>OZ038507.1:33247098-33274598 GCA_964036315.1 Acanthosepion esculentum | reverse complement strand
CTCATCTCTGTTGTATTCACCTCTCCCGCCTTCCTAGTGTTGTCTAAAGTTCTTAGATGAAGTATTGTCATTATTCCATGAATTATTCAGACTAGTATCCTCATCTTTGTTGTATTCAACTCTCCAGCCTTCCTAGTGTTGTCTAAAGTTCTCAGATGAAGTATTGTCATTATTCCATGAATTATTCAGACTAGCATCCTCATCTTTGTTGTATTCAACTCTCCGGCCTTCCTAGTGTTGTCTAAAGTTCTCAGATGAAGTATTGTCATTATTCCATGAATTATTCAGACTAGCATCCTCATCTTTGTTGTATTCAACTCTCCGGCCTTCCTAGTGTTGTCTAAAGTTCTTAGATGAAGTATTGTCATTATTCCATGAATTATTCAGACTAGTATCCTCATCTTTGTTGTATTCAACTCTCCAGCCTTCCTAGTGTTGTCTAAAGTTCTCAGATGAAGTATTGTCATTATTCCATGAATTATTCAGACTAGTATCCTCATCTTTGTTGTATTCAACTCTCCAGCCTTCCTAGTGTTGTCTAAAGTTCTCAGATGAAGTATTGTCATTATTCCATGAATTATTCAGACTAGTATCCTCATCTTTGTTGTATTCAACTCTCCAGCCTTCCTAGTGTTGTCTAAAGTTCTCAGATGAAGTATTGTCATTATTCCATGAATTATTCAGACTAGTATCCTCATCTTTGTTGTATTCAACTCTCCAGCCTTCCTAGTGTTGTCTAAAGTTCTCAGATGAAGTATTGTCATTATTCCATGAATTATTCAGACTAGTATCCTCATCTTTGTTGTATTCAACTCTCCCGCCATCCTAGTGTTGTCTAAAGTTCTCAGATGAAGTATTGTCATTATTCCATGAATTATTCAGACTAGTATCCTCATCTTTGTTGTATTCAACTCTCCCGCCATCCTAGTGTTGTCTAAAGTTCTCAGATGAAGTATTGTCATTATTCCATGAATTATTCAGACTAGTATCCTCATCTTTGTTGTATTCAACTCTCCAGCCTTCCTAGTGTTGTCTAAAGTTCTCAGATGAAGTATTGTCATTATTCCATGAATTATTCAGACTAGTATCCTCATCTTTGTTGTATTCAACTCTCCAGCCTTCCTAGTGTTGTCTAAAGTTCTCAGATGAAGTATTGTCATTATTCCATGAATTATTCAGACTAGTATCCTCATCTTTGTTGTATTCAACTCTCCAGCCTTCCTAGTGTTGTCTAAAGTTCTCAGATGAAGTATTGTCATTATTCCATGAATTATTCAGACTAGTATCCTCATCTTTGTTGTATTCAACTCTCCAGCCTTCCTAGTGTTGTCTAAAGTTCTCAGATGAAGTATTGTCATTATTCCATGAATTATTCAGACTAGTATCCTCATCTTTGTTGTATTCAACTCTCCAGCCTTCCTAGTGTTGTCTAAAGTTCTCAGATGAAGTATTGTCATTATTCCATGAATTATTCAGACTAGTATCCTCATCTTTGTTGTATTCAACTCTCCCGCCATCCTAGTGTTGTCTAAAGTTCTCAGATGAAGTATTGTCATTATTCCATGAATTATTCAGACTAGTATCCTCATCTTTGTTGTATTCAACTCTCCAGCCTTCCTAGTGTTGTCTAAAGTTCTCAGATGAAGTATTGTCATTATTCCATGAATTATTCAGACTAGTATCCTCATCTATGTTGTATTCAACTCTCCAGCCTTCCTAGTGTTGTCTAAAGTTCTCAGATGAAGTATTGTCATTATTCCATGAATTATTCAGACTAGTATCCTCATCTTTGTTGTATTCAACTCTCCCGCCATCCTAGTGTTGTCTAAAGTTCTCAGATGAAGTATTGTCATTATTCCATGAATTATTCAGACTAGTATCCTCATCTTTGTTGTATTCAACTCTCCGGCCTTCCTAGTGTTGTCTAAAGTTCTCAGATGAAGTATTGTCATTATTCCATGAATTATTCAGACTAGTATCCTCATCTTTGTTGTATTCAACTCTCCCGCCTTCCTAGTGTTGTCTAAAGTTCTCAGATGAAGTATTGTCATTATTCCATGAATTATTCAGACTAGTATCCTCATCTTTGTTGTATTCAACTCTCCCGCCTTCCTAGTGTTGTCTAAAGTTCTCAGATGAAGTATTGCCATTATTCCATGAATTATTCAGACTAGTATCCTCATCTTTGTTGTATTCAACTCTCCAGCCTTCCTAGTGTTGTCTAAAGTTCTCAGATGAAGTATTGTCATTATTCCATGAATTATTCAGACTAGTATCCTCATCTTTGTTGTATTCAACTCTCCAGCCTTCCTAGTGTTGTCTAAAGTTCTCAGATGAAGTATTGTCATTATTCCATGAATTATTCAGACTAGTATCCTCATCTTTGTTGTATTCAACTCTCCCGCCTTCCTAGTGTTGTCTAAAGTTCTCAGATGAAGTATTGTCATTATTCCATGAATTATTCAGACTAGTATCCTCATCTTTGTTGTATTCAACTCTCCGGCCTTTCTAGTGTTGTCAAAAGTTCTCAGATGAAGTATTGTCATTATTCCATGAATTATTCAGACTAGTATCCTCATCTTTGTTGTATTCAACTCTCCCGCCATCCTAGTGTTGTCTAAAGTTCTCAGATGAAGTATTGTCATTATTCCATGAATTATTCAGACTAGTATCCTCATCTTTGTTGTATTCAACTCTCCCGCCATCCTAGTGTTGTCTAAAGTTCTCAGATGAAGTATTGTCATTATTCCAGGAATTATTCAGACTAGTATCCTCATCTTTGTTGTATTCAACTCTCCCGCCTTCCTAGTGTTGTCTAAAGTTCTCAGATGAAGTATTGTCATTATTCCATGAATTATTCAGACTAGTATCCTCATCTTTGTTGTATTCACCTCTCCCGCCTTCCTAGTGTTGTCTAAAGTTCTCAGATGAAGTATTGTCATTATTCCATGAATTATTCAGACTAGTATCCTCATCTCTGTTGTATTCACCTCTCCCGCCTTCCTAGTGTTGTCTAAAGTTCTCAGATGAAGTATTGTCATTATTCCATGAATTATTCAGACTAGTATCCTCATCTCTGTTGTATTCACCTCTCCCGCCTTCCTAGTGTTGTCTAAAGTTCTCAGATGAAGTATTGTCATTATTCCATGAATTATTCAGATTAGTATCCTCATCTTTGTTGTATTCACCTCTCCCGCCTTCCTAGTGTTGTCTAAAGTTCTCAGATGAAGTATTGTCATTATTCCATGAATTATTCAGACTAGTATCCTCATCTCTGTTGTATTCACCTCTCCCGCCTTCCTAGTGTTGTCTAAAGTTCTCAGATGAAGTATTGTCATTATTCCATGAATTATTCAGACTAGTATCCTCATCTTTGTTGTATTCAACTCTCCAGCCTTCCTAGTGTTGTCTAAAGTTCTCAGATGAAGTATTGTCATTATTCCATGAATTATTCAGACTAGTATCCTCATCTTTGTTGTATTCACCTCTCCAGACTTCCTAATGTTGTCTAAAGTTCTCAAATGAAGTATTGTCATTATTCCATGAATTATTCAGACTAGTATCCTCATCTTTGTTGTATTCAACTCTCCAGCCTTCCTAGTGTTGTCTAAAGTTCTCAGATGAAGTATTGTCATTATTCCATGAATTATTCAGACTAGTATCCTCATCTTTGTTGTATTCAACTCTCCCGCCATCCTAGTGTTGTCTAAAGTTCTCAGATGAAGTATTGTCATTATTCCATGAATTATTCAGACTAGTATCCTCATCTTTGTTGTATTCAACTCTCCCGCCATCCTAGTGTTGTCTAAAGTTCTCAGATGAAGTATTGTCATTATTCCATGAATTATTCAGACTAGTATCCTCATCTTTGTTGTATTCAACTCTCCAGCCTTCCTAGTGTTGTCTAAAGTTCTCAGATGAAGTATTGTCATTATTCCATGAATTATTCAGACTAGTATCCTCATCTTTGTTGTATTCAACTCTCCAGCCTTCCTAGTGTTGTCTAAAGTTCTCAGATGAAGTATTGTCATTATTCCATGAATTATTCAGACTAGTATCCTCATCTTTGTTGTATTCAACTCTCCAGCCTTCCTAGTGTTGTCTAAAGTTCTCAGATGAAGTATTGTCATTATTCCATGAATTATTCAGACTAGTATCCTCATCTTTGTTGTATTCAACTCTCCAGCCTTCCTAGTGTTGTCTAAAGTTCTCAGATGAAGTATTGTCATTATTCCATGAATTATTCAGACTAGTATCCTCATCTTTGTTGTATTCAACTCTCCAGCCTTCCTAGTGTTGTCTAAAGTTCTCAGATGAAGTATTGTCATTATTCCATGAATTATTCAGACTAGTATCCTCATCTTTGTTGTATTCAACTCTCCCGCCATCCTAGTGTTGTCTAAAGTTCTCAGATGAAGTATTGTCATTATTCCATGAATTATTCAGACTAGTATCCTCATCTTTGTTGTATTCAACTCTCCAGCCTTCCTAGTGTTGTCTAAAGTTCTCAGATGAAGTATTGTCATTATTCCATGAATTATTCAGACTAGTATCCTCATCTTTGTTGTATTCAACTCTCCAGCCTTCCTAGTGTTGTCTAAAGTTCTCAGATGAAGTATTGTCATTATTCCATGAATTATTCAGACTAGTATCCTCATCTTTGTTGTATTCAACTCTCCCGCCATCCTAGTGTTGTCTAAAGTTCTCAGATGAAGTATTGTCATTATTCCATGAATTATTCAGACTAGTATCCTCATCTTTGTTGTATTCAACTCTCCGGCCTTCCTAGTGTTGTCTAAAGTTCTCAGATGAAGTATTGTCATTATTCCATGAATTATTCAGACTAGTATCCTCATCTTTGTTGTATTCAACTCTCCCGCCTTCCTAGTGTTGTCTAAAGTTCTCAGATGAAGTATTGTCATTATTCCATGAATTATTCAGACTAGTATCCTCATCTTTGTTGTATTCAACTCTCCCGCCTTCCTAGTGTTGTCTAAAGTTCTCAGATGAAGTATTGCCATTATTCCATGAATTATTCAGACTAGTATCCTCATCTTTGTTGTATTCAACTCTCCAGCCTTCCTAGTGTTGTCTAAAGTTCTCAGATGAAGTATTGTCATTATTCCATGAATTATTCAGACTAGTATCCTCATCTTTGTTGTATTCAACTCTCCAGCCTTCCTAGTGTTGTCTAAAGTTCTCAGATGAAGTATTGTCATTATTCCATGAATTATTCAGACTAGTATCCTCATCTTTGTTGTATTCAACTCTCCCGCCTTCCTAGTGTTGTCTAAAGTTCTCAGATGAAGTATTGTCATTATTCCATGAATTATTCAGACTAGTATCCTCATCTTTGTTGTATTCAACTCTCCGGCCTTTCTAGTGTTGTCAAAAGTTCTCAGATGAAGTATTGTCATTATTCCATGAATTATTCAGACTAGTATCCTCATCTTTGTTGTATTCAACTCTCCCGCCATCCTAGTGTTGTCTAAAGTTCTCAGATGAAGTATTGTCATTATTCCATGAATTATTCAGACTAGTATCCTCATCTTTGTTGTATTCAACTCTCCCGCCATCCTAGTGTTGTCTAAAGTTCTCAGATGAAGTATTGTCATTATTCCAGGAATTATTCAGACTAGTATCCTCATCTTTGTTGTATTCAACTCTCCCGCCTTCCTAGTGTTGTCTAAAGTTCTCAGATGAAGTATTGTCATTATTCCATGAATTATTCAGACTAGTATCCTCATCTTTGTTGTATTCACCTCTCCCGCCTTCCTAGTGTTGTCTAAAGTTCTCAGATGAAGTATTGTCATTATTCCATGAATTATTCAGACTAGTATCCTCATCTCTGTTGTATTCACCTCTCCCGCCTTCCTAGTGTTGTCTAAAGTTCTCAGATGAAGTATTGTCATTATTCCATGAATTATTCAGACTAGTATCCTCATCTCTGTTGTATTCACCTCTCCCGCCTTCCTAGTGTTGTCTAAAGTTCTCAGATGAAGTATTGTCATTATTCCATGAATTATTCAGACTAGTATCCTCATCTTTGTTGTATTCACCTCTCCCGCCTTCCTAGTGTTGTCTAAAGTTCTCAGATGAAGTATTGTCATTATTCCATGAATTATTCAGACTAGTATCCTCATCTCTGTTGTATTCACCTCTCCCGCCTTCCTAGTGTTGTCTAAAGTTCTCAGATGAAGTATTGTCATTATTCCATGAATTATTCAGACTAGTATCCTCATCTTTGTTGTATTCAACTCTCCAGCCTTCCTAGTGTTGTCTAAAGTTCTCAGATGAAGTATTGTCATTATTCCATGAATTATTCAGACTAGTATCCTCATCTTTGTTGTATTCACCTCTCCAGACTTCCTAATGTTGTCTAAAGTTCTCAAATGAAGTATTGTCATTATTCCATGAATTATTCAGACTAGTATCCTCATCTTTGTTGTATTCACCTCTCCCGCCTTCCTAGTGTTGTCTAAAGTTCTCAGATGAAGTATTGTCATTATTCCATGAATTATTCAGACTAGTATCCTCATCTTTGTTGTATTCAACTCTCCGGCCTTTCTAGTGTTGTCAAAAGTTCTCAGATGAAGTATTGTCATTATTCCATGAATTATTCAGACTAGTATCCTCATCTTTGTTGTATTCAACTCTCCCGCCATCCTAGTGTTGTCTAAAGTTCTCAGATGAAGTATTGTCATTATTCCATGAATTATTCAGACTAGTATCCTCATCTTTGTTGTATTCAACTCTCCCGCCATCCTAGTGTTGTCTAAAGTTCTCAGATGAAGTATTGTCATTATTCCATGAATTATTCAGACTAGTATCCTCATCTTTGTTGTATTCAACTCTCCCGCCTTCCTAGTGTTGTCTAAAGTTCTCAGATGAAGTATTGTCATTATTCCATGAATTATTCAGACTAGTATCCTCATCTTTGTTGTATTCAACTCTCCAGCCTTCCTAGTGTTGTCTAAAGTTCTCAGATGAAGTATTGTCATTATTCCATGAATTATTCAGACTAGTATCCTCATCTCTGTTGTATTCACCTCTCCCGCCTTCCTAGTGTTGTCTAAAGTTCTCAGATGAAGTATTGTCATTATTCCATGAATTATTCAGACTAGTATCCTCATCTCTGTTGTATTCACCTCTCCCGCCTTCCTAGTGTTGTCTAAAGTTCTCAGATGAAGTATTGTCATTATTCCATGAATTATTCAGACTAGTATCCTCATCTCTGTTGTATTCACCTCTCCCGCCTTCCTAGTGTTGTCTAAAGTTCTCAGATGAAGTATTGTCATTATTCCATGAATTATTCAGACTAGTATCCTCATCTTTGTTGTATTCAACTCTCCAGCCTTCCTAGTGTTGTCTAAAGTTCTCAGATGAAGTATTGTCATTATTCCATGAATTATTCAGACTAGTATCCTCATCTTTGTTGTATTCACCTCTCCAGACTTCCTAATGTTGTCTAAAGTTCTCAAATGAAGTATTGTCATTATTCCATGAATTATTCAGACTAGTATCCTCATCTTTGTTGTATTCACCTCTCCCGCCTTCCTAGTGTTGTCTAAAGTTCTCAGATGAAGTATTGTGATTATTCCATGAATTATTCAGACTAGTATCCTCATCTTTGTTGTATTCAACTCTCCGGCCTTTCTAGTGTTGTCAAAAGTTCTCAGATGAAGTATTGTCATTATTCCATGAATTATTCAGACTAGTATCCTCATCTTTGTTGTATTCAACTCTCCAGCCTTCCTAGTGTTGTCTAAAGTTCTCAGATGAAGTATTGTCATTATTCCATGAATTATTCAGACTAGTATCCTCATCTTTGTTGTATTCAACTCTCCAGCCTTCCTAGTGTTGTCTAAAGTTCTCAGATGAAGTATTGTCATTATTCCATGAATTATTCAGACTAGTATCCTCATCTTTGTTGTATTCAACTCTCCCGCCATCCTAGTGTTGTCTAAAGTTCTCAGATGAAGTATTGTCATTATTCCATGAATTATTCAGACTAGTATCCTCATCTTTGTTGTATTCAACTCTCCAGCCTTCCTAGTGTTGTCTAAAGTTCTCAGATGAAGTATTGTCATTATTCCATGAATTATTCAGACTAGTATCCTCATCTTTGTTGTATTCAACTCTCCAGCCTTCCTAGTGTTGTCTAAAGTTCTCAGATGAAGTATTGTCATTATTCCATGAATTATTCAGACTAGTATCCTCATCTTTGTTGTATTCAACTCTCCCGCCATCCTAGTGTTGTCTAAAGTTCTCAGATGAAGTATTGTCATTATTCCATGAATTATTCAGACTAGTATCCTCATCTTTGTTGTATTCAACTCTCCGGCCTTCCTAGTGTTGTCTAAAGTTCTCAGATGAAGTATTGTCATTATTCCATGAATTATTCAGACTAGTATCCTCATCTTTGTTGTATTCAACTCTCCCGCCTTCCTAGTGTTGTCTAAAGTTCTCAGATGAAGTATTGTCATTATTCCATGAATTATTCAGACTAGTATCCTCATCTCTGTTGTATTCACCTCTCCCGCCTTCCTAGTGTTGTCTAAAGTTCTCAGATGAAGTATTGTCATTATTCCATGAATTATTCAGACTAGTATCCTCATCTTTGTTGTATTCAACTCTCCAGCCTTCCTAGTGTTGTCTAAAGTTCTCAGATGAAGTATTGTCATTATTCCATGAATTATTCAGACTAGTATCCTCATCTTTGTTGTATTCACCTCTCCAGACTTCCTAATGTTGTCTAAAGTTCTCAAATGAAGTATTATCATTATTCCATGAATTATTCAGACTAGTATCCTCATCTTTGTTGTATTCACCTCTCCCGCCTTCCTAGTGTTGTCTAAAGTTCTCAGATGAAGTATTGTGATTATTCCATGAATTATTCAGACTAGTATCCTCATCTTTGTTGTATTCAACTCTCCGGCCTTTCTAGTGTTGTCAAAAGTTCTCAGATGAAGTATTGTCATTATTCCATGAATTATTCAGACTAGTATCCTCATCTTTGTTGTATTCAACTCTCCAGCCTTCCTAGTGTTGTCTAAAGTTCTCAGATGAAGTATTGTCATTATTCCATGAATTATTCAGACTAGTATCCTCATCTTTGTTGTATTCAACTCTCCAGCCTTCCTAGTGTTGTCTAAAGTTCTCAGATGAAGTATTGTCATTATTCCATGAATTATTCAGACTAGTATCCTCATCTTTGTTGTATTCAACTCTCCCGCCATCCTAGTGTTGTCTAAAGTTCTCAGATGAAGTATTGTCATTATTCCATGAATTATTCAGACTAGTATCCTCATCTTTGTTGTATTCAACTCTCCAGCCTTCCTAGTGTTGTCTAAAGTTCTCAGATGAAGTATTGTCATTATTCCATGAATTATTCAGACTAGTATCCTCATCTTTGTTGTATTCAACTCTCCAGCCTTCCTAGTGTTGTCTAAAGTTCTCAGATGAAGTATTGTCATTATTCCATGAATTATTCAGACTAGTATCCTCATCTTTGTTGTATTCAACTCTCCCGCCATCCTAGCGTTGTCTAAAGTTCTCAGATGAAGTATTGTCATTATTCCATGAATTATTCAGACTAGTATCCTCATCTTTGTTGTATTCAACTCTCCGGCCTTCCTAGTGTTGTCTAAAGTTCTCAGATGAAGTATTGTCATTATTCCATGAATTATTCAGACTAGTATCCTCATCTTTGTTGTATTCAACTCTCCCGCCTTCCTAGTGTTGTCTAAAGTTCTCAGATGAAGTATTGTCATTATTCCATGAATTATTCAGACTAGTATCCTCATCTTTGTTGTATTCAACTCTCCCGCCTTCCTAGTGTTGTCTAAAGTTCTCAGATGAAGTATTGCCATTATTCCATGAATTATTCAGACTAGTATCCTCATCTTTGTTGTATTCAACTCTCCAGCCTTCCTAGTGTTGTCTAAAGTTCTCAGATGAAGTATTGTCATTATTCCATGAATTATTCAGACTAGTATCCTCATCTTTGTTGTATTCAACTCTCCAGCCTTCCTAGTGTTGTCTAAAGTTCTCAGATGAAGTATTGTCATTATTCCATGAATTATTCAGACTAGTATCCTCATCTTTGTTGTATTCAACTCTCCCGCCTTCCTAGTGTTGTCTAAAGTTCTCAGATGAAGTATTGTCATTATTCCATGAATTATTCAGACTAGTATCCTCATCTTTGTTGTATTCAACTCTCCGGCCTTTCTAGTGTTGTCAAAAGTTCTCAGATGAAGTATTGTCATTATTCCATGAATTATTCAGACTAGTATCCTCATCTTTGTTGTATTCAACTCTCCCGCCATCCTAGTGTTGTCTAAAGTTCTCAGATGAAGTATTGTCATTATTCCAGGAATTATTCAGACTAGTATCCTCATCTTTGTTGTATTCAACTCTCCCGCCTTCCTAGTGTTGTCTAAAGTTCTCAGATGAAGTATTGTCATTATTCCATGAATTATTCAGACTAGTATCCTCATCTTTGTTGTATTCACCTCTCCCGCCTTCCTAGTGTTGTCTAAAGTTCTCAGATGAAGTATTGTCATTATTCCATGAATTATTCAGACTAGTATCCTCATCTCTGTTGTATTCACCTCTCCCGCCTTCCTAGTGTTGTCTAAAGTTCTCAGATGAAGTATTGTCATTATTCCATGAATTATTCAGACTAGTATCCTCATCTCTGTTGTATTCACCTCTCCCGCCTTCCTAGTGTTGTCTAAAGTTCTCAGATGAAGTATTGTCATTATTCCATGAATTATTCAGACTAGTATCCTCATCTTTGTTGTATTCACCTCTCCCGCCTTCCTAGTGTTGTCTAAAGTTCTCAGATGAAGTATTGTCATTATTCCATGAATTATTCAGACTAGTATCCTCATCTCTGTTGTATTCACCTCTCCCGCCTTCCTAGTGTTGTCTAAAGTTCTCAGATGAAGTATTGTCATTATTCCATGAATTATTCAGACTAGTATCCTCATCTTTGTTGTATTCAACTCTCCAGCCTTCCTAGTGTTGTCTAAAGTTCTCAGATGAAGTATTGTCATTATTCCATGAATTATTCAGACTAGTATCCTCATCTTTGTTGTATTCACCTCTCCAGACTTCCTAATGTTGTCTAAAGTTCTCAAATGAAGTATTGTCATTATTCCATGAATTATTCAGACTAGTATCCTCATCTTTGTTGTATTCACCTCTCCCGCCTTCCTAGTGTTGTCTAAAGTTCTCAGATGAAGTATTGTCATTATTCCATGAATTATTCAGACTAGTATCCTCATCTTTGTTGTATTCAACTCTCCGGCCTTTCTAGTGTTGTCAAAAGTTCTCAGATGAAGTATTGTCATTATTCCATGAATTATTCAGACTAGTATCCTCATCTTTGTTGTATTCAACTCTCCCGCCATCCTAGTGTTGTCTAAAGTTCTCAGATGAAGTATTGTCATTATTCCATGAATTATTCAGACTAGTATCCTCATCTTTGTTGTATTCAACTCTCCCGCCATCCTAGTGTTGTCTAAAGTTCTCAGATGAAGTATTGTCATTATTCCATGAATTATTCAGACTAGTATCCTCATCTTTGTTGTATTCAACTCTCCCGCCTTCCTAGTGTTGTCTAAAGTTCTCAGATGAAGTATTGTCATTATTCCATGAATTATTCAGACTAGTATCCTCATCTTTGTTGTATTCAACTCTCCAGCCTTCCTAGTGTTGTCTAAAGTTCTCAGATGAAGTATTGTCATTATTCCATGAATTATTCAGACTAGTATCCTCATCTCTGTTGTATTCACCTCTCCCGCCTTCCTAGTGTTGTCTAAAGTTCTCAGATGAAGTATTGTCATTATTCCATGAATTATTCAGACTAGTATCCTCATCTCTGTTGTATTCACCTCTCCCGCCTTCCTAGTGTTGTCTAAAGTTCTCAGATGAAGTATTGTCATTATTCCATGAATTATTCAGACTAGTATCCTCATCTCTGTTGTATTCACCTCTCCCGCCTTCCTAGTGTTGTCTAAAGTTCTCAGATGAAGTATTGTCATTATTCCATGAATTATTCAGACTAGTATCCTCATCTTTGTTGTATTCAACTCTCCAGCCTTCCTAGTGTTGTCTAAAGTTCTCAGATGAAGTATTGTCATTATTCCATGAATTATTCAGACTAGTATCCTCATCTTTGTTGTATTCACCTCTCCAGACTTCCTAATGTTGTCTAAAGTTCTCAAATGAAGTATTGTCATTATTCCATGAATTATTCAGACTAGTATCCTCATCTTTGTTGTATTCACCTCTCCCGCCTTCCTAGTGTTGTCTAAAGTTCTCAGATGAAGTATTGTGATTATTCCATGAATTATTCAGACTAGTATCCTCATCTTTGTTGTATTCAACTCTCCGGCCTTTCTAGTGTTGTCAAAAGTTCTCAGATGAAGTATTGTCATTATTCCATGAATTATTCAGACTAGTATCCTCATCTTTGTTGTATTCAACTCTCCCGCCATCCTAGTGTTGTCTAAAGTTCTCAGATGAAGTATTGTCATTATTCCATGAATTATTCAGACTAGTATCCTCATCTTTGTTGTATTCAACTCTCCCGCCATCCTAGTGTTGTCTAAAGTTCTCAGATGAAGTATTGTCATTATTCCATGAATTATTCAGACTAGTATCCTCATCTTTGTTGTATTCAACTCTCCCGCCTTCCTAGTGTTGTCTAAAGTTCTCAGATGAAGTATTGTCATTATTCCATGAATTATTCAGACTAGTATCCTCATCTTTGTTGTATTCAACTCTCCAGCCTTCCTAGTGTTGTCTAAAGTTCTCAGATGAAGTATTGTCATTATTCCATGAATTATTCAGACTAGTATCCTCATCTCTGTTGTATTCACCTCTCCCGCCTTCCTAGTGTTGTCTAAAGTTCTCAGATGAAGTATTGTCATTATTCCATGAATTATTCAGACTAGTATCCTCATCTCTGTTGTATTCACCTCTCCCGCCTTCCTAGTGTTGTCTAAAGTTCTCAGATGAAGTATTGTCATTATTCCATGAATTATTCAGACTAGTATCCTCATCTTTGTTGTATTCACCTCTCCCGCCTTCCTAGTGTTGTCTAAAGTTCTCAGATGAAGTATTGTCATTATTCCATGAATTATTCAGACTAGTATCCTCATCTCTGTTGTATTCACCTCTCCCGCCTTCCTAGTGTTGTCTAAAGTTCTCAGATGAAGTATTGTCATTATTCCATGAATTATTCAGACTAGTATCCTCATCTCTGTTGTATTCACCTCTCCCGCCTTCCTAGTGTTGTCTAAAGTTCTCAGATGAAGTATTGTCATTATTCCATGAATTATTCAGACTAGTATCCTCATCTTTGTTGTATTCACCTCTCCCGCCTTCCTAGTGTTGTCTAAAGTTCTCAGATGAAGTATTGTCATTATTCCATGAATTATTCAGACTAGTATCCTCATCTCTGTTGTATTCACCTCTCCCGCCTTCCTAGTGTTGTCTAAAGTTCTCAGATGAAGTATTGTCATTATTCCATGAATTATTCAGACTAGTATCCTCATCTTTGTTGTATTCACTTCTCCCGCCTTCCTAGTGTTGTCTAAAGTTCTCAGATGAAGTATTGTCATTATTCCATGAATTATTCAGACTAGTATCCTCATCTTTGTTGTATTCACCTCTCCCGCCTTCCTAGTGTTGTCTAAAGTTCTCAGATGAAGTATTGTCATTATTCCATGAATTATTCAGACTAGTATCCTCATCTTTGTTGTATTCACCTCTCCCGCCTTCCTAGTGTTGTCTAAAGTTCTCAGATGAAGTAGTGTCATTATTCCATGAATTATTCAGACTAGTATCCTCATCTTTGTTGTATTCACCTCTCCCGCCTTCCTAGTGTTGTCTAAAGTTCTCAGATGAAGTATTGTCATTATTCCATGAATTATTCAGACTAGTATCCTCATCTCTGTTGTATTCACCTCTCCCGCCTTCCTAGTGTTGTCTAAAGTTCTCAGATGAAGTATTGTCATTATTCCATGAATTATTCAGACTAGTATCCTCATCTTTGTTGTATTCACCTCTCCCGCCTTCCTAGTGTTGTCTAAAGTTCTCAGATGAAGTATTGTCATTATTCCATGAATTATTCAGACTAGTATCCTCATCTCTGTTGTATTCACCTCTCCCGCCTTCCTAGTGTTGTCTAAAGTTCTCAGATGAAGTATTGTCATTATTCCATGAATTATTCAGACTAGTATCCTCATCTTTGTTGTATTCACCTCTCCCGCCTTCCTAGTGTTGTCTAAAGTTCTCAGATGAAGTATTGTCATTATTCCATGAATTATTCAGACTAGTATCCTCATCTTTGTTGTATTCACATCTCCCGCCTTCCTAGTGTTGTCTAAAGTTCTCAGATGAAGTATTGTCATTATTCCATGAATTATTCAGACTAGTATCCTCATCTTTGTTGTATTCAACTCTCCAGCCTTCCTAGTGTTGTCTAAATTTCTCAGATGAAGTATTGTCATTATTCCATGAATTATTCAGACTAGTATCCTCATCTTTGTTGTATTCACCTCTCCCGCCTTCCTAGTGTTGTCTAAAGTTCTCAGATGAAGTATTGTGATTATTCCATGAATTATTCAGACTAGTATCCTCATCTTTGTTGTATTCAACTCTCCGGCCTTCCTAGTGTTGTCTAAAGTTCTCAGATGAAGTATTGTCATTATTCCATGAATTATTCAGACTAGTATCCTCATCTTTGTTGTATTCAACTACCCAGCCCTCCTAGCGTTGTCTAAAGTTCTCAGATGAAGTATTGTCATTATTCCATGAATTATTCAGACTAGTATCCTCATCTCTGTTGTATTCACCTCTCCCGCCTTCCTAGTGTTGTCTAAAGTTCTCAGATGAAGTATTGTCATTATTCCATGAATTATTCAGACTAGTATCCTCATCTCTGTTGTATTCACCTCTCCCGCCTTCCTAGTGTTGTCTAAAGTTCAAAGGTGAAGTATTGTCATTATTCCATGAATTATTCAGACTAGTATCCTCATCTTTGTTGTATTCAACTACCCAGCCTTCCTAGCGTTGTCTAAAGTTCTCAGATGAAGTATTGTCATTATTCCATGAATTATTCAGACTAGTATCCTCATCTCTGTTGTATTCACCTCTCCCGCCTTCCTAGTGTTGTCTAAAGTTCTCAGATGAAGTATTGTCATTATTCCATGAATTATTCAGACTAGTATCCTCATCTTTGTTGTATTCAACTCTCCGGCCTTTCTAGTGTTGTCTAAAGTTCTCAGATGAAGTATTGTCATTATTCCATGAATTATTCAGACTAGTATCCTCATCTTTGTTGTATTCAACTCTCCGGCCTTTCTAGTGTTGTCTAAAGTTCTCAGATGAAGTATTGTCATTATTCCATGAATTATTCAGACTAGTATCCTCATCTTTGTTGTATTCAACTCTCCAGCCTTCCTAGTATTGTCTAAAGTTCTCAGATGAAGTATTGTCATTATTCCATGAATTATTCAGACTAGTATCCTCATCTTTGTTGTATTCAACTCTCCAGACTTCCTAATGTTGTCTAAAGTTCTCAGATGAAGTATTGTCATTATTCCATGAATTATTCAGACTAGTATCCTCATCTCTGTTGTATTCACCTCTCCCGCCTTCCTAGTGTTGTCTAAAGTTCTCAGATGAAGTATTGTCATTATTCCATGAATTATTCAGACTAGTATCCTCATCTTTGTTGTATTCAACTCTCCAGACTTCCTAATGTTGTCTAAAGTTCTCAGATGAAGTATTGTCATTATTCCATGAATTATTCAGACTAGTATCCTCATCTCTGTTGTATTCACCTCTCCCGCCTTCCTAGTGTTGTCTAAAGTTCTCAGATGAAGTATTGTCATTATTCCATGAATTATTCAGACTAGTATCCTCATCTTTGTTGTATTCAACTCTCCGGCCTTTCTAGTGTTGTCTAAAGTTCTCAGATGAAGTATTGTCATTATTCCATGAATTATTCAGACTAGTATCCTCATCTTTGTTGTATTCAACTCTCCGGCCTTTCTAGTGTTGTCTAAAGTTCTCAGATGAAGTATTGTCATTATTCCATGAATTATTCAGACTAGTATCCTCATCTTTGTTGTATTCAACTCTCCAGCCTTCCTAGTATTGTCTAAAGTTCTCAGATGAAGTATTGTCATTATTCCATGAATTATTCAGACTAGTATCCTCATCTTTGTTGTATTCAACTCTCCAGACTTCCTAATGTTGTCTAAAGTTCTCAGATGAAGTATTGTCATTATTCCATGAATTATTCAGACTAGTATCCTCATCTCTGTTGTATTCACCTCTCCCGCCTTCCTAGTGTTGTCTAAAGTTCTCAGATGAAGTATTGTCATTATTCCATGAATTATTCAGACTAGTATCCTCATCTTTGTTGTATTCAACTCTCCGGCCTTTCTAGTGTTGTCTAAAGTTCTCAGATGAAGTATTGTCATTATTCCATGAATTATTCAGACTAGTATCCTCATCTTTGTTGTATTCAACTCTCCGGCCTTTCTAGTGTTGTCTAAAGTTCTCAGATGAAGTATTGTCATTATTCCATGAATTATTCAGACTAGTATCCTCATCTTTGTTGTATTCAACTCTCCAGCCTTCCTAGTATTGTCTAAAGTTCTCAGATGAAGTATTGTCATTATTCCATGAATTATTCAGACTAGTATCCTCATCTTTGTTGTATTCAACTCTCCAGACTTCCTAATGTTGTCTAAAGTTCTCAGATGAAGTATTGTCATTATTCCATGAATTATTCAGACTAGTATCCTCATCTCTGTTGTATTCACCTCTCCCGCCTTCCTAGTGTTGTCTAAAGTTCTCAGATGAAGTATTGTCATTATTCCAAGAATTATTCAGACTAGTATCCTCATCTTTGTTGTATTCAACTCTCCAGACTTCCTAATGTTGTCTAAAGTTCTCAGATGAAGTATTGTCATTATTCCATGAATTATTCAGACTAGTATCCTCATCTCTGTTGTATTCACCTCTCCCGCCTTCCTAGTGTTGTCTAAAGTTCTCAGATGAAGTATTGTCATTATTCCATGAATTATTCAGACTAGTATCCTCATCTCTGTTGTATTCACCTCTCCCGCCTTCCTAGTGTTGTCTAAAGTTCTCAGATGAAGTATTGTCATTATTCCATGAATTATTCAGACTAGTATCCTCATCTTTGTTGTATTCAACTCTCCAGACTTCCTAATGTTGTCTAAAGTTCTCAGATGAAGTATTGTCATTATTCCATGAATTATTCAGACTAGTATCCTCATCTCTGTTGTATTCACCTCTCCCGCCTTCCTAGTGTTGTCTAAAGTTCTCAGATGAAGTATTGTCATTATTCCATGAATTATTCAGACTAGTATCCTCATCTCTGTTGTATTCACCTCTCCCGCCTTCCTAGTGTTGTCTAAAGTTCTCAGATGAAGTATTGTCATTATTCCATGAATTATTCAGACTAGTATCCTCATCTTTGTTGTATTCACCTCTCCCGCCTTCCTAGTGTTGTCTAAAGTTCTCAGATGAAGTATTGTCATTATTCCATGAATTATTCAGACTAGTATCCTCATCTTTGTTGTATTCAACTCTCCAGCCTTCCTAGTGTTGTCTAAAGTTCTCAGATGAAGTATTGTCATCATTCCATGAATTATTCAGACTAGTATCCTCATCTTTGTTTTATTCAAATCTACCTAGCGTTGTCTACATTTCATCAGCATGACATCTCGCATTCCGGTTTTTAGTTTTACGTCAGAAATTGCTATTCCACATTCGTCGCCTTAATTCGCTTCTGGATATCGTGGTATTTAAAAGGAAACATTGCTTCACCGTTTTGCGTCTACCTGGAGGACATAATCTGGGAAAATATATAATATCTTCCCTTGGCTTGGCACTTTTTCTAGTGGTCTCCTAAGAGCTATTATCCCGAATGATGACAGAATTGTGAATGCTCGAATGTGTTGGGTAATTGTTTAGCTGAAATAATATCAATATACCGTATATGCTCGCTTGTAAGTCGACTTCACATATAGTACGAAGCCGGAAAGAATTACCTGCGTATGGTGCAACTTTTACCCGAGTATGCATGATATTTTACCTGTTGAAAAAAATTATCTGTATAGAGCAAAACCGCTTTCTTTTTTCGGTAAAAAAAACATGTGCGTCATAACTCGTTCTTTACTCGTATACATACTGTAATATAAGAAAATCTATATGTGTAAAATTATTATCTGTCTATATGCCTGAGATGAGTTATTGGAACTATTTACATAATTTATATTCTTCGCACAATTGTCCTCATCTTTGTCGTCATATTCACGACATTTTAGCCGTTGTACGGCCCGGCATTCTTCAGGTATAAATCCACTTCTTGCTCCTGCTATGGGTTAATTAGTAAGACGTATGTCAGTAGGTCATTATTATTTGCTTTAAAATTCGGTAAGTCGTGCACTCATTTCTTCCCCTCCCAGTTATGTCATGCCACATGGAATTAAAACAATCGACCCGTGGACTAAATAAAGGTTTCGATTCGAAATTCCAAAGTATATCACCTAAAGAAGGCCGGAGCGTACAACGGCCGAAACTTTGTGAATACGACAACAAAGATGCGGAAAACAGTCCGAGCGTTGTAAATACTGTATCTAGAAATTAGTAGGAATATATTTTAGAATAGAAAGCATTCATTGATTCTAGATAAAGAAACCCGTGCTCGATAATAAAGCATTTTTTTTTTAAATTTTAACCATTTCATCTCAAGCAAGGTAATAAAGCCGCTAAGGCGCAAGTGGGTTATTGAGAGAGAAAGATAATAAAATGAAGGGAAATATGAAAACATTGCTGAAGAGAAAGAACAATAAAAAGAGAAACGGTTTCAAGAAGACAAAAGATGACAACTGACATTGCAACACGGAGGTACTTAGTGTGAAAGAATATTAGTAGAATTATCTAAGAAATTATTCCAAGATATTATCCGAGAAAGAGGTCAATAGAAGAAGAGGAACCAAGAAGATAAAAGATGATAATTGGCGTTGGATTTAAAATTTTCCGGTTCAAATTTGACCGGAAAGCAAAAGGCCGGACGCGAATTCCAAAAGCGGGAAGTGCGTGCGAAAAAATTATTCGAATAGGACTTGCACATGCAGTTAGAAATGTCCATACTAGTCTCCGCATCACAGAGATTTCAACTGATAAAACGCATCCGTCAAACTCCAGTATTAGATCACTTAAATTCATGAGCTCGACGAACCAAGGAAGAGGGCTCATTGAAATAATTGCCATTAAAAAGCACATGTTACGTTGGTTGGAAAAGTATTGGCGTCGAGATGCCAGATCGGGACTGTCAATGTAGCAGATTCTTCGGAATTTGAGAAAAATTTCAAAGATGCACTGCAGACACGCCAAACCAGATGAGGCAGTAGTATTAAAAAAGTACAAGCGAATCATTTGAAAGTGTGAATTGCTGTATATCATCATCATCATCATCATCATCATCATCATCATCATCATCATCATCATCATCCCCTTGACTTTTGTAATTATGGGTGGGTGGGGGGATTGGAATGCAGAAGCCACACTAACTCTTTTCCCTAACGGTCTATCAACGGCCGCCATCAGCAATTCTGGTGCAGTCATACCTGTCCATTTGATGTGTATATAAATAATTAAATGTAACGGTTAGCGGTGCCAACTGTGGAACTTGCTAGTCGAGTTCAATTCCCCGCATCGCTTGCTGAGTTTCTTTTCACAGAATTTTCATTGGGAATCTTTATCTTCTTGCTCTCAGGCCAGGATTGACTTGGCCCACTAGTCTTTGCTTGCAACCAATCAAAATGAAGCAGATAATAACTAAAAAAAACAAAAAAACAACAATTCAAAAAGGAAGCAGCAGAGAAACATATTTACAACTGAATAAAACTGCCTGACATTTATTCATTGTATGCCGAGGCGATTGGAACCTCTTGCAGTTGCTTTATGGCGTTGCTGGTTGTATGATTGGCTTTGCAACATCATGCACATGACACCCGAACATGCAGTCGTGCTTCTATTTTCTTCTATAAATATAAGCAATATTGAGATTTACTAAGGTAAAAAAAAATCTCCGAGGTTCTATTTCTGCGCAGAGGTCATTTAAATAGAAAAAAAAATATTCAAAGTCACGATCGTCAGAAATGTTTCGATCAAACCAGTTTCTCTTCTTCAGCATTGCTGCAGGTTTCCGAATTTGCCCAGTTTCTCTGGGTCATTTGTGCTTCTTCACCAAACGGCGAATATTCTGAGTTAACATTAGTTGCGGTCTGTGCCACGCTCAGACAGTTTTGAATTCTGACGTGTCATTCTGCCTTGCCAACCACACTAGAACGTCTAATCTGCCTTGCTATTTTACTTTTACACCCTTGGGAAAATTAATTGAAACAACCGCTTTAGTTTCCTTTCTTTCACCTTACTGTCAGTTTTAGACCCACTGGAGTGACAGGGTGTAATCGATTTCTATTTTTTCTTCATATTAGGTCATTTGCAGTGGTGTGCCGTAATATGAATCTATTTTCTGGGTGTATGATGAAATTTGTTTGGCCTAGAAAAATATTGCTTCATCCGTGATTGCATCAGATTTTTATCACACCCAGACACTATTGTTTCGACTGTCGATTAGTTGTCCTTCGGTCATTGTCTACGATGGACGTTAGTTAAAGTAAACGTGAGAATATTGTAACACTGCACAATGGCAAGTCTTATCAGTAAGCAAATCAAAGTACTATTGACTGACGAGGAAACTCTCCGGATTTAAATTCAATCGAGAATCTGGGGTCAATCTGCAAGGAACAACTTTTTTCTTTCTTCACTGAGTTTCGCTTCAAATGCTAATATTTGCCATTGGAGTTTATCTACATTGCCTTTCCCCAAATTTGAAATCGCGACCTTTTCGATAGGCAGAACCTGTCCTTAAGGGCAATATTCAGTATGTTTTGTCCAGCAAAAGCTTTTCGTAGCCCGGGCAATTAGAGCACGTCGGACCTAACGACGATTACTTCTGCCCATGGAGACGCAGGTTCGAATCCTGTCGGAGAACGCAGATCTTTCGTTAAGAGTTTTCCTATATTCAGTTCAGTAAACCAAAATAAATAAATATATTGTTTAATAAATAAACGGAGCGTCTATTCAAATATGAGTATCCACAATATAAATAACGCTTAAATTGATAAAATCTGTCGGATTAATACATTATTTTAGAAATTTTTATTTTTTTCATATATATAGATATGTGTGTGTGTGTGTGTGTGTGTGTGTGTGTGTGTGTGTGTGTGTGTGTGTGTGTGTGTGTGTGTGTGTGTGTGTGTGTGTGTGTGTGACGAGAAGGATTTCGCTTAAAGCACCATTGTGCATGCGCTCACGGGCGGAAGTTCTTCGTAGCCCAGGCGATTAGAGCTCGTAGAGCTTAATGAAATTTTTTTTGCACAGGTGGACGCAGGTTCGAATCCTGCCGGAGAGCGCATATTTTCTAAAACAAGATTTCTCGAATATTCAGGCAAAAATAGACGAACCAAAATAAATAAAATATAATGTTTAATAAATAAACGGGGCGTCTACTGAAATATGAGTATCCACTAAATAAAGAACGCTTAAATTGGCGAGGCACCTAGTGAGGAAAAAAGTCCCGAACTCGTCAAACAATTACCCGAACGCATTATTCGAATGTACGAAAGATGGCTTATTTCAGGAAAATCACATCAACATGGAGCTCCGAGTTAAAAACTGCTTCTCTACTGTAATAACTATCGACAAAATACGTTTTATATCGAGTGCTCCACGGTAGGGCGTCCACCTTATTTTTTAAACGTAACTTACTTTTAATGAAGTCCGCATTTAGTCTTATGCTTTATGTGGTTTATATTTCACGCTGAAAATCTATGGAAATTTACTAACTTTAAATTAGTCTGGCACAAGGCCAAAAACATTGAAGTATTTGAATTATTACAGAAGTAACTGTATGCATAAGAATCTTGCTAAGACCGTTCTGCAGGTTGAAGCGTCAGTTCAACTCCATATTTTTCCTGTTATTGTTGGTGCTCCGTCTAAATTTATTCACAACCAAACGGTTAATCATTTGCAAGCATGATTTGTTGTCGATGGTTGGCTCTCCTTTGTGGCGTTTTTCTCGACAAGGCTGGAATCAAATTTCAGAAAATATCAGATTGACTTGGAGCCAAACTTTTGATCAATACGTAAAATGATTTTTTTTTTCTCGTCCAGGGCCGTATAACCCGCCCTATAACTTATTCACTCACCAACGAATTATTCCAGAGAGTCAAATCTGGACATCTGCTAGCCGCTAGAATAGACCGATTTCGCCTGTTAAAAGCGCCACGGATGTTGTTGTCTTTCTAATGAGACGCCGTATTCCGTCCGGTGGTGGGGGTTGGGGGTGGGTGCGTCGGCGTGCTAAATGGTCTGCATTTGGAATAACGTGTGATCGATATTTCTCGGGGTTAAATTGCCCCGGCCGGGTCATTAGTCATGAGAAATACCTTGCCATACAAGATTTATGAACGTGAATTTCGTCGGAGCCCGGCTCTTTTTCTAGCGGGAGAAATCAGCTTTGTGAATTTTTGACAATATCTGATTGTTGTTGTTTCATATCAAAAGTTGTCCGTTCGAACACAGTTCGATCGTTCGAGTAGAAGTTAATCTAAATCCGGTGAGATGAACTTGTGGAGGTTTTGTTAATTGATTAAATTAATATAGATCAATAGATGTTGAGCAAATAGGCTGCGTGATGAAATTAACAATGTCCTCTCACATAAAAATTTCAGTATTCAACGAATATAGAGTAAGAACAAACATGAGAAACAACAGTTTTTGCACAACAATGAATAAAATATTTATATAACCAAGAGGTACAAACAACTGGAGTAAAAGAGGTAGTTTTAAAAAGTTCAAACGGACTTTTATGTTTATATTGGAATGTTCTCTGGTTTGATAGATTATAAGTTGTGGAATGGTCTGTACAATAAAGGGAAAATATGTTTGGGTATTATTGTAATTTAAGGAAAAATAAACAGTTCAAGTTTCTACTTAAAGTAGAGAAATATTGTTCACGACGTACTTTAAGGTTTACGGAATCGTCGCTCTTTGATTTGTTTTCACTTGTCGTTTGAAGAGAATATTCTGTAGTTGGAGTAAGTGATTCTTAACAAGCTGTGTTTATGTTAACTGCAATAATTAACGTTGAGCTTGAAAGCGTATGACAAAGATTCGTTGTATCAAGTTGAATGTGGAAAACTTGAGTTCATTTTTCGTGATAAAATATTGCTGTGTGAGTGAGTGTTCTTTCAGGCTGAAATCATGTTAAGGAAGTTTAAATATTAAGTGACCAATCAGAAGTTGGGGTTTTACTGAAAATATTTATGAAGCTGAATCAGCTGTGTGATTCACTTTTTGTACAAAAATTGATATTGATAAAAAATGGTGGTAGCGGGATGCCAAAAACTTATCCGACTGAACATTTCGCGGAATAATAAGAATACTTAATAAGACCTCAACTATAGCAGGTTTACGGCCACATCAAGTTGAAACACCGTTTTTCGTACGATCACCGAAGTTAAGGAAAGTCGAGCCCGGTCAGTTAGAAGATGGGTGACCGCTCGGGAATCCTAGGTGTTGTAAGTTTAGATATGCAGGTGGTATAAAGAGCTTTTGGTCACATCACGTTGAAGCACCGCTTCCCGTACGATCACCGTAATTAAGCAATGTCGAATCTGATCAGTTACTAGGTGGGTGATCGCTCGGAAACCCCAGGTGGTGTAAGTTTGGATGCGCAGGAGGTATAAAGAGCTTCCGGCTACATCACTTAAAAAAATAATACGTCTATTAAGGACATAGGCAATCACGAAGCTCCACGAATATTTCTTTATTATTTATTAACTATAATGTTGTCTTGGTGAAAGTGGTCTTCTCCATGACATTCGGACATTTCCTTCTCTTATATTGGATGCCAAGAAAGGCCGTAGAGTTCATTCTAACCTGCTGTTTAACACATAACTAGAAGATGAATTCATGCCTTTACTTCATAGACAACAATCACTAACAAACAAGCACTTTGGAAAAGGTGAGAACATTTTTCTGTTTTTTTTTTTTTAAAAAAACGCTATATTCGTTCGGGACGAATGCGATCATGACTCTCCACATATTCCTTTTCTTTGTTATCTCTGAATTGCCATGTCTTTTTTGGGAAGATAGTGAAGCGTTTTCCTGTTGCATTCTGTACGGGTTAGAATTCAAATCCGTCTTTCTCACTCCCCGATGATGGCGATCATGGCTGCCCGCACACTCCTTTTCTTGATTAGCTGTGAATTGCCATGTCTACGTGGGAAAGATAGAGAAGTAATTTTGCGTTGCCTTCTCTGCTGTTTGGAATTCAACGCAATCTTTCTCTCTTCACGACGAAGGTGATCATGGCTCTCCACAGATCTCTTTTGTTTATCATCTGTGAATTTTCATGGCTTCTTGGGGAAGATAGTGAAGTGGTTTCCTGTTGCATTCTCTACGGGTTGGAATTCAATGCAATCTTTCTCTCTGCACGACGAAGGTGATCATGGCTCTCCACAAAATCCTTTTTGTTAATTATCTGTGAATATCTTCTTGATAAAGTCAGTGCAGTGGTTATCCGTTGCCTTCTCTACGAATTGGAATTCAAATTACCCTTTCTCCCTTCTTTTCGACGGCGATCATGGCTCTCCAGAAGATTCCATTTCGTTATTGTTTGAGAATTTTGATCTCTTCCTAAAACATATAATGGAATGTTTTTCCCGTTGTCTTGACCGCCATTTGAAATTCTGAGATATCACTATTTTAAAAAGGCTGCCACTGAAGACTACACTATCCATCTTGCCTTTCTGTTTAATCCATCATTGGGGGGATGAGAGAAGGATTGATGCCTTTGATACATCGACAACCTTCACTAAACAGCAACCATTTTGATGAAAATGGCGACATTTCTTTCTGTTGTCTTATTCATTTAGGGTCTAACTCTTCACATATATCTTTTTTATTATCTCTGAATTGCCATGAATTATTGGGTGTGTATATCTGTTACATTCGCTACGGTTTTGTATTCAAAGTTATTTTTCTCTTAGACTGGTCGCTACCCAATGCTAGGAAGCCCGATCTTTCTTGCTATTTAACTCATAGCCGTAGGAGGGGGTGATGTGATAGAAAAACCAGTATCATGAAATAGTGGAATTTCTTGTTAATGCAAATTTTATTCAGGACACATGTGATTACGACACTCACCAGCTTCTATTTTTTCATTATCTGTTAATTGACGTTGAGGAAGTCCGTGGAACGCTTTCTCGTTGCTTTCTCTAGTTTAGAATTCAGAATTGTCTCTTTCGCACTCTGGTTACTATCTGATATCTTTATAATTGTTCTTTAATAAAAGATGTTTCCTTTAAAAGATTTATATATGCGTTTGTTCGTTAATTAATTATATTTCCTCATATATATATATATATAACCGTTTGTAATTTAATTAAAATAATATTTGCTTTAAAATATTTATATATTCAATTGTTCTTCAATAAAGCACACATAATCATAAAAAATATATTTGTCTATGCATTAATTAAAAATATTTCCTTTCGAAGATATATATATATATATATATATATATATATATATATATATATATGTGTGTGTGTGTGTGTGTGTGTGTGTGTGTGTTTGGTAATACGTATGGATAATTCCAGGGTGGATATAATCAAGAGAGCTCAATGTAAAAACAGAGCAAATACTAATTATATTAATGTTAAGGGGTCTCCCCTTTTTACACAAATGGACTCTCCCAGTGTATGCATATACTACTGCCAGTGAATATCCGAGGAGTCGAGACGGAACGACAGAAGAGTAGTAGTAGTAGAGTAGGTCACACACAGAGACGGCGGCAAGCGTCACAGCTAGCGAGCACGTAGACTCAGTAAGGAATCATCCGCGATACTTCAATACCAAGACTGTACATATATATTAGTGCTCCGAACCCGCATTCCTGGATCTACTAACCCGTATTAGCAGTTTGTGTTATTACGTTAATACATTTATTTTCCTTATCCATTCCTAGCGTTTGTTATATATTGATAACGGATTTCATCCCGGAATCCACAACAAATTGGCGACGAGGAATTCGAACTCACACGGGAAGGAAATCGAAACAAAATTCTCCCTCGTTGTCCACAGCAAATTGACGACGATGTATTCGAACTCACCCCCCCCCCAAAAAAACAAAAATCCCTTGCCGCTTTTTGCCAGTGTCCACAACAACTTGGCGACAAAAGATTTACGAGGACTAAAATACGGAAAAGCGAGTTTTTCGTAAGACTTTTATCGTGGAGGATTTTAAATATATTTTAGTAGAACTTGTAAAATACCAAAATTAACAGCAATTACAACTCCAGGAAAGAATGGAAGAAAAATGGTAAAAACAATTACTACAAACGCAGAAACTAATATTAAAGGTAGCGGGTAACAAACAACAAAATATCGAAAAAGAGACGATTTTTTCCCAAGACGCAGTTTGGAATACGATAGAAACTTTCAAATACTCTCTAGAAGAGGATAAAAATTTCGGGGATTATTTTAGCCGCCACGAAGACATCTTTAACATCGATTGTCAAAACTGGATAGAAGCAAAGAAGCTACGTCTGTTTACCCAGAAAACTAGGAACGGAGGAATACACAAAATTTGTGGATTACATTTTGCCAAAAAGACGAATGACGAAGCAGTTACATGTTTTACAGAGTTGTTCAGTTCAAAAACGTCACTCTTTCACAAGAGGTGGAAATGTCTTAACCTGATAAAGGGTGAAAATGAGGACTATTCCACGTTTGATGCAATCGTGAATAAACATTGCGACGACTTCAAGTTGGCAGAATTAACACCGGACAATTTCAAGTGTCTCATCTTTGTTCAAGGGTTAGTCTCAACAAAAGATAGTAAAATGCGCAAAAGAATGCTTTCAAAACTGCAAAATGAACCTGTACTAACATGACAACAATTATCAGAAGATTGCCAAAATTGCCTGATTATAAATAAAGACTCGAAGAACATTGTGGAGCCAGGAGTATCACATATACGTAAGTTAAACAAAAGTTTACGTTCTTCACCCCCACCCCCAGGAAAGAAAACAAAAATTCTATAATAAGGGGAAAAGTACAACATATATGGCAAATTATGACGAAAATCGAAGCAAATATAAGCCCCCTCCCCATCTGCATGTTATCGATGTGGAGGACTACACTGGAATAAGGATTGCCGTCTTGTGTGTGGAAAAATGGGGCACAAGGCATCCCAATATAGGAACAGAAAAGCTACTAGTAGGATAAGAGCTACTAGGATGCATGACGAAGACAATACCAACATAACGAAATATGTGGAACTTGAAATCTTAAATAAAAAG
>OZ038507.1:33222098-33242098 GCA_964036315.1 Acanthosepion esculentum | reverse complement strand
GATGCTTCCCCGATCACTACAATCTTAACCTGTTCAAGTCTAGGGTTAACCGTTATCTTCCCCACATATCCTCATAAACTATGCTTCTTACCTCTTACTTTGTGGAACTGACTCCCAAGAGGATGCTTCCCCGATCACTAAAATCTTAACCTGTTCAAGTCTATGGTTAAGCGTTATCTTCCCCACATATCCTCATAAACTATGCCTCTTACTTCTTACTTTGTGGAACCGACTCCCAAGAGGATGCTTCCCCGATCACTACAATCTTAACCTGTTCAAGTCTAGGGTTAAGCGTTATCTTCCCCGCATATCTTCATAAACTGTGCCTCTTACTTCTTACTTTGTGGAACCGACTCCCAAGAGGATTCTTCCCCGATCACTACAATCTTAACCAGTTTAAGTCTAGGGTTAACCGTTATCTTCCCCACATATCCTCATAAACTGTGCTTCTTACCTCTCACTTTGAGGAACCGACTCCCAAGAGGATGCTTCCCCGATCACTACAATCTTAACCTGTTCAAGTCTAGGGTTAACCGTTATCTTCCCCACATATCCTCATAAACTGTGCTTCTTACCTCTCACTTTGAGGAACCGACTCCCAAGAGGATGCTTCCCCGATCACTACAATCTTAACCTGTTCAAGTCTAGGGTTACCCGTTATCTTCCCCACATATCCTCATAAACTGTGCTTCTTACCTCTCACTTTGTGGAACCGACTCCCAAGAGGATGCTTCCCCGATCACTACAATCTTAACCTGTTCAAGTCTAGGGTTAACCGTTATCTTCCCCACATATCCTCATAAACTGTGCCTCTTTCCTTTTACGTTGTGGAACCGACTCCCAGGAGGGTCCATCACCGATCACTAAAATCTTAACCTGTTCAAGTCATTCCCGTATTCCTTCTTTCCTTCCTCGTTGCTTTCTTTCATGCCTTTTCCATAGAAATTGCTCGGACGCACTACATATCTTATTTCTGCCAGTTCTCAGCTTCACAACCAGGACCCGCCATGCCACTCACACTGTAGCAAACCACCCAAATTCCATTGGGGAGATGTTCCACTCGAACAGCTTCTTCCCGCGAACCCCCGATCTGTTAAACCGACTCTCATTCATATTACGTAATTATGATAAAAAACAAAATAAATCTTGCTTCAAAACTTTATTGAAAATTTTCAACATATCACTGCAAATTTCAAATCTATCCTTCGCGTTACGAAACACATTATGAACCTTTTCAGGAATTATCTCCTCATCTAATTCATTTCGTAATGAGTTATTTACGCTCAGCTATACAACTGATCTTTTGGCGATAAACCATTGACAATTTATACGCTTCTAACACATATTAAATACTAGCTTAAAACCCGATCTGTCGAGCGGCATCTAAGATAGTTTCTGCAGAAGGCTCTTGATTGGGCCTTCATCACAATAGGTAGAGAGGAGTATATAGTGTAGGCAACAATAAACTATAGATGAACTCAAAATTGATCGCTGTATTTAAGTATTGCATTAATATTTCAACCTGACTTTTAAAAGTTCAACGATAATTCTTCTGCCGCCACTTAATTTAAAGACAATTTCCATACTTTCCACACAAGCAATTATTTTTAATTCATTGTTGACTCTCGCTGGATTTCGCAATTATTACCAAATTTCTTTCCAAGTTATAAAAATTCTTATCGTACAAAAAAATTCGTAGCAAAAAAAATCACTTAAAATCCGCCGAAAACAATCGCTGTAATGAAAACTTGGGAATCTAAAATTTCTGTAACATGAGCTATTGAAAGTTAGCGAGTTGTGTCCCTTTAATTAAAAAAAAAGTGTGACACAGTGACACACTGACACCGGCTCAGAATGTTTTTAATTTGTCGCGGAGTCGGCCTGAATCCAAAATGATATATGTTGGTCTACGGCGCCTAGGAGTAAAGTTCAAAAAGTGTGACCCAGTGACACACGGACATTCACATTTATTGTATAGATGATGAACAGAAATATAAGTGAGTTTTTAAAAAAAATTAGATTTCACTGAAATAATTAAATGTGGAACATACTGTATATTACAATGAATGCTATGTTTAGCGGGTATACGTACCAGTTCCTGTACGAGCAGTTGAGTTAATCAAAGTCGAGCCCCGTCATTACGTATATGGGTGACCACTTGGAAATACCAGCTACTGTAAGGTTGGATGTGCGGGTGGTGTAATGGATAATGGCTCAGAATTGTTAATCGGAAAGCTGTGTTCCAATTCAAGTTTGGTTGTTCGTGATGACGGTAGTCTTTGAGTATAGAATCCAGAGGTTGGCAGTGAATATTTCGAAGACTAGGGAAGGGTAGTTCAGGTTAGCAGTGGATATCCCGATAAAGTGGGCAGAGCGTAGTTCTTCCTTCTGTTCTTTCGCCTGACAGGTTGGCATTGGACATTCGGAGAGAGTAAACAAAATGGCCGCCTTTATACACGACGGATTGAATATTTCACGTATCCTGATTGGTTAAGCTTCTATTGGGGAACTATAAAGTGAGTCAAGTCATTTGGGTTGGCTCACTAGTTACATAATGGTACACAAAAATTGTAACAGTATTCACTTACGCGCAAATACGATTGGGAAAGGCATTAATCCGCCTCTTACCCCCATCTATGGGTTAATTAATTAATTGTATCGCTAAAAACATTATCGGGTACAAAATGTTTAAATATCAGCATTTAATAACACACAGGAATTGATATGCTGCTAAAATAAAAACAAACACCCAACGTGCTTGACTTACAACCCCGTTATTTTTTAAAACTTTTATTAAACGGTGATTTTAATTATAATATTTACAATCATAAGAAATAAGAAAATCAGTTATAGAAATAAAATCCATCTATTTCTATTATGAAATGTACTAAGTTCGACAATTATTTTAATATATTTTTACGTTATTTTTATAGATACAAATATTCAAGTAAATACTCTGTTTATAATAAACAGTATCAACAATATTTACCGGCCTGAATGTCCGAGAAATTTCATAGAAAATACGTGTCCTCGAACATGTATCCTACACAAAATGGCATATAGCCTAGCGGGCTCTACCAGTTTAACTGCAAAGGAGCGTCAAGTTAGCAAAGGTCAATTTTGTTTACGTTAAGATACGCTTCGAACACCTAAGTTCGAGAGTAATCATGGGAAATTTGTTGTTTAAAAGCAGTAAATCGACCTGATGCGATGGATAAATTGTCATCCAAATGACACAAAAAAAGGAAAATAACGCTGGCATCTCATTTTAACAGATATACATGGTGCGATAGGATAAATTGTCATCCAAATGCACAAAAAATGAAAATAACATTGGCATCTCATTTTAACAGATATACATGGTGCGATGGATAAATTGTCATCCAAATGCACAAAAAATGAAAATAACATTGGCATCTCATTTTAACAGATATACAAGGTGCGATGGATAAATTGTCATCCAAATGTACAAAAAATGAAAATAACGCTGGCATCTCATTTTAACAGATATACATGGTGCGATGGATAAATTGTCATCCAAATGACACAAAAAATGAAAATAACATTGGCATCTCATTTTAACAGATATACATGGTGCGATGGATAAATTGTCATCCAAATGCACAAAAAATGAAAATAACATTGGCATCTCATTTTAACAGATATACATGGTGCGATGGATAAATTGTCATCCAAATGCACAAAAAATGAAAATAACATTGGCATCTCATTTTAAGAGATATACATGGTGCGATGGATAAATTGTCATCCAAATGACACAAAAAATGAAAATAACATTGGCATCTCATTTTAACAGATATACATGGTGCGATGGATAAATTGTCATCCAAATGCACAAAAAATGAAAATAACGCTGGCATCTCATTTTAACAGATATACATGGTGCGATAGGATAAATTGTCAACCAAATGCACAAAAAATGAAAATAACATTGGCATCTCATTTTAACAGATATACATGGTGCGATGGATAAATTGCCATCGAAATGCACAAAAAATGAAAATAACGCTGGCATCTCATTTTAACAGATATACATGGTGCGATGGATAAATTGTCATCCAAATGACACAAAAAATGAAAATAACATTGGCATCTCATTTTAACAGATATACATGGTGCGATGGATAAATTGTCATCCAAATGCACAAAAAATGAAAATAACATTGGCATCTCATTTTAACAGATATACATGGTGCGATGGATAAATTGTCATCCAAATGCACAAAAAATGAAAATAACATTGGCATCTCATTTTAAGAGATATACATGGTGCGATGGATAAATTGTCATCCAAATGACACAAAAAATGAAAATAACATTGGCATCTCATTTTAACAGATATACATGGTGCGATGGATAAATTGTCATCCAAATGCACAAAAAATGAAAATAACGCTGGCATCTCATTTTAACAGATATACATGGTGCGATGGATAAATTGTCATCCAAATGCACAAAAAATGAAAATAACATTGGCATCTCATTTTAACAGATATACATGGTGCGATGGATAAATTGTCATCCAAATGCACAAAAAATGAAATAACATTGGCATCTCATTTTAAGAGATATACATGGTGCGATGGATAAATTGTCATCCAAATGCACAAAAAATGAAAATAACATTGGCATCTCATTTTAACAGATATATTTACCAACATTTACACAAAACTATCTTGAAATACTAAAGAGTAAATTTATTCAATAAAATCGCCACGGTCGACTTCGGAATCTGCAGCATTAAATTGGTAAATGCTACCATAATCCTGAACTTCAGTTCATCTGTTGTGTTAGAAGGATTTTTTTGGTCTCTCGCTCAGCTGCGCCACACACATAATAATCAAGGGGGTTGCAGTCTGGAGAGTTAGGTGGCCAGATGTAAGGAGTGAAGTGGTCGGAGAAATTGTCTAACAACCGTGTCTGGATTCTTCTGCATGTGTGGCATAGTGCAGAGTCCTGTTGCCAGACATAGGGTCTTCCTACACTTAATTTAGGCCTCCGTCTTGAATCTGAAACGATCACCAACAAATTCGGGAGTTCTTTTCTTATCAGAACGATTGAAGTGGGTTTTCTGAGTTGTCGTACATTCGTAATCACCATTAGACTCATCAAAGTCTTTCTGAATCCTCTGCACTGTACTCAGATTGCGGCGCGAATGCCAAAAAATACAGCATGCCTTTTCCAAATTTCCGGAGAAGTGAATTGCGTTATGGTGCATTTTTTCTCACAGACGGTGCCCAACTGACCCTACTATATGTGCTGTCGACAGAATCAAAACGAAACAACGCACAAGCGCGAAATTAAAATTTTAAAATGGTGACCGCACTTTGTATTCTGTGAAAGGATGGCCCAAGACGTAACCCGAGTTTCACGCGATCTCCAGAAGCGTTAAGTCGTCAAATTACTACATGTTCCGCTCAAGCATAAAAAAACAAATAAAGTAACCCTTTATGCATCTCAGTATATTTCTGAGATGAGGTATTATGTACATTATTTACATTATTCGGACTATTGTCCTCATCTTTTTCGCCATATTTATTACAACGTTTCGGCCGTTGTACGCTGCGGCCTTCTTTAGGTGGTTGGAATGTCGAACTGAACACTTTATTTCGCTCACTGGGTTAGACTGTTCTAGTTCCATGTGCCATGTATAATGGATGTCAGTTATCAGTTATCTCCTGCTAATTCCCCTCTCCAATTTCTCCACGGCCTTAACCAGGTATTGAAGTTACACTCTTTGGGTCCTGTCACTGGATCTAACTAACGCCTTTATCCACTATGCCATGTGTCCTTGACGTGTTTCTTGTCAGCAAACTATTACCCAGGAGACAAGCGAACTGACAAAATAGTCATTGAAGACTTGGCCGGAAACAGATGCGAAAACTTGTCAATGGCTTCTGTTTGAGTCTACGACATGACAAAATCCTTTACACAAGAGTTAGACATTTAATTCATTTACGTGTCTCTTTTTTTCTTATAACCAAAATTATTATTCTCTCTCCTTGTTTTGTTACTTTATATTGTGTTCTTTTATTTACACACACACACACACACACACATACATACATACATATATATATATATATATATATATATATATATATATATATATATATATATATATATACATCATAGAAATTGTAAAGAGGATTTGATAATTATAATTAGAGTAATTCATTGAGTCTGAAAGAAACCTTAACAGAATGCAGAAAGCACTGGACGGCCGTTTCGTCCTATATTTGGGACTCATCAGCAGTGCGCATCCACTACCGAGAATTGAAACTCTGACAGTTGATTTATCAAGCAACCGTCATACCAACTGTTCCAACGGGCCTTGGTGACGAAGAGGTTTCAGGCTCAATGAATTACTTAATTATAATTATCAAATCATCCTAACAATTTCTATCATGTGTATATCATTGCTTGATCCGGCTTCTAATGCTTCAGTTTGAACGGCTTGGTGATAGTAGTCGTGGCTCTTGGTGGCACAGTCGTCTGGTTACAGAGAATTTCAGTTGAGTTCCACCACGGAATATGTGAGCGAGCGGCGTTATATTGAGTCTGATTTGCTAACTCTTAACTCAATGAATTACTTAATTATATATATATATATATATATATATATATACTAGCAGCATGGCCCGGCGTTGCCCGTGCTTGATTCAAAAATCGTACGACTCATACAGCAATTGCTATCACTAGACTTAAAATATTTTTGCCCTTCCTTGCCTTTAAAGAAGTGCCCTTTGCCGTGCTGATGTTGCTACATGCCTTACTTCTTGCCTATCTCACACTGCGAATTTTTTCTAAGCTCTAAACTAAACATTAAATCAGTTACGAGAAAAGAACTAAACAAAATGAACACAAAACGATCAGCTTTAAAAAAGGACTCGTAACTGGAAAAACCGAATGAAAAAAGAATATCAACAAATATTTTTTAACACCCAACCCAGTTCTACGGAATCAGATTCAACGTTGAGTTTAAGCAAGCGAATGAGCCAATTGGAGTAAAGTGCCATGCAGATTTAAATTTTTCCCACTTGTGACGAATGCAGCTATCGATTTCTTTTGTATGCTAGCATACTAGTTAGCATTCGTGTCGGTCAGCTGTTGGCTCTCACGCTGACCAATAGAATCTTCATGCCTATTCGTGGCAGCCAGCTATAGGCTATCACTGTGGCCAGTAGAAAATGGCCGGAAACTACATGAAAACTGCCGTAGAAGAATGAAAAAATCGATTATTTCCACTATCGATGAGAGTTGGGAAATGCAAAGTCGGCCTTGGCCTCTCTACTAACTTGGAGCATGTGCATGTAAATTTTGGTGCAAACCGTCGACAATTGCGGCCGTGCATTTGTTACACACACACACACACACACACACATCCTGCCTTTTATAGATAGAGATATATGATATTAAAAAAAGATTGCCCACGTATATCCAGGCTGTTGAAAGAAATTCATGAGATAAAAAAACAACAAAAGAATAATAATATTGATAATACGACTAATAATACATGTTGTATATTATTAAACCTTCTGACCAAATACAAGCATGATAAGAAAAGATGTTAAAAAACGGAATTTTCTGACACTCCTGTGTCCTTTATCAAGGAGTTGACAAATAAAAAAAATAAGCGGGATATTTTTCCCGCGGAAATTTGTTTTTTCACCTGTGTTATATTACTGATGAGATCTATTGGTTTTAGCCCACTTGGTAGTTAAGATTAGGGGTTTTGTGGAAACTGTATCTATTATTCATCAAATAGCCTTCTATAAACCCACTTCAATCCTATTATATATATATATATATATATATATATATATATATATATATATATATATATATATATATATATATATATATATGTATGTATCCTCGTGTTCTATCCTATTTAGCGACAGAAGAAGCGTCTAGTTAGCAAAGTCATATTACTGCTTTTAAACTACAAATTTCCCATGATTTCTCTCGAACGCTCATATCTGCTCTTAACGTAATCAAATGACGTCATATAATATGAAATGGACTAAGTCCGATAATCATTTTAATATATTTTCTGTTATACGTTATTTATATAGATACAAATATTTAAGTAAATGCTCTGTTTATAATAAACAGTATTAACAACATTTACACGCTTGATTATCCGAGAAATTTCATAGAAAATAAGCGTCCTCCAGCAGGAATCGAACCTGTATCCTTTACGGAACCGTCATATAGCCTGACGTGCTATACCATTTAGCTACAGAGGAAGCGTCTAGTTAGCAAAGTCAAATTACAATTTTTAAACTACAAATTTCCCATGATTTTTCTTGAATGCTTATATCTGCTCGAAGTCTACGTAAACAAATGACATCATATGTTATGAAATGGACGAAATCAAATAATTATTTTAATTTATTTTTTATACGATATTTTTATAGGTGCAAATATTTAAGTAAATGCTCTGTTTATAATAAACAGTATGGACAACATTTACCGGTATGAATGTCCGAGAAATTTCATAGAAATAATATGACTTTGCTAATCAGACGTTTCCTCTGTAGTTAAATGGTATAGCATGTCAGGCTATATGACGGTTCCATGCGAGATATGTTGACCATGTTCGTCGTAGTCTATGAATATAGAATACAGACACTCTACTGGATCTGACTATATTGCCAATAGCAGCAGCAGCAGCTGTTCCGTAATTCTTCAGTCTTCGAAGGTCTCGAGGATTGGCAGTGAATATTTGGAGAATGAAAAAACATGGCTGCCTTTATACACGTCAAATTGAATATTTTAAGCTTTCTGATTGATTAAAACTTCTATTGGTCAACTATAAATTGAGTCAACTCATTTTGGTTGGCTCACTAGTATATCAAAGTACCCCAAAACTCTAACAGGATACAGGTTCGATTCCTCTCGGTGGACACATATTATGATATGAATTATTGAAGTTTGTAATTATTGGGGTGGCAAGTAAGAGGAAGAGAGTTTCACTGTCGGAAGTGCGAGAGAAAAAGCTGTTGGAATATAAAAGGTTACATTTAACTGTTTTAACAGTAAAAGGGAGGGACCTAGATGCCAATCTAGTAGCACGCTTAAATTCATGAAGTCGGTGTACCATGAAAATTGCTCGTCAGAACAGTCGGCATGAAAATATTTTTAGAAAAGACAGAGGGAAGCCAGATCACGTCCGTGAGAAAGTGACTGGAGTCGAGGTGCCAAGTCAGGACAAATCACATTGCAGATCCGTCCTTGGATTTTGTCGAGAACTTCGAAATGAACAGTAGGGGCGCCTGGTCATATATGGCAACAGTATTCAATGCATGGATCAATGATAGATTTCTAGATGCGTAGGATGCACTCAGATGAGAAAAAAAAAACTTCTGGCGCGACACAGAGAACCAAATTTCCTTGCGGTAGATGCAGGTATTGATTCAATGCAGTTGCTCCATCTCACGTCAGTGGGAAACGTGTAACCAAGAAGGCTCAGTGGGGCGCTCGGTATATATTCCATTCTTCCTTTCTTAAGATCTGCTCTCGGGATTACTTCCCTCTCTTACTTCCCTTTGTTTTTTGTTTTTTTCTTATTCTCAGTTCATTCATTCATTCATTCATTCTTTCTTTCTTTCTTTCTTACGATATGCTCTCGGGGTTACACCCCTCCCTTACTTACCTTTGTTTCTTTCTTTTTCTAAGTTCTTTCTTTCTTTCTTACGATCTGCTCTCGCTGTTACTTCCCTCCCTAACTTCCCTTTATTTCTTTTTACTTTCTTTTTCTAAGTTCATTTTTCTTTCGTTCTTTCTTTCGTTATTTCTTTTTTTCTTTATTTCATTCTTTCTTTCTTTCTTTCTTTCTTTCTTTCTTTCTTTCTCGGACTTACTTCCCTCCCTTGCTTCCCTTTGTTTCTTGTTTCTTTATTTTTCTAAGTTCTTTCATTCATTCATTCATTTATTCTTTCTTTTTTTCTTTCTTTTTTTTTCTTTCTTTCTTTCTTTCTTTCTTTCTTTCTTTCTTTCTTTCTTTCTTTCTTTCTTACGGTCTGCTCTCGGACTTACTTCCCTCACTTACTTCCCTTCGTTTCTTTTTTCTTTCTTTCTTTCTTTCTTTCTTTCTTTCTTTCTTTCTTTCTTTCTTTCTTTCTTACGGTCTGCTCTCGGACTTACTTCCCTCACTTACTTCCCTTCGTTTCTTTTTTCTTTCTTTATTTCTTTCTTTCTTTCTTTATTTCTTTCTTTCTTACGATCTGCTCTGGGGTTACTTTTCTCCCTAACTTCCTTTTCTTTCTTTTTCTAATTTCATTTCTTTCTTTTTTTATTTCTTTCTTTCTTCGTTCGTTCGTTTCTTCTTTACGTTCCCCTTTTTCTCTCTTTCACACGATCCCCTCTCGTGGTTATTCCCCATGTTTATTTTCCTCTCTTTCTTCCCTCTGTCTCTTTTTGCTTTCTTTCTCCCACGTTCTTTCTTTCTCACGATACCCCTCTCGTGTTATTTCACTCCCCCTACTTCCCTCCCTTACTTCTCTTTGTTACTTATTTTATTTCCACGTTCTTTCCTTCTTTGTTTGTTTCTTTCTTTCTTTCTCTCTTTCTTTCTTTCTTTCTTTCTTTTATCTGACAACTGTCCGGCTTTTCCAATATAAAGCCACATATGTAAACGCCATTTCTTTTCAACGTTCAATTTGTCTCCCCGAGTTGCATCACAACGTCGTCTTCTCGGGTTCCTGTTGCTACAAAACAGAAGCCAACCGAATGTTACCGATTCCTCGCTATTTGGCCGCCATCATCGCCCCGAGGGCGTTCGTAAAGTAATAACGAAGTGTCAAAAACAAAATGATCGTCCAAGTGTGTATGTTTGGGATCTGGCGTGTGGGAAACTAATAATTTGTTGCTTGCCAATCAGATGATTAATCCATTCCCTGGGTGGGGGATTGCACGCGAGCATCTATGAGCGCAAATTAAATCCTACCGACTCTTTAACTATACCTTGACGTGACAAAATTAATGAGATAGGTACCTGGTGTCGTATTGGACACTTTGTAGCCTGGTGAGACGCAGCAGTTCGGCAGGCATCAATTCCGCCAGGAATCTGAAACCATTGAAAAGATTACTAGATTGCTCTTGTATAATTCTACCATTGGTCCGAGTATTGAATATTGTTGTCGAACCTGGTCTGGTGCTTCTGCTATGTATCTAGAGATTTATTGTCAGAACTCTGAGAAAACCCAGCAATTTTTTCAGGTCTCACTTGGTATCGCCGTTTCAATCACATTCTTTCGACGTAGTTCTGACTTTTCTAAAGATACTTTCATGGGAATTCAGGAATTTGAACATACTACTAGATTACCAGTTAGGTCTCATCATTATGCTATTGAAATTGCTACATGTGAACTTAAAGAAAAATCTGCAATGTTATCAGTCTTGCCTGACATCTCGGTTACAATGACATCCTCACCATCCCACATCTTCGCCGTGCCGTCTCTGAAAATATTTTCATGGCAATTATTATGATGAGATTTCCTCGTTGAAATCTCGACATTTTCATACTAATGTTTAACCTTCACAAGGCCCAAGAGTTACTCGAGGTAGAGGGCTACAGAGCAAAAATCCATACATGGATATTATTTTTCTTTTTAAGTATGCCTGATGATGATAGGATGGCCTATCGAGAGTACTAGCATATTTATGGAACACATGGAACATCAAAAAATAAGGATCGCATCATTCAACGAGTGGTTAGTGGGTTGATACTTTTTGAAATTGTTAGCGAAGTGATGTCGCCATTTATTACATTAACCTTATTAATTTAATCTTTGTATGTCTGCTTCATTGTAATATATATATATATATATATATATATATATATATATATATATATATATGTATATGTGTGTGTGTGTGTGTGTGTGTGTGTGTGTGTGTGTGTGTGCGTGTGTGTGTGTGTAAGTGTAAAAATTTGATTGTAATGGTTTTCATCATTCAGGCCTTCATCGGACTAAATGTGTTGTAACAAGGAGGGGTGCTGGGGACTTCGGAATTAGTTTTTTTTTTTTTCATCTAGTCGAATACATTTAGAGTCTTGTAAGTAGGTGTTCCTCATTGTGATATTAGAATATCTGCCAGGAATGGTGAAATATTTCAAGAGCCCGGCCGCAAATTTACTGTAGATGAACATGCGAATTTATTACGACGTAACTATCTAGAGTGTCATTAATCGCAAGAAATAAAAGATGGTGATATGTAGTCCTACCAACATCAATTTAATCCGATGAAGTCCTGAAGGACAAAATGCATCACAATTAAACTTTTTCCACTTTGTCATACAATTTCTCCAATACTGTTACTTATATATAAAAATATATGTATATCGTCGTCTTACATATATATATATATATATATATATATATATATATATATATATATATATATATATATATATATATATATATGTATGTATGTATGTATGTATGTATATCTCGTATTATATATTTATATATATTACATATATATATATCGTCGACTTACATATATATATATATATATATATACATATCGTATTACATATATATATATATTACATATATATTACATATATATATTACATATATATATATATATTACATACATATATATTAATATTTCATATATATATATATATCGTATTATATATATATATTACATATGTATATATATTAATATATATATATTACATATATATATATATTAATATATATATTACATATATATATTACATATATATTACATATATATATATATATATTACATATATATATATATCTTCTTATATACATATATATATATCTTCTTATATAAATATATATATATATCGTATTATGTATATCACATATATATTGCATATATATATATTACATATATATATATATGTCTTATATATATATATTATATATATATATATTACATATATATATATATATATATATCGTCTTATATATATATATATTATATATATATATATAGATTACATATATATATATATATCGTATTATATATATATATATATATTGCATATATATATATATATTACATATATATTACAAAGAGTTAATCATACCTTGAATCAGTTAGCAATATTAATGAAATTATTGGCGAAATCCCTTCGCTAGTAGACATAATTATAAGCATTATACTACTAATAATCCACTGAATGATGAGATCCTTATGTATAAAATGGATATGGTGTATTTTTTAATTCAGCTAGTACTTTCAAATGCTTCACGCATTCATCTTCGGGCTGTATTTTTTCCTTTAGAATCAAAACTGGAAGTCGAAATAAATGTGTTTTTCCGACCGAAGTATGTTTTTAAGAATGAGCTATTAATTAACGGCTATGTAGTGTTGGAGCGTGCAAATCGCAACGCTAAAATTCAAATATTACAAGTTAGAATTTTTTGAATTTTGTAATTTGGTATAACTGTTTTTCAGTGATATGACATGAACTAAGTAGATAGTTCAATTAACAGAGTGATATGTCTTATTAGTTTTTTTCTGCAGATCAATTGTTTTTCATGAACATAATAAAATAGGCAGCATATACTTTTATATTACAAAGAGTTAATCATACCTTGAATCAATTAGCAATATTAATGCAATTATTGGCGAAATCCCTTATTCTCATATATATATATATATTATATATATATATATATATATATATATATATATATATATATATATATATATATATTAAGCATTTCATCCCGAGCAAGGAGGAAAGCCACGAGCACGCAAGGGGTTACAGAAGATTTGGAGCGAGAACAGATAGGAGTGATAGAGGAAAGAATGTGGAGAAGGATATATTACATACATATATATATCGTCTTTTATATATATATATATATATATATATATATATATATATATATATATATATATATATACAGTGTAACCCGGATATAAGAGAGTTGTCGGGACCGGAGAGGTCTCTTATATCCGGGTTTGGTCTATTATATATACATTAACACAGGCTCTAATTTGTTTCCAGAGAACATCTCTCTTATATCCGGGTTTCTCTTATATCCGGGTCTCTTATATCCGGGTTACACTGTATATATATATATATATATATATATATATATATATATTTGGTTGGATGGATGCGATGTCGTGATGTCACTCATGCTAACGCAAACATAGATGCATGTCCGTACCCCCGTTGAGGTACGCAGGGAAACATACGAACATAAACATATGCGGACAGTATGGGACTTGACATATGTATGTATATGTGTGCTGTGGTCTATATACATACGCATTTGGATGTTGAAATTCAAAGATCGGAAGTGTAGCGAAAATTTCTTGTGAATGTCTCGTGAATGTATACATGTCAGCAATCAGACCATTTTTCTATTCATTCACTGAATAATATTTTCTCGCACGCACGTATATACACGTGTGGTGGTGTCTCTGAAAAATTATGATAGGTAAATTTGCTATTATTTTTAATTTTTTAAGGCTTTGTTATTATTTTAAAGCTGGTTATTTGCTTGTTTTTGATGACTGCGTATATGTAACTGGCAGTAATTGCAGTTTGTAAACCTCATTGGTTTTTATATGGTGGTATTAAATAAGCTGGGGGGAGTAGTTTACGTTAATAATTATAGCGGGTTTATATGATAATAGTAGATGCAATGTGGTAGCAATGGTGTAGGGGGATTGGTGGTAATGGTAGCATAAGTAGCTAATAGTTACTGTAAATTGGTAGAAGTGTTTAGTAATGGTGGTGGGAGAATGATAATAATAAATTTAATTATCGTGGTGTTAGCTTGAACTAAAAAGTGATTGTCGGTGTTGTATTTTTTTTTATCCGTTTGGTATAAATTCCGATAATAGGTATTTATTCTCATGCCTAAATTTGGAAATTATCTCTGATCTTACTAGTTTTTATTTGGTGGTATTAAATATTCCGGGGGAAGGGGGAGTAATTTACGTTAATAATTATAGTGGATTGATATGGTAATAGTAGATGTGATATAGTAGTAATGGTGTTGGGGGTTTGGTGGTAATGATAATATTAGTAGCTAATAGTAGAAGTGATTATTATTGGTGGTGTAATGATAATAACATTAAATGCAATTATTGTGGTGGCAGCTTGAACTAAAGAGTGATTGTTGGTGATTTTTTTTTTTTTTATCCGTTTGGTATAAATTCGGATTATAGGTACTTATACATATATATACGCATATTTACCAAGCCAAAGTTGAGTTTGAAGGGAAATAACTAATGCATCCTGAAGAGGCCAGTGGAACTAGAACAATCTACCTAAAAGTGGAAATGATGAGAGGAAGTGGGAAAAAATATAAACGACGCATTGCGTCGAGGTTTGTTGGTCTCAGATTCCTCAAGTCAGAATGAAAGACAAAACTGTGTGTAAGGAAAATGTGATGGGATTTTTGACGATAGGAGCAGCAAACCAATTAAATTGCCTGATCAGATCCAACGACCAGAAATCTGAAAATGTTTGTTTTTTCTTTTACACACACACACATATATATATATATATATATATATGCGTATATACGCAGCCTTCTTCGGTGAGTGGAATTCCGAACCCTTTGTTTCGCCCACCAGGGTAAATTGCTCAAGTTCCACGGGTTCTTCTGGATGCGTTAGTTATTTCCCTTTAACTCAACTCTGTCTTGATATTGAACTCACAACTCTTTGGGTCTTGTCACTGGTTATAACCAGCATCTTTATTCACTGGGCCATCTGTCCTTGAGGACATCTGTGAATGAATTTCTGTACTTATTAACCCGATGTCTCAGCAACGTTTTTTTACCAGTGCTCATACTGCAATTTTTTTTATCAATATATTCATTTTTTTTACCAGATCTTATATTGCAATTTTTGTTGTTTTTCATTGCTTTTCTCTTGCAGTAATTATTACTGGTTCTTATATTTTATTTAATTTTCTGCTTAGTCGACTCAGGGGATTTTTGTGGCCTAGCATATGGGCTGATTCCTTAAGTTTTCATAAGTTCCAGTGATGCTTTCCGTCTATTATTTCAACGTCATCACACAGGGGTGGGGGGCGGTTATTTCCGAGATCTGTCTATATCTCAGAGATATAGATAGATATCGAACACTTTATTTCGTTCACTGAGTTGGATTATTCCAGTCCCCCATGTCCCATGCTTTTTCTGGATATCTCACTTTCACTAAATTAACTTTTGTGCTGTGACGAGATATTGAACTCACAACTCTTTGGCTCACGTCATTGGAATACTTTAACCAACTTTTTATCCACTGGCACATGTGTCCTTTGGAACTATATGCCCTAAAGAAGACCGGAGGGTACAACGGCCGAAACGTCGTGAATATGACAAAATAGCTGAGGACATCAGACCGGGCAATCTAAATAGTATAAATAAAAGAATCTATGCATCAAGTTAAAAATAAAAATAAGATCATCCCTGATAATGGCTAAAAGAATAACCAAAAGTGCTCGCGCAGAGAGAATATTTGGATAATTTCTATATAATTTATGTCCAGAAAGGATAATTGGAAGAACGCAAGAAATATATATATATATATATATATATATATATATATATATATATATATATATATATATATATATATATATATAGGCAGCAATCCTTCTTTCATGCACATTTCATTAAAAACGACAGACGAGGTGCTTCTATTTAGTTTTTTATACAATTTCTCAAGCGATCTAATAATTTTTTTTCTTTTCTTTTTATAAATTATATAAAAACTGTCCGAATGTTTTTTCTCCGAGCGCTTTCGGCTATACATTTAGCCATTTTCAAGGATTATTTTTTAACTGTTAAAATTAGAAATAGTTTGTTGTATGTATGTTTTATAAAATGTTTTCATTTTTTTGTTTCAAAACACGGTCAAGATATTATCCCCATGTTCAAAGTTAATATTATTAAGTGTTGGTTTGATTGTTTTCATTAATAAGGCTTCCGTTATTTTTATATATATATTAACACAAACCATATAAATTCCATTAGAAAGGAATTCAATTAAATGGTGGACTGTCCACTATTTGAGTTAAATAAAACTAACGCATTCATATACTAGTATATACTCATGAATTAATTTTGGACTTCGTTGTCATGTTATAGATATTAGCTCCTATCACTGTCGAGCACTATCTATTATATATATATATATATATATATATATATATATATATATATATATATATATATATATATATATATATATATATATATATATATATATATATATATATATATATATATATGAGGCACGGTGGAGTAGTAGCAGCTCGGATTAAGGGATCGGAGTTCGAATTCCAGTCGAATCCATTTCATTCACTTTCGTGCTAATACCCTTAGGAAAGTTATTATTCGTCTTCTTCTCTCTTCACCTATGGGTAAATAGCAGGATAGACTAAGTTCTATAGCCTTGGATGGCAACTGGTCTAGGAGAAGGACAACTCTGAATTCAAAACCTGCGGAGAGTCTTTTGGCAAGTGGAGCACCAGGTCTCTGTATTCGGCCCTTGAAAAAGTGTGCTTGGATCTTCACAAATCCTTCACCACTATAATCAAATCATATGTGCTGGTGTATGAGCTGCTTCCTCCTCACACTTCGAATACGAAGAGAGTTCACCATATATATATATATATATATATATATATATACATACATATATATATACATACATATATATATATATATATATATATATATATATATATATATATATATATATATATATATGCTGTCAAATGCATTATGCATAATCCTCTCAGATGCAAGGAATTTAACTCATCACACGCACACACGCGTTTTGATGCATGCACAGTGAAATGAAATCTGATGGAGTAATTACGTTCAAAAATTAATTCACGCTCAATCAGTCAAAGCCAGGTAGGAAGTCAACGAGTTAACGCGAATGCGTAACAAAACGCCATCAACATTTTCGGATCTGGAATGAGAAGTCATTAGAAATTTGAAGGTGTCGTTTCTGCAAACAGACAGACAGATCACTGATTATCTTTTCACGGACGGAAACGTCGATACTGGAACCGGATGGTTGGGCGGTGGGTTTTAAAGGAAGCAAAAAGAAATTAGGAAAATAAAAAAAAGTAATAAATAAAAAAAAAACTGCCGGAGATATGGAGAGGGGTGTTGCCGGAGATCATTCACGAGGCTTAACAACCGCCAGATTTACATCATTAAAAGCAGAAGTTATGTAATTCAAATTTACCTTTAACTAGCAGCATTTAAGTTAATAATGTTTCTGCTGCTAATTCTTCCAAACCCAACAACCACTTGAGTCTTAGTGGCTTGGTGTGAAATCGATTAATATATATATATTTTAATCGATTAAAACCGGCACGGAAGAATTAAAACGGGTTATACTGCTAGTATATATATATATATACTAGCAGTATAACCCGTTTTCGACCGGATGTTTCATTACTGAGAATTTTTGCCGTTCAATTGGGGCAGTTTAAGTTTAAAGTCAGCCCACCCGAAAATCAATATTAGTAACAACATTTGAGTGCAACTGAGACACATCCCCAAATGGGGGGGGTTAACAATTTGAAGGGGGTGCTGAAAAGAGGCCGTTTTTGCGTTGTTAATCTTGCAAAGAAGGAACGTCTTCCGTGGACCGTCATAATAATAATACACAATATTTTTTTATTTATAATATATTTTTTTTTTTTATAAATCTAATAATCTTTTGCGTTAGATTTCAAATCTCTAAATTGATTGTACGCTGTTTTTTTTTTACAGACATTAATGATGATGTGATTTTTGCGCAAAGTGTAAAAAATCAGTTTTTCGATTTTTCACCTTCAAGGTTGTAATTTTTTTCCAGCCAACTTGAACTTAAAACCGTTACTGAAGAATTATCTATCAAACAAAAAAAAAAGCATCGAAAACCGATGAAAACTGTGGAAACGCATAAACAACATCCTATCACACACACACACATATTTTGAGAATTATAGATATAGATATCCCTTCTAGATCCTTTTGCAGTAATGTCGGTATGCCTCAGCGTTCTATTCTTGGTCCTACTTTCATTTCCATTAACGACCTTGATGAGATCAGCTGATGATACAACCAGTTACTCCTGTCTCGATACTAAGTCTAATCATTTTGACGATGTCAAAATGACAGCTGATCTGACAAACGACCTACAGTCTGTTGTTTACTAGGGCAAAGAATGGCTTCTTAATTTTAACGTCCCCGAAACAAAACTGCTTTCTATCAATCATCCGTGAGACACCTATCTGACTTTCAGCAGCATGGCTGATGCTAACCCCCAAAAGCGTGTCTCGTTGCCCCTTCTCAGGTTAACATTCTTGGCTGACATGAAGTGGAAAGATTATATTAAATCCATTCCCAGGTCGGTTGCTATGAAAATTGGTTTACTGAGCCGTGCCAGACAGTTTTTCTCTGTGGAATCTATCTTAAAGATCTATAAGTTTACCATTCGTCCCTGTTTAGAATATTGCTACCAAATCTGCTCTGGTGATCCTGCTATAAATTTAGAGATTCTTGACAAAATCCAAAGAAGAATCAGCAATATTATTAGTCCTGATCTGTCGTCTCAGCTTCGGTCACTTTCCCGCCTTAATATAGCTTCTCTGCCTTTGCTATTTAATACTTTCATGATAACTGTTCGGATGAACTTTACGCTATGGCGCCTATACTTTATGAATATAAGCACAGTACGGTGGAGTAATAGATAGCGGCTCGGATTGCAGAATCGTAGAGTCAAGTTCGAATTCAAGTCGCATCCATACTTACGTGCTAATACCCCTTGGAAAGGTATGAATTCTCTTCTTCCTCTTCCTATGGGTAAATAGCAGAACAGACCGGTTTCTATAGCCTTGGATGGCAACTGGTCTCACGCGGAAGAAATAGCAACCTGCGGGGTAAAAATCTGCCTCGTCAGTTATGTATCAAAAGATACATGATCGCCTAAGCGTGTATCACGCA
>OZ038507.1:33144598-33217098 GCA_964036315.1 Acanthosepion esculentum | reverse complement strand
CATCTGTACAAGATGTTACCAATACTACTAGGAAATTAATACAAACTTATATTAAATCCAGATTAATCTGACAAATAGAAAGATAAGCCATTTATAGTGCAACGCAATACAACTAAAATATAAGAAAAAGCATTATCAAATTTTAACTAAATTGTAAGGAAAAATTTAAAAATTCTTACAATTTACAGATAATTCACTTCTTTGATATAACAAAGAATTTTTGTCAAAATCTGATGATTTCGAGTTTTTCCTGGAAACACGGAAAACAGGGTCGATATAAAGATCTATATGTCCTTACCATTTTTTAAAATTTTCCATTTCACCTTAGGAGTTTTATTATCATCTTTTAAACTCCAAAAAATATTTAGAAAGTGACGTATTATTTCAGTAAGTAATCGTACCTATATATATATATATATGTGTGTGTGTGTGTGTTTTTCCAGATTTGGCAGTAAACAATGAATTGTTTCAATTGCACAGAATTGAAATTAAATTCAATTTCATGGTCCGACGAATGCATTAGGTATAAAAACGATAGCAAACAATGAAACAGATAAACATCTTCGAAAACCGGTAATGCAAACCTGGATTATCAACATACATTGTAGGTATGTTTTTTTTTGTTTTTGTTTTATTTGTGATATTAGTGTGTCCATGCTACTGTGTAGAGTCACGCATAGATCTTAGCAAACACATACATATGCACATATTATAAATGTACGCATTTGTATGTCTGTGCGTGCGTACGGGGGTGGTGCATGCGTGCCTGTGTCTGTGTTTCTTCTCTTGTTAAAGGAATCGGATTTCGAATGTTGATTCGTACTATTGAGCGACTGTTTCCATTAGAAAGTTAATCACACGGCTTTTTTTTCCTAACTTGAATTAGTCTCACCAAATTTGAACTTCTCTCAGACAAAGCTGATTATGACAAAGTCTATATATTTATAGCATCAATACAGAAGGGAGGTTAATCTGAGAACATTTTACGGTAGTGCAATGCCCGACGGAAAATTGACAGGAGCAATCAACTGTGACACGTAACTCCAAAATATGATCTTATAACAAAATAGTTCTTAATCGCTTTTCCTCTGTCAGGTCTCTCTCTCACACACATTTTCTCTCTCTTTCTCTTTGCCTTTCACGTTCTATCTATCTTTTTCTCAGTCCTTCTCAGATTGTTCATATCTATCTATCTATCTATCTATCTATCTATCTATCTATCTATCTAATAACCCTAACCCTAACCCCGTACCGTACGCTGACGGCTTAGTGGGAGAAGTTCGGACTGACGCAAAATCAGTCGGGTTTCGATCCTAGCTAGAAGCAACCGGACGTCTAGCCACACTGATGAGCTGCGAAACAGTCTGTCTGTGGATGACAAATATATATATATATATATATATATATATATATATAATTCTGTGCATATCTATCTAGCTAGCTAGCTTTCACTTTATATTTATCTTTTTATCAGTCCTTCTCAGATTGTTCATATCTATATATATATATATATATATATATATATATATATATATATATATATATATATATATATATAATTCTGTGCATATCTATCTCGTTAACTAGCTTTCACTTTCTATCTCATTATCAATCCTTCTGTTTGTTCCTATCTATTTATCTGTCTATCTATGTCAGTTAATTTCTTTATATCTATCTCAGTCTTTTCATTGTCTATCTATCTATCTATCTATCTCAATTCATATCACTTTATCTCAGCTTGTTCATATCTATCTATCTATCTATCTATCTATCTATCTATCTATCACTCTTCTATCAAATACATCATCCACTATCTCTGTATCTTATTCTGTTCTTTCTTTTCCATCTACCTTCAGATTTTTAGGTGACGATACATATATATATATATATATATATATATATATATATATATATATATCGTCACCCCCAAACCACTATCTATATACGAGGGTCATTCAAAAAGTGCTATGCCTCACCCAGAAATACGAGCCATAGCCGAACATGTTTGCTGTGGCGACACACTACACCTTCTTATAAAACTGGGAAACGTATTTCAGATTTCAGCCTAAACTTCTGTGCAGGTGAGACCATAAAAATATAAGAGCTATACGACAAATCTAAAAATAGACAAAACAGAAATTTTACGCAATTAAAAAGACACTCAAGGCAAACCCATGAGTACATAGTACAGACGCTTGCTTATGACATCCATTCCTATGCAACTGTGAAGAAGGGGGCTGCGGAATTGAAGTCGGTCAGGGACAGCACAGAAGATAACCTCGGTCAGGTTGTCCAAAAACCTCAACCATTGACGAACAAGTTGATGCCATTCACCGGATGGTTTTAGATGACGGACTTCTTACTGTCCAGTAGATAGCTTTGTCCATACACATTAGTTCCGGTACGGTTTATACTGTTTTCAGTGAGATCTTGGGGATGAGCAAGATGGATCCCAAGAATCCTGATGAGAGATCAGAAGATGACAAATGGTGACAATTACAGGACACTTCTGACCTGGATTCAACACTTCGAAACTGAATCAAAGATTCAAAAGCAACAGTCAAAAGACTCTCGTTCTCCATCAACGAAGAAGTTCAAGTAGGAAGTATCTGTTGGCAAGGCGATCTCAAGAATCCTGACAAGTGAGCAGAAGATGAAAAGTGTTGGCATTTACAAGACACTTCAGACTCGCGTCCAGGCTGATCCTGAAAATTTCAACCGCAGACTAGTAACCTAAGATGAAACCTGCATCCAACACTTCGAACCTGAATCAAAGATTCAAAAACAACCGTGGAAGTACTCTGGTTCTCCATCAACGAAAGCGTTCAAGCTGGCAATATCTGTTAGCAATCCGATGGGGTTTTTTTTTTATTCTGAAGGTGTAATCAGGAAAGAGTACGTGGAAAAGAGAAAAGTTATTAATGGACTATATCATGCACTCGAATTAAGACAACTGACGGAAGCAATCAAGTCGAAACGCCGAGTGAAGCTGAGGACAGGCATGCTCTCCCTCTAGGATAACGCGCCCGTTCACACGGCTCATGTCGCAGCGTAGCTTCGAATCGCTATGACCTTCCCCCTTACTCACGAGACTTACCTTCATCTGAATTCTTAACTGTTTCCGAAACTCAAATCCATACCTGGAAGCACTGATGAGATATGTGCTGTGGAGGTGGTTTTTGGAGGACCAGAGTGACACATTCTTCCGTGATGGCATTGCAATTCTTACACATCTTTGGCCCAAGTGCATTGATGCCAAGAGGGACTCCTCCTGGCTGAGGCTTAAAACTTTATCAACAACCCTCATATCTATCTCAATCTGTCCATATCTATCTATCTATCTATCTATTTCAGATTATATGTATCTATCACATTCTGATTATAACTATCTCTCTCTCTCTCTCTCTCTCTCTCTCTATATATATATATATATATATATATATATATATATATATATATATATATATATATATATATATATATATATATATTCTTTTCGTATCTATCTATCTATCTATCTATATATATATATATATATATATATATATATATATATATATATAGGAAAAGAATGATATATGTATATATCATTCTTTTCGTATCTATCTATATATATATATATCTATATATATATATTAAGATATTTTTTATGTTTATACATTCTTTTTTATAGATACAAATATTTAAGTAAATGCTCTGTTTATAATAAACAGTATTAACCGGCCTGAATATCCGAGAAATTGTCATAGAAAATATGCGTCCTCCGACAGGAATCGAACCTGTATCCTATACGGAACCGTCATATAGCCTGACGTGCTTTTACCGATTTCACCACAGAGGAACGTTTCGGTTAGCAAGGTCGATTTTACTGTTTTTAAACTACAGTTTTCCTTGATTTTCTCACGTACATTCATATCTACTCGAAGCGTACCCAAATGTAAATAAATGACGTCACACATTATGAAATGGACAAAGTCCGACAATTATTTTAAGAAATTTTTATGTTTATACATTCTTTTTATAGATAAACATAAAAATGTTTTAAAATAATTGTCGAACTCTGTCCATTTCATAATGTGTGACATCATTTGTTTACATTTGGATACGCATCGAACGAGCATAAAAATATGATATATGTTGTTGTTGTAACTAAGAAAGGGTTACTGAATGAGGAATAACCAAAACAGAGGTTTGAAATGAAATGCTAACCTTTATAAGATCAACAAAATACAATGCTCGCCAGCGGTGGGAAGTAGGTAAACCACTGCTAGTGGTGAACTACTTAGACAGTATCTTACCCCCACTTACAATAGTGTCAAACGTATTTATGAAGAGTTGAACATACCCATTAGTGTTCATAGGTACGGTATATGGCAGTTATTCTGCTTTCATAATTGAATATAGGGAGGATGATACTAGGTTTTTGTGATTTGATTTGTTTGTTTAACTTCATATCAACTGCTTATGAGCCATTTAATGTCGGGATTTAATATTCTTAGGAGCTTTAGAATAATAAAAATATGATATATGTTATTCTGTTTTCACAATTGAATACATGGTAGATGATACTCAGCTTTTGTGCATATACATGTTTGTGTGAATATGATTACTAGAGACGATTATCTGTATTTTATGTCGTAGTTTTTGTTGTGGATTCCGGGATGAAATCCGGTACCAATAATAACAAACGCCAAGAATGAATATAGAAAAATAAATGTATTAACGTAATAATACAAACTGGTAATACAGGTGAGTAGTTCCAGGAATGCAGGTTAGTAGAAAAATATATATATAGTCTTTGGTATCGACGTATGACTGTATGACTTCTTATTGAGGCTACGTGCTTGCTCACTGTGACTCTTGCCCGCTACGTTCGTACGCTCTCTCGTACGTCGTTCGTTAGCAGTAGTATACGTATACCCTAGGTGAGTCCATTTGTGAAAAAAGGGGAGGACCCTTCAACAGTTTTGTTGAAGGTATATTTGGGAATACTGTTTGATATATGAAATTGAATGTTGCTTAATATTATGAAAGCCTGATTTCATGTTGGTTATATTTTAAACGGATTTGGGTGAAGTCGCTACAATTTGTTAGTATCTGCGTAGTGTTGAGAATTTTACTACAATTATGTATTGTTAGTAGTTTTGCTATTAAAATCTATTTTTATATCACATTGTGTTTTTTAGGGGAACTTTCTATTTACTTATAGCTGGAACCCTAACATGTGCTACCAACCCGGATCAAGCTGGACCTGCAAACAACTGCAATTAAGTGGTAGTTCCATGATCCTCAAAACCTCTAACCTCCTGATTAGAGGCCTTGCTGCCGGGTGTAGTATACCGTCATACCCAGGACGTGGTAGCCGGGCATGTTATATATAGAGAGAGGGATTTATTAGAATTATACAAATTAAAATGCATTAAGAGAAAGATAATATTCTGTCATATTCTACAAAACTAATTATTTCTAACATTGCTAAGAATATCAAAATATATAAAATAACTATAATTACATTCCCAGACCAAAACAAACTACTAAATAAACGATCAGAACTCATCTTAAAATGCAGACACGAAAACAAATTTTTACTACGTTACTTAAAAATTGAAAACATTAAACGAGCAAGAACAAATGAATATAAATTACTTAAATATAATAAATAAATAAAAACAAGTAAAATAAATTAATCCAAACAAATAAATAAACTATGAAATTAATAAACAAATTTGCAAACCACGTTTGCACTGGTAAAGAAAAGAAAACGTAGTGATAACAACCAAAAATAAAATAAATAAAAAGTTTAAATAACAACATTATAAATAGACCAAAACTGCATTCGGATCCACAATTATTCCCACTCAACAGATCTTCGAATAATTTGGAATACAACCTTTACTGCCCACCAAAATAACCGTTAGAATAATACAACAGACGATCCACAATGCAATACATTAGACTACCCATAAGGCATCACTGATATATATATATATATATATATATATATATATATATATATATATATATATATTGAAGTCATAAGATACGTATTGCAGTAATAAGATACGTATATGAATATATATATATATATATATATATATATATATATATATATATATATATATATATATATATATATATTCATACGTATCTTCTTAGTGAAGGTAATGCGGTTACTTTCTTTATTGGCTGCCGGGTCAGTAGTTTTTAATGAAACTTCTATAAAAGAGAGATTGCTGGCCAAATATACAACTATTAAATTACATGACTCGGCAGCCACTAAGGAAAGTATGTACCTACTCAGTGATTTTTAATGTAATATATATATATATATATATATATATATATATATATATATATATATATATATATATATATATATATATATATATATATGTTTCATTAAAGACGGCTGAAAAAGTACTGAGATTATGCTTTTTATTTAAGTTTTTTTGAGTGTTTTTTTTTTCTTGATATAAAATGTGTACAAATTGTCCAAACGTTTTCTATATCCAGGCGTTTTCGGCTATTCCGAAAGCCATTATCGAGGTTGTTTCATTTTTAACTGAACGTTTAGGTTTTTATATCTGTTTCTAAAGTGATGGGAATTTTATTTTCCAAACACCGTCAGCACATTGTGGGCGTGTTGATAGATGATATTATTGAGTATTGACATTTCTTTACATATGAATTAGATTACTATACTTATATTTTCTACAAATATGTGGTGGACGCAGTTTGATAGCGTTCAGTGTGTGTTTAAATAATTCCAAATGATATATATATATATATATATTTTCTGTTTATACGTTATTTTTATAGATACAAATATAGATAATTCCAAAGAGTATATAAATCCAGAGAGAGCTCAATGTCAAACAGGGAGCATATAACAATAATAATCAAGGAAACGAGTACTTTAAAAGACCATGGTGATAATTATTTGTGTAATCTTCCTGTCTGAAGAGTTGGAACCGAAATTTCGATTTTAACGAAATAAATATCACCATTATCTTTAAAAGGTCATGGTACACGTTTTCTTGATCATATATATATATATATATATATATATATATATATATATATATATATATATATATATATATATATATTCTTAAATGCAAATATTAAAAACGACAGACATTTTGTTTTGATTAATTTTAATGATTGACTTTTCTAAATTACGGATAATCCTTCTCAGGGAGGAAATTCCGTCAAAAGTTGTCTGAACTTTGGATAATTGCTGACTGAATTGCCTCCTTGTTTGAGAAAGATTATTGGTAACTCGGAAATATCGATCATTTAAAATTAATTGACACAAAATGACTATAGTTTGCAACATATATATATATATATATATATATATATATATATATATATATATATATATATGTATGTATGTCTGTATATAAGCATATGTTTGCGTGTATGATTCATTAATGCGCGCAAATCTTTGGGACTATAAACATTTTTAATTGTATATGAATCAATGGAACGTAAAATGACTCATCGGAAATTAATTTTGAAAGTTGTACTCGTTTCCTTTGAATATTTTGCGTCAAATTGAGAAATAATAAAGTGGAATCGTTTTGAATGTTTCATCGTGCTCTGAACTGTGATAAAGATCGATACTCCCGTCAAGTTCTCCCTGAAGAAAAGAAAGGCCGAGTCGAAAGGTGGTAGGCAGAAAAGGTAGAATGAAGAAGTAATAAAGAGATATGGGAGAAAGAAATTTTTTTTAGAAACTTAAATAGAATACGGATGCAAAGAAATAAGAAGGAAAAAAGAAAGAAAGAAAGAGAGAAAGAAAAGAAACAGAAAGAAAGATATAGAAAGAAAATATGAGGAAAAGAAATAAATGAAAAATGTAAGAAAAATGCAAAAATGCAAAGGAAATGAAAAGAGTGATGAATAGCATTTAAAAAAGATAAGGAAAAAATAAAACACGGAAAGGAAGGATTAAAATTAAGAAGACAAGATGAGAAAAATGAGAAAAATTGAGAAAGAAAGAAAGAAAGAAAGAAAGAAAGAAAGCATGAAAACGGAAAGCAAATGAAAAAGAATAAAAGTCAAAATGAATTAAGGGGGCAGACAGAAAGAAAGAATGAAATAAAGGAAAAAGAAAGAAAGAAAGAAAGAATGAAAGAAGAAAGGAAGGAACGAAGGAACGAACGAAAAAAGAGAATAAAGAAAAAAAATGGATGGAAACGGAAAGCAAATTTTAGAAAGATCGTCAAAATGAAATAAAGCAAAAAGAAAGAAAGAAAGAAAGAAAGAATGAAAGAAAGAAAGAAAGAAAGAAAGAAAGGAAGAAAGAAAGAAAGGAAGAAAGAAAATATGAATTTTAATGAGGAAAGAGGAAATCGTATGTATGAAGGATAATCAGAATAGAAAGGGGAAAAGAGATGAATTACATTTTAAAAATAAAAAGGAAGACAAAGTATCCAGATTAAGTTATAGAATAAAAAAAGACGAACAGTTAGAAATAAAGGAGGAAAGTAAGAGAAGAAAACGAGAGAATTAAAATTAAGTGAAAAAATGAAAGAGAATAGATAAAAGTTAGAATGAGTGACAGAAAGAAAGAAAGAAAATATGAATTTTAATGAGGAAAACGGATAAGAGAAAAATCGTAATAAAGAAAATAATATAATATATAATGAGGAAAGAAAAATCTTAAGATAGACAAAAGGGAACAGAAAGGAAAAAAAGAGACGAACTGCGTTTTAAAAAAGAAAGGAAAAATGACAGAAAGAAGATAAAGAAAGGAAAAAGATTCAGAATTTGAAAAATCGAAAAGAAGATCAATATTTAGAATGAATGAATGAAAAAGGGACGAGAATATAGAAACGAAGAAAGGAAATAGAAAGCAAAAGGAATACATGAAAGAAAGAAAGAAAGAAAGAAAGACAGAAAGAAAGAAAGAAAGACAGAAAGAAAGAAAGAAAGAAAGACAGAAAGAAAGAAAGACAGAAAGAAAGAAAGAAAGAAAGAAAAAAGAAAGAAAGAAAGAAAGAAAGAAAGAAAGAAAGAAAGAAAGAAAGAAAAAAGAAAGAAAGACAGAAAACGTCAAATACGAAAATGTATTGGACATCTAGAAAGAAAAAATGAAATAAGTAAAAAAGAAAAAAATGACAAAGAAGTGATTCAATCGGAGGAAATGAGGCGAAGGAAAGAAAGAAAACAGGGGAAGGTGCATGAAAGAATGAAAGAAATTTTAAAAGTAAAATAGATAGGAAATGTTATGAAATAAGAAAGAAAGAGAGAAAGAAAGAAAGCAATAAAGAAAAAATAAATGTGTATATATTAAGGGAGAAAGGAAGATAGAGAAATAATAAGTGTAAAAACATTAAGAAAAAAAGAAAGAATAAGTGTTTAAATATTAAGAAAAAAAGAAAGAAAGAACGAATATGTGTGTAAATATTAAGAAAGAAAGAATAAGTGTGTAAATTTAAAGAAACAAAAAAAGGAAGAATGAATCTGTAAATATTAAGACAGAATGAAAGAAAGAATAAGTGATTAAATTTTTAAAAAGGAAAAATAGGCGTATAAATATTAAGAAAGAAAGAATAAGTATATGAATATTAAGAAAGAAAGAGATATAAAGAGAAGACATGAATAGGAAAAGAAGGAAAGAAAACTAGATTTAAAATTATAAAAGTAAAAGACGAAAGAAAAAGCAAGACTAACAAGATGAAAGATAAAAAAAAATGAAAACTGAAAATAAACGATTGCAAGAATATAAAAGAAAACGAAAGAAAACCAACAACAAAACACAACTAAAAAAAAGCATAAAAAGAACGAAAGGATAATTTATGAAATTATAAAGGAAAGAAATGGCGAAGTGCGATCATTGTATCAATGGAAAGGTGTGTATTTTGAGCAAAATAAAGCGCCTCAAAGTGAAACGGGGATTTTAACAACGAAACAATAATTAAAAAGAACACAAAATGTTTATACACTCAAAGGAACCGTTATTTTGTCTGCTATAGTTGAGAGAGGCGTTATTTTTACAGTGAACCCACGTTGTTTTGGCTTTTAGTCATGGAAAAACTTTCATTGTGCTTTGTTGGTGTTCACAATATAAGTCGATAGAAAGTCTAAAATTTCTCGAGCACAATTCTTTCTTTTATAATTTTCTTCTTTTTTTACCCGGTTTTTAACTCATTTCCGAAAAAGAAAGAAACAAAAAAAAAACAGACTGATGGAAATTTATCAAGCTTCGAGTTGAAAAAGGCAACAAACGATTAGTTACAATGTAAGCTGAAGCCTCGATTTGATTTTCGCCACTTCTATTTTCTCCCCTTAATTCCCGTAAAAATTTAACCTCAAATTTACCCAGATACATAATGAGTACTTTTTTTCGTGACGAGACATTTCATCACCACAGACTCATCTCCGTGACAACTCAACTCCAGGACAACTCAGCAGCAACCTACTCAGCGCGAGGACAACTCAACGCTGGCGTCTGATTCAAAGATTCAGACCGGTGTTGGCTGTCATAGTATGCACATCTCTTAGATCGGCTTTGCGTCGTAGAGATTTTGAAAGTTTGGCTCTTTGTCTTAGTGATTTATTAGTTACAACAACCTATTTAGCTGACTGGTGTTTAATTTTCAAGATCGGACAAATAACCATACTGAAGCAGCAAACAGAAGACTACCCACAGAGTTGAGGGTGGAGCGCCCCATAATATGGAGATTCATTATGGGGTTGCAAAAGGTGTAAAGAAACGAAAATGCATTTTTCGAGCAATTAATTGGAGGTCATCCTCCTCCCACTAAATTGAAGAAGTATATGAAAACAAATGAAAGAATTTTGCAGATTGTTTCTTCTTTTTTCGCAACGATCCCCAACTAAATCATTCGAGGGCAATTGCATACAATTTTCAATAAATTTTCAAATTAAAAATAAAATCGTGTATTTAAAAAAATGATAATAAATTACTTTTATTTGTTTTTAAAAAATCGACGAAAAACTTTTATAGTTTGCATGTCATTGAGTTGTACTCACGCTGAGTAGGCTGGTGGTGATTTGCCACGGAGATAAATTATCACGGGGATGAGATGGCCGGTATTGAGTCGACGCTGTTGAGTCGGCGGCGTTGAGTCGGCGGCGTTGAGTCGGCGGCGTTGAGTCGGCGGCGTTGAGTCGGCGGCGTTGAGTCGGCGGTGATGAGTCGTCCTGCACACCTTTTTATTTCGCTTGCTTTAAGTGATGGACGAACTAGTCATAAAAGTAATCAATATTGGCACAAGTACAAAGATTTATCATGTTAAAAATTGGCCTCTGAATACAGATGATGCATGAATACAGATGATAACGAAATAACAAATCGGATCACCAATGCTACAAGGATATTTGGGAAGGTTCACCACCGTCTATGGAAGGAGAGGGATATCGAACTGAACACCTTAAAAGTACTTGACAGAGGGTTTTTCACCCATTCAACGACTGGCCAAATTTAACGATAGAAAAAACAAAACCACAGCAAAGTTCACCTTTTTCAGAGACATTCATTCACCCTTGTAGTTCACTAGTACTAACAAGCAGGAACTTTTTCTCCTGATGATGGCCATGCTGTCCGAAAGTAATCGAGGGACCTAAGTTAAATAACAAAATAATATAAAACCCGGTCTGTCAGAAATTTTAATTTTTTACCAGTTTTTATTGTTCAATATTTATAATGATTTTCCAAGCGTAGATTAGATGTGACACAAGGCCGAAAGTAGGGGGTACCCACTTAGGATCAAACTCACTAATCAGTGGTGATTGTTCTAGCGAGACACGCATGCTAACCATTACACCGCCTTGAGATGCCTTTGTTCAATATATATATATATATATATATATATATATATATATATGTGTGTGTGTGTGTGTGTGTGTGTGTGTGTGAGTGTGTGTGTGTGTATAGTTCGTATGCATGAGTTTGTCGTTGCTTGGAAATCTTCCATGCAAACAAAACAGACTATCATTAATGCTATGTCCGTGTATTGTTTAATTTATTGTAATGTACTTGTCATCTCTGATGATGGCTTATGTAAGCCGAAAGCTTAGATAGGATTAAAAGACATTTATCAATATGGTGATTTTCTTTTGTCTTTCAATGACAATGTTATTAAGCTTATCAGACGATGTGAAAGGAATTTGCTTAAAATAAATAGACAAGACTTGTCTATATTATTTAATGAACCATGCATTAATGAGAAAATACTGCCTAAATACACACACAATATATATATATATATATATATATATATATATATATATATATATTGGGGAGGTACGGTGGAGTAATGGATAGCGGCTCGGACTCAGGAATCGGAGAGCCGAGGTCAGATCGTTTACATTCACTGACGTGCTAATACCTTTAGTAAAGGTATGAATCCTCTTTTTCTTCCCACCCCAGGACAGACTGGATTCTATAGCTTTGGATAGCAACTTGTTTAGGAGAAGGACAACTCTGAATTCAAAACCTGCCGGCGTCTGGCTGTTGGTTCCTAGGAACGGAAGTTGCTTGACCCTCATAGCAGTGTGCACCAAGGAAGGAACAAAACGCAGTAATTCGAATATGCAGAGAACATGCCGCCTCATCGATGATAACTCGACGGTTCGCCAATACCATCTCCCGAGCTTTGCTTAATTTTCTGGAAGTTAACAGATGTCCTGCTCCTTCTTGTGTCAGGCTTGTCCGCTCACTTTAAAATTTTTCAGTCCACTCATACAAACGGCTAGGTCCTCGGTTTAGCCCCTGACTCACCTTCCGACCAGAGAAATAGGATCACTGCCCTTTGTTATTTGCTTGGTGCACACTGCTAGCGGAGCGGTCATGTTTGCACTGTGACTGCAGCAAGAAAACTGTCGCAATCAACCGCGAACTTCGATCCTGTGACCACAATAATACCAACTACAATAAGCAAGCATGAGCAGAAGGCAGTGTGGCTAAATGAAAGATATGTTATGGCGAATGTGCGGGTAATTTTTGACCGACCCTCGTATAGAAATTTGAGGTGACTTCGAAGATATCATAATCAACATCATCATCCTTCAATTTCAGTGTCGCACTTTGCGTCCTCTGTTAAAATACTTCCCAGATATTTAGAATGTTATACTTGTTCAATTTTCGTATCTCCAATTTGTAATTTCCATGTTGCGATGTCCCTTTTGCTAACAACCATACATTCTGCCTTCTGGCAAAGTTCTTCTCGCTTTCCTTCACTAATTAAAAAAAAATTGTTACTATGATTGATCGGAACAACATTGACCATCCCTTTCCACACTGTTCGGTCATGTGTTGCTGTCCACAAATCCCCAATGTCCAACCCTGAATCCCGAGCTATGGTGTCAGTTTTCACGAGAAGATACTTCCGGAAGGATACCATAAGAGTAAAGTTGTTACGATTTCCCTGTTCGCTCAGTGGCAGTGGCCGGCAATCTGTAACCGTTTTTGAGCTTAAGAGCGAGCGCTCTCAGTTCTCCATAAATTGCGTTAAGCGTTGCATGGGATCTCAAACTGATGTCCTGAATTTGTATAAGTAGGTTTGTATATGTTCCATCCAGTCGTCATTGAATACGAACAGATAATGCCCAAGTTTCTTATCAATACAGTAGGACTGGTTTAATCAATGACCTTCACTTTGCCGATGATCTTGCATTAATTTCTTAACGTATCAAGGACGCAGAATCCTTGCTACAATCACCCGGGCAAGCAGCGAACCAGGTAGGTCTCTAGTGCATCGTGAGGTAGACGGAATATATCACAACCTCCCCTGGACCATCTGAGTTGAGGTCACTCAATAATACAACCATCAAAAGATTTGAAGACTTCGAATATCTTGGATCTTGATTCCCCAAAATGACGTCAGCATTCTCAAAGCTTTTTGCGTGGGATGCGTAGAACAAACTTCACAAGATTTGACGCTCGAACCTTCCATCCTTTGGAACATTGATTGAACCAGTCGAAGATCTCGGAAGAGGAATGCCCATACCTACTCATAGCTCACTGGTCTCTGATCAGCTCAATGCGAGACTTGTCATTCAGCCTAGCAAGCATACCAGAAGAACGTTAAGAAAGCAACTTTGCAGCGAGCTTTGAGCAACCTCAAGCAGAAACTTCGAAAGATACAGAATAAATGTCAGAAGAGAGCCTTACAAAATGAAATAAATCCCTCGAAGACATTGGTGATAAGGTTCACTCTCCTTCCCGGTCTTCTGAACAGGAGTAGAAGGTTTATGCTTTGTTTCCTGTTTAGGATTGGATTCTCCGGTTCCCTCTAAAATTTTCTCATTCTTTTAAACTCCCAGTAGCCCCTTGCGTCTTAGTGGCATTATTCCCTTTCTTCGGATGAATAGATTAGAAACAATTACAGAGGATTCTACGATGCTATGAAGGTAGTATATGATCCTTCTTATCATGCCCAGTTATTTGCGCATTACAAATGGCCAGGAGTTCTGTATGGACAAAGGCTTCATGAAAACCGTTACTAGAGTACTCCCAGACACATCATCCCTAACCAAATGAAACGCTTATAAATCAGAAATTCAACGGAGAGAAGAGAATATGGAAGCCACTAAAGATCTCAAAAGTAGCATGACCTTAGAGGTTGATGGAATTCCACTAGCGATTTAGGGTAAGCATACAACGGAACTCTTTCCTCCGGCGAGCCAGTCACTACACCAAGTTATGTCTAAATTTCTTGTTCGAGTCGGTGTGCGCGAAAAACCGGGCAGGTTCCGGTGAAGGCTCACAAAGAAACGAAAGAGCCGTGCAGTAGAAATGAGAACGGGAACCCACTTTTCAATATATTTACGTCTTTATTCAGGGATTCACTTGCTTGGTCTGTGTGTGTGTGCACGTTGTTGACACTTAAGGCAATTTCTGCAATGACTTACTAACAGGTCGTCCCTTGCCTCCGATTCTTATTACTGCTAACACTCTGCCGATCCAAACATCACGATGCGAGGCTTGCGACGAACATCTCTTGGGACACCCCGATCTCCGACAAGCGGGGACCACAACTCACAACTTCAATCGCAAACATGACAGTTAATAGACACCAGTGAATTGAAATCATCAATGTGCCGTGTATTTCAACCAAGGAAATGGTGTAAAGCAAAGTTACTTTCTACCGCCGAACATATCCACTATATTATGGACTCTTATTTTGCTCGTACAAGAAAAGAACATATCAACATAGAACTTTCGATCTAAGTATTTCAGACGATAAACTGATTTGTCTAATGGCATAATAGCTAATTAAGGATCGTTTAACGCTAAAATTTAATCTTCTTGGTAGCTTTGAAGTAATAAAACTATGATGTATGTTATTCTGCTTTCACAGTTGAATACATGGTAGATTATAAAAAGCTTTTGTGATATGATTCGATTTGTTTGTGTAATGCCATATCAATTTCTTATGGGTCATTTAATGCTGAAATTTAATTATCTTGGGAGCTTTTAAGCAATAAAACTATAATATATGTTATTCTGCTTTCACAGTTGAATACATGGTAGATTATACTAAGCTATTGTGATATGATTCGAATTGTTTGTTTAAAGCCATATCAACTCCTTATGGGTAATTTAATGCTAAAATTTAATTTTCTTGATAACTTTTAAGTAATAAAACTATAATATATGTTATTCTGCTTTCACAGTTGAATACATGGTAGATTATACTAAGCTTCTTTGATATGATTCGATTTGTTTGTTTAATGCCATATCAATTTCTTATGGGTAATTTAATGCTGAAATTTAATTATCTTGGGAGCTTTTAAGTAATAAAACTATAATATATGTTATTCTGCTTTCACAGTTGAATACATGGTAGATTATACTAAGCTATTGTGATATGATTCGAATTGTTTGTTTAAAGCCATATCAACTCCTTATGGGTAATTTAATGCTAAAATTTAATTTTCTTGATAACTTTTAAGTAATAAAACTATAATATATGTTATTCTGCTTTCACAGTTGAATACATGGTAGATTATACTAAGCTTCTTTGATATGATTCGATTTGTTTGTTTAATGCCATATCAATTTCTTATGGGTAATTTAATGCTGAAATTTAATTATCTTGGGAGCTTTTAAGTAATAAAACTATAATATATGTTATTCTGCTTTCACAGTTGAATACATGGTAGATTATACTAAGCTATTGTGATATGATTCGAATTGTTTGTTTAAAGCCATATCAACTCCTTATGGGTAATTTAATGCTAAAATTTAATTTTCTTGATAACTTTTAAGTAATAAAACTATAATATATGTTATTCTGCTTTCACAGTTGAATACATGGTAGATTATACTAAGCTTCTTTGATATGATTCGATTTGTTTGTTTAATGCCATATCAATTTCTTATGGGTAATTTAATGCTGAAATTTAATTATCTTGGGAGCTTTTAAGTAATAAAACTATAATATATGTTATTCTGCTTTCACAGTTGAATACATGGTAGATTATACTAAGCTATTGTGATATGATTCGAATTGTTTGTTTAAAGCCATATCAACTCCTTATGGGTAATTTAATGCTAAAATTTAATTTTCTTGATAACTTTTAAGTAATAAAACTATAATATATGTTATTCTGCTTTCACAGTTGAATACATGGTAGATTATACTAAGCTTCTTTGATATGATTCGATTTGTTTGTTTAATGCCATATCAATTTCTTATGGGTAATTTAATGCTGAAATTTAATTATCTTGGGAGCTTTTAAGTAATAAAACTATAATATATGTTATTCTGCTTTCACAGTTGAATACATGGTAGATTATACTAAGCTATTGTGATATGATTCGAATTGTTTGTTTAAAGCCATATCAACTCCTTATGGGTAATTTAATGCTAAAATTTAATTTTCTTGATAACTTTTAAGTAATAAAACTATAATATATGTTATTCTGCTTTCACAGTTGAATACATGGTAGATTATACTAAGCTTCTTTGATATGATTCGATTTGTTTGTTTAATGCCATATCAATTTCTTATGGGTAATTTAATGCTGAAATTTAATTATCTTGGGAGCTTTTAAGTAATAAAACTATAATATATGTTATTCTGCTTTCACAGTTGAATACATGGTAGATTATACTAAGCTATTGTGATATGATTCGAATTGTTTGTTTAAAGCCATATCAACTCCTTATGGGTAATTTAATGCTAAAATTTAATTTTCTTGATAACTTTTAAGTAATAAAACTATAATATATGTTATTCTGCTTTCACAGTTGAATACATGGTAGATTATACTAAGCTTCTTTGATATGATTCGATTTGTTTGTTTAATGCCATATCAATTTCTTATGGGTAATTTAATGCTGAAATTTAATTATCTTGGGAGCTTTTAAGTAATAAAACTATAATATATGTTATTCTGCTTTCACAGTTGAATACATGGTAGATTATACTAAGCTATTGTGATATGATTCGAATTGTTTGTTTAAAGCCATATCAACTCCTTATGGGTAATTTAATGCTAAAATTTAATTTTCTTGATAACTTTTAAGTAATAAAACTATAATATATGTTATTCTGCTTTCACAGTTGAATACATGGTAGATTATACTAAGCTTCTTTGATATGATTCGATTTGTTTGTTTAATGCCATATCAATTTCTTATGGGTAATTTAATGCTGAAATTTAATTATCTTGGGAGCTTTTAAGTAATAAAACTATAATATATGTTATTCTGCTTTCACAGTTGAATACATGGTAGATTATACTAAGCTATTGTGATATGATTCGAATTGTTTGTTTAAAGCCATATCAACTCCTTATGGGTAATTTAATGCTAAAATTTAATTTTCTTGATAACTTTTAAGTAATAAAACTATAATATATGTTATTCTGCTTTCACAGTTGAATACATGGTAGATTATACTAAGCTTCTTTGATATGATTCGATTTGTTTGTTTAATGCCATATCAATTTCTTATGGGTAATTTAATGCTGAAATTTAATTATCTTGGGAGCTTTTAAGTAATAAAACTATAATATATGTTATTCTGCTTTCACAGTTGAATACATGGTAGATTATACTAAGCTTCTTTGATATGATTCGATTTGTTTGTTTAATGCCATATCAATTTCTTATGGGTAATTTAATGCTGAAATTTAATTATCTTGGGAGCTTTTAAGTAATAAAACTATAATATATGTTATTCTGCTTTCACAGTTGAATACATGGTAGATTATACTAAGCTTCTTTGATATGATTCGATTTGTTTGTTTAATGCCATATCAATTTCTTATGGGTAATTTAATGCTGAAATTTAATTATCTTGGGAGCTTTTAAGTAATAAAACTATAATATATGTTATTCTGCTTTCACAGTTGAATACATGGTAGATTATACTAAGCTTCTTTGATATGATTCGATTTGTTTGTTTAATGCCATATCAATTTCTTATGGGTAATTTAATGCTGAAATTTAATTATCTTGGGAGCTTTTAAGTAATAAAACTATAATATATGTTATTCTGCTTTCACAGTTGAATACATGGTAGATTATACTAAGCTTCTTTGATATGATTCGATTTGTTTGTTTAATGCCATATCAATTTCTTATGGGTAATTTAATGCTGAAATTTAATTATCTTGGGAGCTTTTAAGTAATAAAACTATAATATATGTTATTCTGCTTTCACAGTTGAATACATGGTAGATTATACTAAGCTATTGTGATATGATTCGAATTGTTTGTTTAAAGCCATATCAACTCCTTATGGGTAATTTAATGCTAAAATTTAATTTTCTTGATAACTTTTAAGTAATAAAACTATAATATATGTTATTCTGCTTTCACAGTTGAATACATGGTAGATTATACTAAGCTTCTTTGATATGATTCGATTTGTTTGTTTAATGCCATATCAATTTCTTATGGGTAATTTAATGCTGAAATTTAATTATCTTGGGAGCTTTTAAGTAATAAAACTATAATATATGTTATTCTGCTTTCACAGTTGAATACATGGTAGATTATACTAAGCTATTGTGATATGATTCGAATTGTTTGTTTAAAGCCATATCAACTCCTTATGGGTAATTTAATGCTAAAATTTAATTTTCTTGATAACTTTTAAGTAATAAAACTATAATATATGTTATTCTGCTTTCACAGTTGAATACATGGTAGATTATACTAAGCTTCTTTGATATGATTCGATTTGTTTGTTTAATGCCATATCAATTTCTTATGGGTAATTTAATGCTGAAATTTAATTATCTTGGGAGCTTTTAAGTAATAAAACTATAATATATGTTATTCTGCTTTCACAGTTGAATACATGGTAGATTATACTAAGCTTTTGTGATATGATTCGAATTGTTTGTTTAAAGCCATATCAACTCCTTATGGGTAATTTAATGCTAAAATTTAATTTTCTTGATAGCTTTAAAGTAATAAAACTATGATATATGTTATTCTGCTTTCACAACTGAATACATGGTAGACGATACTCAGCTTTGCGCATATGCATGTTTCTGTGGACTTAATTAACAAGAGGCGGTGATAGGCGTTTTTTCTATGGTCGTATTGTTGAAGTTTTATTTTGGAATGCAGTTTGATTTAAAAAATTGCAAGATATTTTATGAATTAATGCTATGTATGTGTTCATGTTCATTGTTTGTCAGTATTTTAAAAGAATTTGGCTGAAATCACTACAATTTGTTAGTATGTACGTATTCTTAGTAATTTAACTAAAAACCTGTATTGTTGGTAATTTTGCTATAAACATGCATTCTTAATAATTTTACGATAAACATGTATTGTTGATATTTTTCATATAAAAATGTATTGCTGGAATTTCTGCTATAAAAACATGTTTTTATATTTTCATAGTGTTTCGTCTTTATTTGGGATTATTCACTATTTGCCTAGAGATGAGTAATTAACAGGGGCTGTCACTCAGGTTAGGGTGGACCTGGGAACAACAGAGATTAAGAAATGGGTTCACGCTCCTCAAAACTTCCCGATCACATGCCTTGCTGCCGGATATAGTTAATCATCATACACGGAACGCGTCATAAAACAGTTTCAAACGGAAGCCCTAAAATTCGAAACAAATAATTTTCACATATATATTCGGTGGCGTAGTGGATAGCGGCTCGGATTGAGGAATCGGAGAGCTGGGTTCGAATTCCAGTCGAGTTCACTCACTGATACCGTTGGGAAAGGTATTAACCCACTTCTTCTCCCTCCAGATATGGGTAAATATCAAGATAGACTGGGTTCTATAGCCTTGGATGACAACTATTCAGGAAGGACAACTCTGAATTCGAAAAGTGTGGATGGTTCTGCACAAAGATTTCACCACTATATCAAATCATGAGTCGAAATACACAAATTTAATATATATATATATATATATATATATATATATATATATATATATAATAGTGAAGATTGAAGCCACTCAGAGGCGACAGGCAGTTTCATGCTAGACGCAATGACCTCCATAAATATAGCACACTTTAAAACGATATTTCTTCATATATTGCATCTAGCATGAAACAGACTGTCGCCTCTAAGTGTTGACTTCTATGTTCACTTTTATATTTACACACGCTCTATCTCTGATATTTAGCACTTTATGCCATAAATATAGCACACTTTAAGACTATATTTCTTCATATATATATATATATATATATATATATATATATATATATGTGTGTGTGTGTGTTTGTGTGTGCCTGTCTGACTGTCGGTTCCTAGGAACTGAGCTGCTTGATCCTCATATGTCGGATATATATATATATATATATATATATATATATATATATATATATATATATATATATATATATATATATATATATATATATATATATATCTTTGTTCTTTGTCTGTGTCAACTTTGTGTCTCATGTTTGAAAAGGTTGTCCAGTATAAAGAGCCATGTCTGTTCAAATTACAAAATACTCGTTATGGCCGTACTCGGCAACCACCACACATGTACACATAACTCGTACTAGGTGCAAATGAATTACAAGAATGCATGACATTGCATTTCCATTAAACACCACTCAAATTCTTTTACACAACTCCAGCATCACTGTTCATAAAATAAAATTAATTTTAAAAATTCAAAATGCCCCATGCAATGTTCGTGTCGCGATGCTCAATTTCCTATCGCAGACTTCAGATTTAGAAACACGTTTTCCGTTTGGCAGAGAATAAAAACTAATTTTCGCAAAATGTCTTTTTTCTTATTTAAATAATGTCGTGTGTGATATTTTAACAAGACAGAATCGATATTTTTTTTTTATCCAAATTTGAAATTTTTAGAAATCTGAAACTGAAAAAAGTTTAGCGCTTCATTTAATGTCTCTTAAGCTTGTAAAAAAAAAAAAATCACAAATACATACCAATGAGCCAACAGTAATTTTATAAGCATCGTATTTTTTTCGTGTATAAAACGAAAATTTTTTAAATTAAAATTTGATGTGAAAATCTGCTTGTGAGATATAAATAATATTTACATAAACACACGCATATATATATATATATATATATATATATATATATGTATGTATGTATGTATGTATGTATGTATATTTAAAAATTATAGGCAAGTATTTTAAACATTAATAATAGAAAAATGTATACTGATTTATCTCCCTTACATATTCTTAATATAAATTCACTAGAATTGAGCGCGTTTCATGCGCATTTACAAAAGAATTCACAGCTATCAATTACATTATTTTTTTGTCTTAGCAATTCTCCCCTGAAGATAACGTTGGATAAGACTAAAACTACTTGGGTAAATAAAAGCAATGAGAAAAGCTACGGCGTCTTTCTTAGTCAGTATTGTAACAATGCTAAGTAATTGTTCCGTTAATTTGAAAGGATTAGAATAAGAAAAAAAATGGTGTCAAAATGGCTAAACTGCATATCCGAAAACCTGAAAAAAAGAAAATCAATGAGGTTATTGTATTTTTTTTTTTTTTTTTTAGATATTAAACAGGGATGGATAATTATGCTTTTACACGATTTGCACAATTTTGGTATCACACTCGTTATATACATACACACACACACACACACACACACACCCATACAGATTAACACACACACACACTCACTATATATATATATATATATATATATATATATATATATATATATATATATATATATATATATTTAAAGATATTTTTGAAGGTAGAGAATTTTATCACAACAATAAACGTATGAAGCTTGATATTACTAGACATCTTAAAAACAGGCTTCGCTCCCGCTCATCAGGCTTTCAACGGGAGATTTAATTTAAATTAAAAACACGGAAAATGTAAAATAAAAGAAAATGTGGAGGTGGAGGGGAAAAAATGAGCAAAAGGAGCTAGAGGCAAATGACAGCGAGCCCCAACAAACACTCACGTTGTTTAAACAAGGAAGGCTTGCGGGACCCGATGTAAAGTGCCGCCAGCACCTTAAGGTGAAATATATATATATATATATATATATATATATATATATATATATATATATATATATATATATATATATATGTATATAGGCATCCTATTTTCATTCAAGCATGTTTCATTGAATAATATTGACATATTATGTCTATTTAATTTAATAATAATCCTTTCTAATTCTCTATTTAGCTTCTTGATGTTGAGTTGAAATTAATCAAGGAAGGGGCCGAGGTTTTTGTTAACCCTATTACTTTCGATCTCCTCCGAGATCCTCATCAGGAGTGAATTGCGAAGACAATCCCAAGGTAGCAGTGATCATTGTTTTGGTGAGTTTTGTAAACACACGTGAACGCGCTCTGTGATAAATATTTTAAAAATAACCGCTGTAGCTATGGTATGGTGCTTATTTTTAAACAAGCGTCCACACTATAAGGGAGCTAACCAGAGATGGTAAAATTGTAGATGGTACCACATGTTGTTACAGTACGTTTTACAACTTTGCTACCATACTGATATATATATATATATATATATATATATATATATATATATATATATATATATATATGTGTGTGTGTGTGTGTGTGTGTATACGTCTTACCAGTTTGTGAATGGAAGGGATAATTCCGAGGAAGATATAAATTCAGGGAGAGCTCAATGCAGACTACAGAGCATTATAATGATAATAAAACACGGACTTTTTATAAACGTCATCTTATTATCGTTATATATATATATATATATATATATATATATATATATATATATATATATATATATATATATATATATATATATATATATATATATATATATATATATATATATGTATAAATTCGCTTGAAAATGAAACAGAACTAGGGACTTTAATTTAATTCTATAGTTGAATTTGAAGATTTTAGCTTCTGTCTTTGAAACATGGTAATTCCTGAGTAGCGATGGAACCATATTTTTAAATAAGTAAATTTATAATATACATATATATATATATATATATATATATATATATATATATATATGTGTGTGTGTGTGTGTGTGTGTGTGTGTGTGTTTGTGTGCGCGCGCGCGTGCAGTAAAGGTAATAAATCCGTTCGTATATAATCCAAGTGGATCCTAGTAATATAAAATATTAAAACTGATCTAAAAAAAGAGTCCAACGTATTTATTACTACAGAGCAAATAATTAGTACAAAATAAAATGTCAAATTCCCTCATATTTATTTAAACCGATGAGATTCGTCAGTCTGGTTCAACCCCGGTATGGACCGAGTTCGTGTCGTAAGTAGAAATTTGTAATTCCGACACGAACTCAGTCTATATCTGGGTTGAATACGACTGGCGGAGCTTTCGTCGGTTGAAATAAGCCGATTCTCCGTATGAGGGAATTTTGGATTCTATTGAGTACCATATATACATACATACATACTGTTAGGGTGAAACACATCTAGTCTATAGATAATAGACTCTCCCATCTAATATAAGTAGGAGTCAGTGAGGGTCGACGGGAGTCGAATACGAAAGTAGTCAGCTACCACAACTAGATTACTCTGCGTAATACGTTGTTTTTTGTACGTTGAACCTATTTAGGACTGTGAGACTACCCACCTCTGCAACTCGTTGCACAAAGATATAGACCCCACGTCGTAGAATTTTTGTGCGGCGGATCGAGCGAGAGGCAGGCTCACAGGCAAAAGAAAAACACAACTACAAACTTGGGTAGGACGAAAAGAGAAGGGAGGGCGTGTGACCTTTTTGTGGATGATTAACTCTGGGCTGATTCTCGGCTGGCAAAAATATATATATCTTAGCTAACAATGTCCGGCTGCTAATGGGTCGCTCTTCGTTGTTACGTGCTCCGGCCTAAATCAACCTTCCTCGAACCTAAACTAAGTCTAACTAACTCCCGTGACCCAAAGCGCTCCCGTATATATGCAGAATCCTCTTTCATCATTTCCGGACAAGGGACACCCACGAATAAACCCATAACTTTTTCATGACCATTTCTCCCTTTGAAGAAAGTGGACATTAAAATATTTCTTAGCCTAGCTGACTCCGATTCAGGGACATTAAATTCAGACCCTTTTAAGTTTTGACCAGAGCCCGTCTTTTTCCTATCTTCGTATTTTGACAAGTACTTAACACTTATCTACCCTTTTGGCCATATGTCCAAAACATGTTTTTATCTAGATTCCTAATCCAGTCATTGGGTCTTGAAGTTTGATACCCAGGTCAAATCTAACTAATCTTCTCGCACATATGTGTGCGCGCGCACGCACACACAGATGTGGGGGTGTATATACACACACACACAGAGATGTGCGGGCGCACACACACACGCGTGCGCATATATCCAACTCATAGTGTCACAGGACCGAATTTAGTCCAAATACAGTTTCCACTGAGGAAATAACTCTACAACTCATACATACATACATATATATATATATATATATATATATATATATATATATATATGCGTGTGTGTGTGTGTGCGTGTATGTGTACGTGTATTTATGCATAAGGAAACTTATCTTACGTGACAAGTGTCCTTTTCTTTCATAAAGGCAATCCTTACATTTGCCTTGATAAATTCCATCAGAGAACGAATGGCATTGGACCAGGTATGTTTTCCTATAGTCCTTATACATATTGTATTTTTACACATAGATTTTTAGTGATATCTAATTTTTTGTATATGTGTGCGTGAGTGCGTTTACAGGTATATAGTTAGATAAACGGATACAGATATGACATAGATAAATCATATATACAAACGAGTATAATAAAGTGTTACTCAACATTTATGGACACGCCTGTATTTCCTTATGTCTGCAACTGTTTTGCAAACTTTTAGACCGGTAAAACAAATGGTTGAGCCATTTTGCTCGATTGATTGAGGATCAATTGTCACATCTTTCAGCGAGTGGAGAGTAAGGCCTGCTTTACTGCGTACGAGAAAGCCTGTAGCAGGTAAGGCTATCATTAAGAGTAACAGCGTGCTGTTAACTTTAATATTTGTACTGAGTTGATCCCAATGTTTAAGTCGGCTTCGCTCAAAGCCTTCATATATTATGCAACTCTGAAAATACGTGAAAATTACGAAACTTTTATGTGGCTTTACAGACAAGCAGAACCTCTGCCAAAACTGATCCCAGTATATATATATATATATATATATATATATATATATATATATATATATATATATGCAAGCTTCATTAAATATGATGGACAAGGTGCTTTGATTAATACTCAGTAATATTGACAATGAACATTGACACAATATGGTGACAGTCTATAATATTAAATACATACACACAACAATCAATTTCTAGTTAACAGTAGACATAGTACATACGTGAGAATGGCTAAATGTATAGCCGAAAGCGCGCGAAAATATATTACATTTGGACAGTTTTTGTATAATTTATCTTGTGAAAAGAAAAATATAAGATTATATGAGAAATTATATAAAAAGCACTTAATCAAAGCACTGTGTCTGTCATGTTTAATGAAGCTTGGATGAAATAAGGATTGTTGCCTAAATAGACAATATATATATATATATATATATATATATATATATATATGTATATATATATATATATATATATATATATATATATATATATATATATATATATATATATGTATATATATATATATATATAGAGAGAGAGAGAGAGGGGGGAGATAGAGAGGGATATATATATATATATATATATATATATATATATTCAAATGCCCATTAAGGATTTGTATTCCTCAAGAATCAACTTTCGTAAATAATTATATAGGCCACACTACAAATCGTTTAACACGCAGATTAACTCTACACCTTTCTGAAAATAGCTCAATTAGATCTCATTTAAATATTCATGGAGACCTACCGGACACTATTCGGAATATACTTGTCGACAACGCTAATATAATAGCATCATACACTTGCAAAAAAAGGCTAAGAATAATGGAAGCCTTGCTAATAAAAACAAACAAACCAACACCTAATAATATTAACTTTGAACATGGACATAATATCTTGACCGTGTTTTGAAACAAAAAAATGAATCATTTCATAAAACATACATATAACAAACTATTTTTAATTCTAACAGTTGAAATATAATCCTTGAAAATGGCTAAATGTATAGCCGAAAGCGCTCAGAAAAAAAGAACATTCGGACAATTTTTATATAATTTATCCTCTGAAAAGAAAAACTTTATTAGATCGCACGAGAAATTATATAAAAAACTAAATAAAAGCACCTTGTCAGTCGTTTTTAATGAAATGTGCATGAAAGAAGGATTGCTGCCTAAATACACACACACACACACACACACACACACACACACACACACACATATATATTCGATGTATGAGGGTCAAGCAGCTCAGTTCCTAGGACCCGACAGCCAGAAACCAGCTTATATCATTTGGTTATAATGGTGAAGGCTTTGTGCAGAACCAACCACACTTTTTGAAAGGGCCGAATACAGACATCTGGTGCACTACGTGCCACAAGCACCCCAAACGACCCTCCGCAGGTGTTGAATTAAGAATTTTCCTTCTCCTAAACAAGTTGCTATCCAAGGCTATAGAACCCAGTCTGTCTGGCTATTCACCCACAGCTGGATAGAGAAGAAGAGGATTAATACCTTTCCCAAAGTTAGTAGCACATAAGTGAATGTAATGGATTCCACTAGTAAAGAACTCAGCTCCTTATTCTGTTGTACTTTTAGCTATAATCAAAGGTGATTTTATTTTTTACTTTTAACCGAATGTATGGATTGTTTTATGTATGTGTCTAAAGTCATAGGATTTTTTTTATTTATTTTCTAAATAAGGTCAGCATAATGTGGCCGTGTTCATAGTTGAAGTTACGAAGTGTTGGCTTTTTCTTTTTTCTTAATAATGCTTCCATTATTTTTATCCTTTTGAAATTGTGAATGTGTCTATTACGTTTGCATTATTAACGAGTATCTTGCGGTTGGATTTGGGTAGGTTTTCGTGTGTGTTTAAATGAGATCGAATTGAGATATGGCCAGAGAGATGTAACGTGAGTTTTCAGGTTAGATATGTTGTAGTATATTCATTATAATTACTTGAAATTGAATTTTGTCTGATCAGGAACACAGTTCCTTAAGGTATATATATATATATATATATATATATATATATATATATATATATATATATATATATATATATATATATATATGTTCACAGACCTTCTTCAGGTGGTTGGAATGTCGAACTGAACACTTTATTTCGCTCGTTCGGGTAGACTGTTCTAGTTCCACGTACCATGTCTAATGGATGTCAGTTATCAGTTATCTCCTGTTAATTCCTCTTCTCAGAGTTCTCGTTTGCCTTAACAGTCTATCCCAGCGAGCGAAATAAAGAGTTCAGTTTGACATTCCAGCCACCTGAAGAAGGCCGGTGCGTACAACGGCCGAAACGTTGTGATAAACATGGCAACAAAGATGAGGACGATAGTCCGAACAATGTGCACATAATACCTCATCTCAGAAATATAGACAGATACTAGAGTCGGTAGGTTTTACAATAAATTTTCATTAATGCCCTGTGGCATACCTCGATTAGTACAAAATATTTAGAAGAGGAGTCGTTCAGGATAATTTTTATTTCACAAGAAAGACTATCTAGGGGATGTCACTTATGAGTTATTTCCTGTTAATTACCATCTGAAAGTTCTCCACTGCCTTAACCAGGTATTGAACTCACACTCTTTGGGTCCTGTCACTGAATCTAACTAACGCCATTATCCACTGTACCATGTGTCTATTAGACATGGCACGTGGAACTAGAATAGTCTATCCCAGTGAGCGAAATAAAGGGTTCAGTTCGACATTCCAACCACCTGAAGAAGGCCGAGCGTAGAACGGCCGAAACGTTGTGATGAACATGGCAACAAAGATGAGGACGATATCCGAACAATGTGTACATACTACCTCATCTCAGAAATATAGACAAATACTAGAGACCGTAGGTTTTACAAAAATTTTCATTCATTTTTTTTTAGAAAAAAATAAGCTTTATTACTTGATATGCAAAATACTCCAACTATTTTAAAATAATTTAATAATTAAAATAAAAAAATTATTTAATAAAAATGCAATGTTCATAACATTCCAAATGTTATTTATGCAAAAGTACACGAAACGAACTCTGAGAGTATTTGAAGACAACACGCCGATTCCAGTTTCCTGGCCTTTAGTAACCGATAAGCTACACTATCATCTACAATATATATATATATATATATATATATATATATATATATATATATATATATATATATATATATATATATATATATAGCATAATGAGAAGCCACGTATATTTTCTTGATATGTATATAATATATGGATAAAATAACTGAAAAAAAATTGGGTGTTTTTTTTGCGAAAGTATTTATTTCTATGTTTTTATATATATTTAATAATTCAATTAATTTCTGAGGAAGGACCGAGGTGGTCTGAAATATTAAATATATATAAATACATAGAAATAAATACTTTCGCAAAAAAAAGCACCCAATTTTTTTTCAGTTATTTTATATATATATATATATATATATATATATATATATATATATATATATATATATATATATAATAGCTGGTCATACTTAGCCAATCCCTATTGCAGACGCTTGTTCGGGCAAATTTGTGTTTGCTCAACACCCACAGAGCTGACCTCTGCATACTGCAACTATAGAAAATACTCCTACTATTTTAAAATAATTTAATAATTAAAATAAATAATTATTTAATAAAAATGCAGTATTCTTCTTTTTGCATATCTTTTCTTTAAATTTTTACATATACAAGAATCCAGTTTCCAGTTCGCCCTGCGTTTGCGAGAACTATACTCAAATCACAAGGCCAAACGCATCAAAAAGTTGGAATTTGGCTACAGAAAGAATTAATTACACATGGCCAGTTTTATGTTGCATGCTCAAGAGTAAAAAATCCTAAGAATTTATACTTCGCTGTTAAAAATTAAAAAAAAGAAGTCTTAAATCATTGTTTAGCATGAAGTCCTATGAGATTAAATTGAAGTGAAGAAATTATTAAAGGGTTTTTGTCAAAGCACTTTTTCAAAACAAATTAGCTAAGTCAAATTTCACCGATTAGTTTACGAAATTAAAGGAAACGTAGAGTTTGTAAATCTCGACAAAAAATGTTAGCACTAACTTCAATCATACTAAATACTCTGTGAATTTCAAGACGCGTTAGTATTTCTAGTAAGTAATAAATAATAAAGCTGATTTCTGGCGAGCAGATGAGAATGTAATATTTCTATGAACCAGCCTGGAACTCAGTGCAGGCAATTCGGTGCATCGAACTACAATGATGTTTGGCGAAAGTATTACGGGCCTTACGAAAAGCTTATTAACGATTCACCAAATTCCTTCTCCGCGATTATCATCTTTGTCTTGACAGAAAAAAATTCCTGAATGATCAAAACTTCCGAAATGAAAGTAATACTAAAATCGACTAGGGCAAAAGAATCGCCGATGTGCATTTTCGATGTTACAAATCAACAAAAATTCGTTATCATCCTGTCATGCCACAATAGACATATTTTCCTCCTTGGTACCGTCAGACTTTGGGGATTATAAGACCACAGACTCACTACGCCATGTGACGACGCCGCTGTGCGAACGGTAGAATGTACGTTTTTTACGGGAGTGGAGATGCCAGCCCTACGCCTATTTGGATTTGCACGCAAAATTGTCCTGTCCAGGTTGGCAGTCAAGACAGGAGTGAAATTCTTAACCATGAGTTGGAAACAGCGAAGAAAAAATGGATTCATAATATTGCAAGACAACGCGCCGATTTGACTTTCCTGGCGTTTAGTAACCGATAAGCTACGTTATCCTCTACAGTATATATATATATATATATATATATATATATATATATATATATATATATATATATATATATATATATATATATATATATATATATGTATATATGAGAGAAAGAAAAGATGGGGTAACATTCCCCTGTTCCTAGCATTTACTTTCATGTTTCACTACGCCTGAAGAAGTACAATCAAAGTATTGAAACATGACAACTTTTGTGTAGCGATATCAATATGTTTTTATGATAATCTTTTTTAATATATATATATATATATATATATATATATATATATATATATATAAAAGGAAGAGGTTATAGTAGCTCCAACGAGAGAAAGGTGTGTAGATTAAAAAGAAGAGAGAAACCGCAAACGATTTTGGTGGTAATGTGGATCACAAATAAAATATTAGGCTTTATTTTCCATAATTTTGCTACACGGGTTTCCGGTCTCGCGACCATCATTAGGCGAAGATTGGAGATTTCCACATATTATTATAATTTATTTTTTCATTTATTTTTTTCGATGATAAATATTCTCGTGTTACTGATCCAAACGTATTTCTTGAACTGGCAGGGAAAAGTTCTGCGTGAAGGGTTATAAAACAATTAAAATTATTTCGAGAAATGATGGAGTAGTTATCGGCATGCTTATCTTTTGATGACCCCTGTGTGTTCTTAGATCTATTTCCATTTTCGTGTGCTTTTATCAGCATGCGTGTACATATGTGTATATCCCCTCTCCATACATACACACTGTCTCACTACGAGGAATCAGTGAACACATCTGTACAACCACACACACATACACACATACACACACATACACAAACACACAAACACACAAACACACATAGCGTCCCATTACAAGGCATCAGTACATACACACACACATAAACACATACGTAAGTACACATACTTCCCAAGTTACATGCAATCAGTATACATACACACGCATACATACATACACACATATATATGTGTACACACATACACACATACATCCTAAGTTGTGTGGGGCTTGTGTTGCGTGCCTCTGAGTAGTTCTCCTGCTTTTGTCAATATGTGTGTATATATATATATATATATATATATATACACACACACACACACACACACACACACATACATATATATATATATATATATATATATATATATATATATATATATATATATATATATATATAATAAAATAGGAAGCATATATTTACATTACAAAGAGTCAATCATACCTTGAATCAACCAGCAATATGAATGCGATTATTGGCGAAATCATATTGCTGATTGATTCAAGGTATGATTGACTCTTTGTAATATATATATATATATATATATATATATATATATATATATATATATATATATATATATATACACATTCTTACCCCACAAACACCCATATGTGAGCGTGCGTGCATGTATGTGTGGCTTGATCACTGTATTTGGCCATTATGTGCGCATGTGTGTTTCTGTGTGTGGGGTTATAATCTATTTAGTTCTGGTTTAAATTTGTTTATGAAGTTTTTTTCTTGTAATTGTAGGTCAGAATAATTGTCTGTTTGATATATTGGCATAATTTTAAATTTACCCTGGTTACATTTGAAGATGTGTTGTGAAAAGTTTTCTGTTGTCTGGTTGTCTGGTGTTCTGTTGCTTTTGTGTAGGGAGATCCTGTTTTTCAGTTTTTCGCTGATACTTATATATGACTTCTTGCATTTTGTGCATGTGAGTACATAAATCACATTTTTTGAGTTGCAGTTTAAGTTTTTATTTATTATGAATGTTGTTTTGGGGTTTTCAAAAGTGTAGGAGTTTCCTTCTATAATGATGTCACAAACCCAACATCTTTTTTGTTGCATATTGTACGTTGGTTAAATTTGGATGAGGTTAATATGTGTTTTAAGTTTTTAGATTGGCGTTTGCTTTTAATTATTTTGTTTGTTTATAGTATATTTTTCAGTTTATTATTCTTGCTAAGTAGGACTAGATTTTGTTGTAATTTCTGTGAATAGTTCTGGATTGTTTTTGTTGTAGCTTGAGACACATACTAGAGTTTGTTCGGCGATACGTTTCTTTTTATTTCGAACCTGGTCTAAAGGAATCTTTCTTTGCGAGTTCAAAACCTTTGTTTATTAGTGTTGTGGGGTAGCCTCGTTTTTTATTAGAGTTTTATGTAGTTCTTCTAGACAGGTTATTCGGAGGTGTTTATCAGTCACTATAGTACAAACCCTACGTGCTAGAGAATAGGGGATGGATTTTAGGTAGCTTTTTGGGTGATGGCTCTTGAAATGAAGATATTGTTGGGTGTCTGTAGGTTAGAGAGAGAGAGAGAGATAAAGAGACCGGATGTAACAGCAAAATTGTTCATATCTTGTAACACCATGGGATAAGTATCCATCCCACAAAATATTTAATAACTAAAATGAAAACAGTAAACTAATTATGTTTCTTTTTTCCAGTTTTTTCCGATAAGACGTTTAGTCATCTTGACACCATTTGTCGTAAGAATCACTGAAAAACTCTTTAAGTTATTCAGCAAGAAAGAGAACAGATTAAAATCGTTTTGTGTCAGTCCAAATGAGCCATGGTGAGAAGTCAAAGATCATTTAAACCTTCAGTAATGGTACGAGCATTCATATTCTGGCTTCCATCTTCAAAGTCCATTCAAGAACCATCAAGATAACGATGAATAAGTTTAAAAAAGAGGAAACAGTAGAGAGGAAAACTGGATCAGGGGGTTACAACAGGAAGAGAGATCATCATTTCACCTTAGATCTAAATACATTCTTATTGTTCAAAGTAGAGTCCAATAGTGTTATAAAACCCTCAGAGAATTCCAGTAAGATATCTTTAATCATTTCTAAAATACAATGATTCAAAGCTTAAGCTAACAATTGGACAATTTTGCTGTTACACGATTTGGACAATTTTGCTCTCACACCCGGCACACACACACACACACACACACACACACACACACACACACACATATATATATATTATTAAATTTTGTAATTGTGGTGGTTATAATGCAATGGTGATGGTTTCGCTGCTTAGAATGACGAGACAATTTCAATGTATCTATTTTGAATATGATCACTCCCTTACACCACCCTGTTTTTTAACTTGTCAAGTCCCGGAAGAAATAGTCTTTTCTGGGTCACCCTGTCTACTATGATTAATTCCCTCTTTCCTTTCTTTCCCTCTCTCACTCTCTGTTTCCCTCTCCCCTCCCCATGTCTATCTCTCTTTCTCATCCTCTTTCTCCCGAAAAACGTTATGTTGAAAGTTTTATATTTCTTCCCCTTTTTTCTTTTTCCCTTTTAACATTAAATTTTTTCCTTTTTCTCTTTTTTCTCCTTTTTTCCTTTTCCTTGTGTCTGAATAAATTGAATTATATTTATTGATGAAAAGCTGGTCTGAAGAGATGGACGTGAGGTCCATGAGATAAATTTATTAACACCTGACCTGATGGATTTTTAAGAATTGTGTATTCATTATTATATTGTTCTGCTCTTAGATTGAGCTTTCTGTGGATTTATATTCTCCTTGGAATTATCCCAACTAATCATCAATTGATATTATATATATATATATATATATATATATATATATATTTTATAATAAAAAGAAAGAAAAGTAAGACATATAATCCGGTTTTCTTATTGATATTTTTATTTTCACAAAAGAGTGCTCAATGTAAATTTACTGAGCATAAATATTATAAATTAACTGATTTAAAATATGGTTTCTTCGCTACACAAGAATTAACGTTTCAAAAACCGAAGCTAAAAATTTCAAATTTAATTATATAATTAAATTAAAAGCATTAGTTCTGTTTCACCATCAAGCGAAAATGACGGTGCCGTATAGGATACAGGTTCGATTCCTGTCGGAGAACGAACATTTTCTATGAAAACTTCTCGGACATTCAGGCCAGTTAATACTGTTTATTATGAAACAGAGCTTTTACTTAAATATTTGTATCTATAAAAAGAATGTATAAACATAAAAATGTCTTAAAATATATATATAATTATGGTGTATTTTGGCAGATAATATTATATATATATATATATATATATATATATATATATATATATATATATATATATATATATATATATATATATATATATATATATATATATATATATAGAGAGTACCTTTTCCGATACCGTGGTTTCTACTAATAAAGGTTTCCTCGGGCGGTCAATACAGAGTGATAGAAAGTAACTCCCCATTTTTAAATGCTTTATTCATTAACTATCGTTTTTACAAGAAATGGATATGAGAGGACAGGGTTTACCATTAGTTTTAATTTATAATTCTCGGGCCGCCCAGGAATTGCGTTAACTGATTTCACCAGGAACTCTTGTGGTATAGAAGACATAACTTTTTGTTTCCACCTTTCAAGTTCTCCCAAACTGTTGGCTTAGTTCCAAAGAAATAGTCACAGGGTATTAAGTCAGGCCTCCTGGTTGGTCTCTCATACAGAAAATAGGGATTTACCTTTCAACTACTCTCTATCTATCTATCTATCTATCTATCTATCTATCTATCTATCTATCTATCTATCTATCTATCTATCTATCTCTCTCTCTCTCTCTCTATATATATATATATATATATACATATATATATATATATATATATATATATATATATATATATATATATATATAGAGAGAGAGAGAGAGAGAGAGAGAGAGAGAGAGAGAGACATAGCTCTTATCTCAAATCACAACTTAAAAGAGACTGTTTGACCAACACAAGGAATGTTAATAAACTCATGTTAAAAAGATAAAAAAACAAATAAAAAAACAAATGAAAACTACAGACAAAAGTTCATTTTCTCCATCAAGACATTCATTTCTGTAGTTTACTGCTACAGCAAGCAGAGACATTTTTTCTCTCCTGATGATGGCCATGTTGGCCGAAACTAGTCGAGGAATCTAAATGAAATAATAATAATAAAAACATAAGAATATTAATCTACAACCCAGTATGTCTGAAGATTTTAATTGATTTTTTTAAATAATTTTTATCGTTCAAAAAATATATATATATATATATATATATATATGATGGTCTCTCCCGTTGAGTTCGATGTATGAGGTTCTGACGACCACGAACTAATTATCTGCATGCCTATGACGGGCATGACTTTTGAGGCCAACTCGAGAATTGTACAAAAGACCACAAACAGTACAGGAGAATGTATTGTATCCAAGTGCACCAGGAACACTGTTAGCTGTCCTATTTTCCTTTCATGTTTCACGCAGTCGACTGATGCTTACTTCTTGATGGTGCATTATTCCTGAATGGCAGCTAGAAAGATACTCTGATCTCTTCATAGCTTCCTTTTCAAAGTTCTCGTATATATATATATATATATATATATATCTTTGATGTGAGCATAGCGTATTGCTTATAAACGAGGACACAGAAATTGTTTTGTGTTCATGTTGTGGCCGAGTTTGTTGCTACAGATGACAGGAAATTGCGGAGGGCCATGATTGCCAACATCTTGCTGTCATTTTTGACGGAATTGGTAAACACTTTTTGGCTTAATTTTTAAGAAATAAAATTTTGCTGACTCAACAGTGGTTTCGGAAATCATCACTCCCATGCGACGTGTATGGAACCGCAAATTCAGTTGAGAATAAATTTAGCGAAATCGTTCTAGCCTCAAGGATTTTTCTTTTCGGAAAAATAATTTGAAAAATTTTTCGGAAACGTTGGATAATATATGACAACTTTCTTCGAAAAATTATTTAGCGTTTTCAAAACGCAAATCCTTTGGGTCAAGTTATTTGAAATCGAGAGAAGAGGGTAAAAAATTTAAGAAGAATATTAAAAAAAAAAACAAGTAATATATTTTCTTTTTCTAATATACTTTTTTACTTTTTTAAAAAAGCAAAAAAAAAAAAAAACGTGGAATAATTATTGCTTAAATTTATTTCGAATTTATTTTCCTTATTTTTTGAAAGTACTCATTGCGGCGTTAGATTTCGACAAGTAAAGGCGAAAAAATAATGAGGAATTTGAAAAAATGAAAAATATGATTTTTTTTTGTCCTAAAATTGGTTCTGGCGTGAGTGGTGCCTGAAGCGATTTTGCGGTGAGGCCCTGGGAAGATTTACATCAACGGAAGTGCTGTCCAGCCAAGCCAAAATACATTTTATGCAATGTACTCCAGCCCCATTTTGATGCATTGTGTGAGAATCGGGGTGTATGGTTTGGGGTCTAGAGGTTCTGAAATGGGTTGAAAGTTTTATTTATTATTTTGATTATTGAGTTGTTTTTAGGCCTGAGAACAGCTGCCTGGCAACAAAATGGCAGTTTTAGATAAAACAGGCGCCTGGCAGACGATAAACGATTTTACTTTATTGGCTTCGATTTAGATTCTGTATGTTTCTTTATTTCTTCTTTTCTTACTTCGTTTATTTCTTTCTTTCGTTCGTTCGTCCGTAGGTTCATTCTCTCATTGTTACTTTTTTTCTTTCTTGCATTCTTCATTTCTTTCTTTCGTTCGTTCTGCGTATATAAGTATTTCGTTTGTCTGTTTGTTAGTTTCTTTTATTCTTTCTTTCTTCCTTTCATTCTTGCATCCATTCTTTCTTTCTTTCTTTCTTATTGTCTTTACCTCTCATTTAACGCTTTCTTTGTGTAAATCTTTCGCTCTTTCGTTCTTCCTTTTCTTAACCTTTTTATTCTTTTTCTCTCTCAATTTCTCTATTGGCTTTTCATTTCAGTCTTCTCACCGATTTATTCTTGTTTTCTATTTGTGTCTATTTCCTTATCACAAGCGTATCACCCACTCTTTCTCTCTATATATCTCATTCTGTTCATATCTATCTATCTATCTATCTATCTATCTATCTATCTATCTATCTATCTATCTATCTATCTATCTATCTATCTATCTATCTATCACATTCAGTTCAAATCTATCTATCTATCTCATTCTGTTCATATCTATCTATCTATCTCTTTCTGTTCATATCTATCTATCTATCTCTTTCTGTTCATATCTATCTATCTATCTATCTCATTCTGTTCATATATATATCATTCTGTTCATATCTATCTATCTATCTATCTCATTCTGTTCAAATATATCTCATTCTGTTCATATCTATCTATCTATCTCATTCTGTTCATATCTATCTATCTATCTATCTCATTCTGTTCATATCTATCTCATTCTGTTCATATCTATCTATCTATCTATCTATCTCATTCTGTTCATATCTATCTATCTATCTATCTATCTATCTCATTCTGTTGATATATATTTCATTCTGTTCATATCTATCTATCTATCTATCTATCTCATTCTGTTCATATATATCTCATTCTGTTCATATCTATCTATCTATCTATCTATCTATCTATCTATCTATCTATCTCATTCAGTTCAAATCTATCTATCTCATTCTGTTCATATCTATCTATCTATCTCTTTCTGTTCATATCTATCTCATTCTATTCATATCTATCTATCTATCTACCTATCTATATCTCTATCTATCTATCTATCTATCTATCTATCTATCTACCTATCTATATCTCTATCTATCTATCTATCTATCTATCAATCTATCTATCTCATTCTGTTCATATCTATCTATCTATCTATCTCATTCTGTTCGTATCTATCTCCCTCTGTTCATATCTATCTATCTATCTATCTATCTATCTATCTATCTCATTCTGTTCATATCTATCTATCTATCTATCTATCTATCTCATTCTGTTCATATCTATCTCATTCTGTTCATATCTATCTATCTATCTATATATCTATCTATCTATCTATCTATCTATCTATCTCATTCTGTTCATATCTATCTTATTCTGTTCATGTCTATCTATCTATCTATCTATCTATCTCATTCTGTTCATATCTATCTTATTCTGTTCATATCTATCTATCTATCTATCTATCTATCTATCTATCTATCTATCTATCTATCTATCTCATTCTGTTCATATCGATCTATCTTCCACTCCAGTAATTGCTTTTATCTTTCTCACTTTTCTTCTCCTCTTCTCCTGTTTCTCCCCTCTTACTTTTTGTCCTTTTACCAACTTCTCTCTCTATATATATATCATTCTTTCTTTCTTTTAAACAAAGCTTTTCATTTTAATAAAATGAAAAGCATTGAAAAAAGAAAGATGTGGCGGGGGACAGACAGAAACAGTACAAATAAAAAAAATCACCCGAAAAATTTACATTTTTTCTAATTTTCGTGGCTGTAGTTGAATGATAGAATCTTTAGATCATGGAAGGGTAGCGCCCCACACCACACATTTGATGCTTCCTCTGCGTATGTCTACAAGGTCTTATCATAGTTGTCTTCTTTTATTATCAATATTTTGTGTTATTTTAATTTGAAACATAGTTTGTACAGGTGTAATAAATTTATCGGATTTTGAAAAAAAAATACGGTTTCAATTAAAATTCACTTTTACCGTCAAATTGTAGATTTGCAATGTTCGTCGTTTTAAAGTTAAATGCTGATATATTAATGTTTAACAAAAGAAAAACTGGGTCTTATCCAAATCGTATTTGATAGCTATAAAAAAAGGTCTTTTTCTCAATTTCAAGAAATAGGATTTATTTCAATTTGCAATCGATCTTTTCATATTCTTCTTCTTTGACTCTCCCGTTCTAATATCTTCGGAATATCTCATAAATAAATAAATAAATCTCATTTCTTTTCTTCTCCATTGTCTTTGAATTTTAGATGAAATCTCAAAATCTTTGAGAAACAGATCTCACAGTTTAAAAGAAACAGAAAGTTTCTGATGCTAAAACTCATTTAGACTTCTTCGTCTAACCTTTTACCTTGACATGAATTAGAAAGATTATATTGTATTAATTACGCGATCGGCAACTAGGAAAGCTGGTTGACTGTGTCGTGCTAGACAATTTTTCTCGCTAGAACTTACCATTCGTTCTGGTTTCGAATCTTGCTGCCACGTCTGGTCTGGTATATATTTCGAGATACTTGATAAAACCCAAAGCAGAATCCGCAATGTTATTAGTCCTTACATGGCATCTCGGCTTCAGCCACTTTCTCACCGCTATAATGTAGTTTCCTTGTGCATTTTTCTATAATTGCATGAAATTGTTCTGACGAACTTTCCTCTATGGTACCTAGACGCGATGAATTTAAGCGCAGTATTAGATTGGCTACAAGATGCCATCCTTTTACATTAGAAACGGCTAGATGCAACCGTAAGTTCTACGCTAAGATTTTCTTCTATCGCACTTCTCGCTTATAGAACTCCCTTCCGGCTTTTTGCTTCTAAATGCAATGTCAATCGTTATGTTCTATATATTTAATTCATTTTCTTTTTTTTGTTCTCTATCCTTAATATCGTTTGTTTTTTCCTCAGATTCTTAAACACTTAAAATTCTTAATATCGTAGTGCCTTTATTTCCTTGCTTGTGGTGAAGTGAGAACTATAAAACTTTAGGCCTATGTAGAAGGAGCTTTTTATATTGTGAAGCAATGGCAATTGCCGTATTTTTTTTTTTTTTTTTCTTACAAAAGGACCGGATTCTGTACATTCACGTGTCTCGCAGAACAGACATTCCCTAAAGGAGGCCCCGTGTCTTGAGCGCTGACTGGGACATAATCTCTGCTCGGACCTCAAGTGGAACTCGTACATACGATCGATCCACGTCCTTCTAGGTGACAAGGCTAGACGTCGCGAGCCTCTCACTGCTCTATCGCTATTTCCATGGAACGTGGTTAGATGAACTAAATTCCTCAGTTCCACGGGTTCTGAACTTCACCATTAAGAACCGCCATGCCAACCACCCTTTGCTGAGATGTAAGTTCCATTCGAGTATCTTATCACGGAGAACCGCCTTGTGGAACCGACTCCCAAGTGTATGCTTCCCCAATCGTAACAATCTTCACTAATTCAAGTCTAGTGTTAACAGGTATCTTCCACAGATATCCGCATAAGCTGCGCCTCTTAATAACACTCTACCTCGAGTGGCCCTCGGGTCTTGTACAGTGTGAACTTTATTGTAAAAAGAATAATATGCTGAGAATCAAATCGATGAGATCTTTTTATTATTCAACACATTTTCTTTACTAATATCCTCATCTCTTTTTCTTGCTTTCATTTTGCTTTCTGAGATTCTAGGAGGCACGGTGGAGTAATGGATAACGGCTCGGATTGACGATTCGGAGAGCCGTGTTCGAATTCCATTCAGATCCATTACATTCACTTACGTGCTAATACACTTGGGAACGGTATGAATCCTCTTCTTCGCCACCCCCCAGCTATGGAAAGAAAAACCGGGTTCTATAGCCTTGGATGGCAACTGATCTATCGCAGAAAAAAATGATAACCTTCTGCGGGAAAAAAAATCTGCCTCGTCAGTCATGCACTGAAAGATATATGATCGCCTAAGAGTGTATCACGCATGGCACATAACTGACTGAAATTCACTTACGTGCTAATAGCTTTGGGAAAGGTATGAATCCTCTTCTTCTCCTCCCCCAGCTATGGGTAAATAGCAGGACAGACCGGGTTCTATAGCCTTCGATGGCAACTGGTCTACTGAAAGAAATGTCAACGTACCGCGGGAAAAAAATCTGCCTCGTCAGTCATATATCGAAAGATCTATTATCGCCTAACCGTGTATCATGTATGGAACAGAACTGACTGAAGATGAATTTTGTTGTTTGTTATACACTTTTTCTTAATATGTCCGTCTTTTGCTTTTTACCGTTATGCATTCAGATATCAAGGCTTGTGAGATTAAGTCTTTTCATTATTCGACATATTCTCTTGACTAGTATCTTCATCCTTACCTCATATTCTGCATTGATTTCCAAATTTGTAATATTTCTAAGTAGTTTCTTTATTCCCACTTTTGACGAATATTATTATCGTTTTCCCGGTGATTCTGAAATAAATTTTTTAAAATTTTTCCCATATTTTCTCGTCTTTCTTTTTTTTTCCATTTTTCTTCCATTTTAGTTCTCGCGGCCATTTTTATTTTATTTTTTTTCCATCATTTTCAGTCTTTACTATTTCTCGTTCTGCTCTTCTGGCAGTTTTTTCTCACATTCTTATACTTTATCTAAACTCTCTTTTTTCTTGCCTACCGATTCCATTGTTTCTCGTGTTTTTTTTTCTCCTTTTGCCTCCGGTTTCCCACTTTTTTCTTCTTTTACTTGCATGTCTTTCGCTTTCTTTTCTTTTCTTATCTCCCTTTCTTTCACCTTCTTCCCTAACTGGCCATTTCCTTGTGTTTTCCTTCATTTATTACTCCTTTATTTCTCTTTCGTTTTCTTCTACACCAAATTATTCTTGCTTTCCTTTTTCACATTTCTTCTCTTTTTCTTACCTTTCTTCGGTCATCCTTTATTCTATTTTCCCGCGCCGCTTTTTTTTTTATCGTAACTTTCTCTAGAGATTGCGTTGGATAAATTGTCGTCTAAATGACGCAAAAATAAAAATAAAACTGACATCCCATTTTAACATATATACAGGGTGCGATGGATAAATTGTCGTCAAAATGACGCAGAAATGAAAATAACGCTGACGTCTCATTTTAACAGATATACAGGGTGCGATGGATAAATTGTCGTCAAAATGACGCAGAAATGAAAATAACGCTGACGTCTCATTTTAACAGATATACAGGGTGCGATGGATAAATTGTCGTCAAAATGACGCAGAAATGAAAATAACGCTGACGTCTCATTTTAACAGATATACAGGGTGCGATGGATAAATTGTCGACTAAAATGACGCAGAAATTAAAATAACGCTGACGTCTCATTTTAACAGATATACAGGGTGCGATGGATAAATTGTCGACTAATTTATGCAGAAATGGAAATAATACTAACACCTCATTTTAACAGATATACAGGATGCGATGGATAAATTGCCGTCTAAATGCCGTCAAAAAAGAAAATAACGCTAACGTCTCATTTTAACAGATATACAGGGTGCGATGGATAAATTGTCGTCTAAATGGCGCGGAAATGAGAATGACGCTGACGTCTCGTTTTAACAGATATACAGGGTGCGATGGATAAATTGTCGTCTAAATGGCGCGGAAATGAGAATGACGCTGACGTCTCGTTTTAACAGATATACAGTGTGCGATGGATAAATTGTCGTCTAAATGACGCAGAAATGAAAATAGCATCTCATTTTAACAGATATATTTACCAAAATTTACAAAAGTATCTTGAAATACTAAAGAGTGAATTTATTCAATAAAATCGCCATTGGCTTCAACCGCGGCTTCCAGGCAACTTTGGAATCTCCTGCATTTCCTCTCGACGCTCTCCTTGTTTAAGTTGGTAAATGCTGTCATAATCCTTGCCTTCAGTTCATCTTTGGTGTTACAATGAGTTTTGGTGATCTTTCGCCCAACTGCTCCCACACACATAAGAGAGAGTTAGGCGACCAGATGTAAGAGATGATGTTCTCCTGCTTATCTGGCATGATGCAATGTCCTGTTCCCAGACATAGGGTCATCCAGTATCCACCATCTTGGCCCAGGGCTGTACTAACTCCGCGAGGAACTTGATGTGAGCCTATGTGTTGAGTCTGAGGCACATCAGTAGAGCATGCGGTATCCAATTCTCTGGCGGACTGAATGCGTCATGGTGCTCTTTTTCTCACAGACTGTGCGCTACTAACGCTACTATCATGTGCCGTCGAGAAAATAGAAAACAAACGCATGCGCGAAATTAAAAATATAAAATGGCGATAATTTACGCATTAAAACCTGTATTTTTTTCTTTTCTTCTCGATTTAATTCCACCATCACTATTTTCTTCTTTTCTCTGCCTCTGTTCATCTCTCCTTCTCTTTCTCTCTCTTTTAATATGTTCCTATCTTCGTGACTTCATTCTTTCTCTCTCTATTCGTCTTTCTCTTTTCTCTTTCTCCTATTGCTTATCACGTTCGACCTTCACTTCTTCTTTCCTTTCTTCTCTATTTTCTCTGATCTCCTTTTCGCCTTCTCTCTCATTCTTCTAATTACTTATCACGTTCGACATTCTCTTCTTTCCGCTCTTCTGTCTTTTCTCTGATGTACTTCTCGCCCTCTCAATCATTTTACTAATTCCTTATCACATTCGACCTTCTCTACTTCTTTCCTTTTTTCTCTGATCTAATTCTCGCCTTCTCTCTCATTCTTCTAATGCCTTATCACGTTCGACCTTCTCTTCTTCTTTCCTCTCTTTTTTTCTGATGTAGTTCTCGCTTTCGCTCTCATTCTTTTAATTCCTTATCATGTTCGACCTTGTCTTCATTTTTCCTTTCTTCTCTCTTTTCTCTGATCTACGTCTCGCATTCTCTCTCATCCTACTAATTCCTTATCACGTTTGAACTTCTATTCTTCTTTTCTTTCTTCTCTCTTTTCTCTGGTCTACTTCTCGCCTTCTCTCCCATTCTTCTAAGTCCTTATCACGTTCGACCTTCTCTTCTTTCCTCTCTTTTCTCTTATCTACTTCACGCCTTCTCTCTCATTCTTCTAATTCCTTATCACGTTCTTCTTCTTTCTTTTCTTTTCTTTGCTCTCATTCTCGCCTTCTTTCTCAGTCTTCTAATTCCATATCTCCTTTGTCTTTCTCTCCTTCTTTCCTTTCTTCTCTCTTACTCTCTTTTCTTTGCTCTCCTTCTCGCCTTCTCTCTCATCCTCCTAATTTCTTATCTCTTTTTATCTTATCTCCTTTCATTTATTCTATTTTCTCATTTCCTCCTTCTCTCATTTTATATCTCTCTTTGATTTTCTCTGTCTTGATGTTCTTGTTTTCCCCTTCACTCTCTTCTCCTTATCGTTTTCTCTTTTCTTTCAATTCCACTACCTTCAATCTTTTCTCTCTCTTGTTCTCTGCCTATCTATTTTGTTATTGTTCCCTACTTTCTTTTTACATCTTTCTTTCATACTCTCCTTCTCTCATTTTTTCTCTCCTCTTTTTTCTCCTTCTTTCTTTTTCTCTTTTTTCCCTTGTTAATTATTTCTGTCTGTTATTCTCTCCCATATTTTCTTCTTTCTTTGTCTTTCTTGTCATTATTGCCTTCTCTCTTTTTAATATATATCTTTTATTTATTTCTCTCTGCCTTACTTCTGTCGTTCTCTCTTTTCTTGTCGTCTACTTTTCTCTTTTTATTATAATCCTCTTCTTCTCTCTTTCCTTCACTCTTTTCTCATTTTTCTCCTCCCTCTTTTATTTTATTCTTCCGTCTCTTTTCTATTCCCCTTTTCCATTGTCTCCTTTACTCGCTTTTACATCTCTCTCTATCTCCTTCTCTTTTGCTCTTCTATTCTCATTGTTTCCTTCTCTCTTTTTTTATACCGTCTATCTATGCGTATTAGACGACCTTTAAATCCTAAAATCACCTTTAAAAATTTGGGGGTCGTTTTATACTACGATTCTAAAAAACAAAGAAACCTTTCTGAGTGATGTTTGTTGGTAGGCGAATTTCGAAATCGCTGCGAAAATCAATAACCGACTTGAAAAAATTCACATTATCAAATAAACTGATAATAAAAGTAATAAAACCATTTCTACTTTATATATTACTGCTATAACTTCATAATAAATTGCCTATGCAAAGAATAATTCTCTATCAATGAAATCAACTTGTATCTATGCAAGATAACTGATAACATGTAAATATCGAGTTATGATTGCGTTTACAGCAATGGAATGTATTATTATCGTACATTATCTTATTGTTATTAGCGGTATTTTGTGATCGTCAAAGAAGTATAAGTGAATGACCATTAGTACACCAGGTTGTTTACAACTGTTTAGATATAAGAAAAGTATAGGAAGAAGAAAAATCAGTATTCTCAAGAGATAACCGGATGAAACGCAAACAAAACAACGTAGGGAAAGTATCATACAGATTCAGTTTTGTTATATCATTTTAAATTTCTAAGGATTTGCTGTATTTTTGAACTCGCCTTATCTAAAGGTCACCTTATAAGCGGAAGTATATGGTAGCAGTCTTATCCTCGGCATTTTTTTTCTACTCCCTTTCCCCATTGTCTCTTTCTCTCTTTTAACATTTATCTTTTATTCTAATCCCTTTTCTCCTCTTCTCTTTTCTCTCTTTTCTTTTTTTCTCCTCCTCTGTTGTACATCTCTAACTTTTATTCACTTCTTCTCTCTTTTCTACTCTCTTTTCTCATTGTCTCTTTCCTCTTGATGCATCTCTTTTATTCACTCCTTCTTTGGTTGTTATGTTGTACACCCCTTTGTTGTGGGTTGGTCTTTGGACGACACTGTCGATTCCATCATGAAGTTGCCTTTCTCACAGCCGCTGATCGCTAGTTGTATTGTTCGGAGACAAATGAGAGAACTTCAACAAAGGAATTTTAACTTACTAGTTTGTTAACCACGCCGACGTGTATATCTTTAACTAGCCCGTGGGGTCGACTCTCACCCCCACTGGGGAGAAAGTTCCGAGACACGATATAACACGTCTACATTCTTCGACGTGTAAAACTAAACTCACCGAAATCCCTTTTTACATCCAACATTCTCAGACTAGTTTTAGCCAACCAAAAACGACTTCTTTTGTTTTGTCCTTAATCTGACCTCAAAGGTCAAAATGAAGAAGTCAGGGGTGAAATACAATTCTCTAAAAGATAATAGTCTTCTAGACTATTGTTACACCGGCCTTTCTAACACAAGGGAATTACACCGGTTCTCACTATATATAGTGCCAGTAATACCTACCCGGGGTGTGTAAGCAGCGACAGTACTACAACTGCCTAGCTGTGTAGTACCCGTTTCCTACCTTTGTATCTGTGATGTTAAATACACTTGTTCCTTAAACCAACCTCGACTTGATTTTCTTCTTTTTACTATTGTGTCACGACACAACAACTATTATTTAACATTTACGTCTCTCTTTTATTTTCTTTCTCTCATTTCGTTTCTCTTTTCTCTCCCTTTTCTCTCTCTTTAACATCTAACTTTTAGTCACACCTTCTTTTCTTCTTCCATTCTTTCCTTGTTCGTTGTCTTCATGTCACTTTTGCAGCTCCTTTCTTCTTATCTACCTTCTTTACGTTCATTTTGAATATTATCTCCTTCTCTCTTTTTATATCTCTCTTTTATTCTCTACTGCTATTTTTTCTACACTCTATTCTCTTTGTCACCTACATTTTTTATTATAAGACAATTAACCGTCTTCTCCCACCCGGGTCTACACCCATCCGTGTAGCCACAACGACGAAATCGACAGATCGACATCAACAAAGGCGAGGTAATTCGTCAAAATCTAAATTTAATATCCGCCATTTTTTCTATTTCATATATTTATAGCTTTCTTGCATTCTAAATTTTTTTTCCTATTGATTTGTCTTTCTTTATGTACATATTATTCCTTTATTTCGATATTACATTCTTTGTTTTCCTAAGCTCGAAATCATATCAGAATACCCCAAACACGTCCAAGCTGTTTACGTAATCACGTGACGCTCGTAAATTAACCCTTTTTCCTTTCTTTCAGTTTTGCATCTTTCCGCCCGCAAAGAAAAGCGCTAAAATCCATCCAAAACCCAAAACTGAAATCACTATTTCTGTCCTTCTGTCGCCATCTCGTAATTAAGTCGTCAATATTAAAAGCGTTAGATAAAACAATGTCACTGTTTTTTTTTTTTTTACTTTCTTCTTCCTAAAATTTTATCATTCATTTCCTGTATCAAGAAAAGAAAAAAGAAAACTCTTGCATATCATATCCAAATGAAACTGCAATTTGAGAATGGTTCTTTTGTTAGGAGGTGCGCCGTAACCAGTGAAATGTCGTGTCGATATGAAAGAGCATCACATTTTTAGCTTTCATATTCTTTGAAAGGATTCCGTGGAGCCTAGATAATGTTTGTAAGCACACGATGAGGCCATTTCAATGACATGCAACGCCATTTTTTAAAAATATTTTAGAAGGTTTTCCAAATCGTACACTATTCTGTCCACAAAACTTATATTACCTAGAATAGTTCGTATACACGCAAGCGTGTAAAATGAAGCGTATACTGGAAATCTATATCTGATTGCTAATGAAATAATGTATAACTAATTAAATGGTAGGTAGAGTAATAAATTGCGTTTGGATTCAAGAATCGGAGAGCCGAGTTCAAATTCCAGTCGGATCCATTACATTCACTTACGTGCTAATACCCTTGGGAAAGGTAAGAATCGAACACTTCTCACCCCCGCCTATGGGTAAATAGCAGGAAAGACCGGGTTCTGTAGCCTTGGGTAGTAACCCGTCACGGAGGAGGAGACTCAAAACTCTATGTAAGCACTTACTGTGAAGCTAAGTGACTTCATGCCCCAAACAAACCAAATTATATAGGCTTCATGTTGATCAATAAAAATATGTATTAATCAAAATTCGAACACGATGTTCAAAGGGATGTGGATTTTATAACTGATTTCACAAAGCTTCAGAAATATTCATTACGCGCATCACATGTGAAAAGACACACGACAAAAATCGGTAGTCCAGCTCCTGCCAAACATGATGTAGCATGTCGTGAGTAACATTTTCCAACGCCTCAGTGATTCTCTGCTTAAGTTCCTCTAGTCTTGTGGGAAGAGAGAGAATATAGACCTCTCCTTTTGCATAGCCCTATAAAAAAAATTAAGATGCTGTCAAGTCAGATGAACGTGGTGGCCATTTTGACAGCACATTGCCATTACTCTGGCACACCCGATCCATCTTCCTGGTAGATTCTCATTGAGATACGCGCAACACATGTGACACGACAAGCGAGAAGTCGGTAGTCCAGCTCCTGCTAAATACGCCGTAGCATTCCTAGCGTAATATTCCCCATTTGAACAGCACATTGCCATTACCACTGGCACACCCGATACATCTTCCTGGTAGATTCTCATTGAGATACGGGCAAAACTTGTGACACGACAGGCGACAAGTCGGTAGTCCAGCTCCTGCCAAATACGCCATAGCATGCCTAGCGTAATATGCTCTATCTGAACAGCACATTTCCATTACCACTGGCACAGCCGATCTATCTTCCTGGTAGATTCTCATTGAGATACGCGCAAAACTTGGGACACGACAGGCGACAAGTCGGTAGTCCAGCTCCTGCCAAATACGCCGTAGCATGCTTAGCGTAACATCCCCCATTTGAACAGCACATTGTCATTACCACTAACACACCCGATCCATCTTCCTGGTAGATTCTCATTGAGATACGCGCAACACTTGTGACACAACAGGCGACAAGTCGGTAGTCCAGCTCCTGCCAAATACGCCATAGCATGCCTAGCGTAATATGCTCTATTTGAACAGCACATTTCCATTACCACTGGCACAGCCGATCTATCTTCCTGGTAGATTCTCATTGAGATACGCGAAACACCTGTGACACGACAGGCGACGTCGTTAGTCCAGCTCCTGCCAAATGCGCCGTAGCATGACTAGCGTATCATTCTCCAATTGAACAGCACATTGCCGTTACCACTGGCACACCCGATCCATCTTCCTGGTAGATTCTCATTGAGATACGTGCAACACTTGTGGCACGACAGGCGACAAGTCGGTAGTCCAGCTCCTGCCAAATACGCCGTAGCATGCTTAGCGTAACATTCTCCATTTGAACAGCACATTGCAATTACCACTGGCACACCCGATCCATCTTCCTGATAGATTCTCATTAAGTCCGCACAGTCAACATGTTTTTTAAACATTTTGGTAAAATTTGAGGTCGTTTGAAGAAGCACTGGTTATGATTATGGTTTTTTGTGGGGGTTGCCCCGTATATTTACTAGTGATATAAATTTTTGCTCTATAGTTTGCGTTTATCTCGGGAGATAATGATGGCCTCCTGTTTGGTGAAACTAGAGTGAAACACGAGGGTACACGCCTGGACATAGATGTATTGAGATCATGCGCATCGTAGATTATATGCGCCCCCTATCGGCTTATCCACAAGATGGAAATGACAACAGGAAATTATATTTGGAGCCGGTTTGGATGCAACAATAGCCGTTTGTTTCTTAGTGTTTACAGCCAACCGTCTTCGGGGCCCCACTCCGGGCTTTCTGTCTGGATTTACTTCAAGAAACTTTTCCGTGTTTAGATATGACTACAAGGCAACGGAGGTTTAAAATTATGGTTTTCATTCCCCTAGACAGTTTATGGCTTGTAAAATTTAATGCATCCAAAACGAAACTTCTCTTCTTTACCCACCACAGAGAACTCTCTCTGCCTCCCATCAGAATGGCTGATTCCCAACTCAATGAGAGCGCCTCGTTACGCCTGCTTGGTCTCAGGCTGTCCACTAACCTGAAGTGGAATAAATACATTGAATCAATAGCTTCATCTATTGCAAGGAAAGTTGGTTCTCTGTGTCGTGCCATAAAATGTTTTCTCGTCTGAGTGCATCCTTCAAATCCATTCGTCCTTGCATGGAATATTTCTGTCATATATGGACTGGTGCTCCCGCTGTACTTCTCGAGCTCCTCGACAAAATCCAAAGACGAATATGCAAGATGATAGGTCCTGATCTGGCATCTAGTCTACAATCGCTATCCCATAGACGTGCCGTGGCTCCACTCTGTCTCTTCTACGAGTATTTTCAAGGCAGCTGTTCCGACGAGCTTCTATCGCTGGTTCACGGACAACATGAATTTAAGCAAGATACCACGGTGCCATCTCGGTCCCTCCCTTTCACTGTCAAAACGGTTACATGTAACCGTCTCTTCTACTCAAACAACTTATTCTCCCGCACTTCCCGTCTGTGGAACTCCCTTCCCCTTACTTGCTTCCCCGATGACTATAATCTTCAAATATTCAAGTGTAATGTCAATCGACATCTGACACCCTGAGCTTGTTCCCAGTCCTTCTCTGTATCCTTGCCTCAAACACGCCTCTTTACTCTTGTTCTCAATCCTCTGCATGCTAGTGGCACTCTCGCATTTCTTTGGGGGAATAACAAAAAACAAAAGAAAATCTTCCTGGGCTGACGAGTTTCTACCCGAAAGAGATTATTATGAAGCGCCAATTGTTCACCTTCTCCGGCTTCGAGGTGAACTTATTTTTCAGATGCTATTTGAGAGCCATGTGATGGGAAATTATTTCTATACTTAAAAATTGTTTAAATTGATACTTTGTTTTACTTAACATTAACTCCTTTGGCCCCTCGGTTCCTGAACAATTTAACCCTTCTGCTTGAGCTCCTGAGTGAAAAATCGCAAATAATTGGTATGCTATGTTTCACGGTAGATATAAAAATAGTTACAAGTGTTTACCCAGCATTCAACCGATAGCTGGATAGGAAGTCATTTGTTTCTACCACTGTTCAACCGGTGGCTGGGCATTACATCATTTTTCTCTACCAGCGGTAAAGTGGTGACCAGGGATGAAATTGTTAATGATAGCTCAGTAATGGGCAAATTGCGGCCCGGTTGCTGCATGCCTATCGCTGAAGAGAATACCTAATTTCATAAAAGGAGGAACGTTTATTTAAGTTTTGTTTATTTCGTCTCGTTCTCACTTGTTTACTCACAGTATCTCTCACCCGAAGAGGTTTGTGGAAGCTGGTGTCAAAGGGAAATAACTTTTAAATACCAAGTTAACCTCCCTTATGTATTAATGGCTGTTGTATTACGGGTTTAGTTCAACTAAAGTACATACAAAACGGTGATGTTTCATGAATTTACCTTTCGTTGGAGGTAAAGATTTCTATATTTTTCCTATGGAAGACAATACGGGTAAATATCTTTCGCTTTAGACACCGGAAACATTTTATAATAATTTGTTTGTTTTTATTGATTTGGAAAAGACATATATTTTTTTTATCTGTAATATTTTTTTCTAGTCAAATAAATAGATTAGAGACAGTAGTGAATAATTGCTAAGTTGTATTGACTTCTGTAATAAGAATTGCTGAGGTAACATCAACGAAAAATTACCTTGATGTTTTTAATGTAGCTCTGCCTGTCTTATGTTGAGCCAGCCGGTCTACTGCTCGTAAAAAGATGAGTTATTCACAATACTTCGAACAAAAACGCGCCATAGTATTTCCATATACCTGTCATGAAATACCAAAAAAAAAAAAAAAAAGAAGGAAAGACATTTTTATTTTTTGTTTTTTTTCTCCCAGAAGACATTAAACACAGACTAGATCATTTTGAAAACAGCTAGACGAATAAACAGAGCTAAAAATGGCATTTATATCGGGAAGTAACTGTTATTGGTGGTGCCATTTTTAGGAACAAAAAACAAATCAATCATAAAAAACTAATCAACTAAGGAACGTCTATGGTGAGATTACCAAGTCAAAGTAGGTGGTGAACTCAACTGCATTCATCTCTATAATCATTTTGGTGAGGGAAAGTGGAACATAAAAAGACCTTCGTCTACATTCCCTCTGAACAAAAGTGGCAGTAAACCCAAATAGGAAACTGCAATAACATACGTATATATATATATATATAAAAAAAACGATTACAAATACTACAATCTTTAACAATAGAGGAAAACAAACTAACATAAATAATTTTGCATGTTTTTTTTTTTCACGTCCTGAAATATGTTTAATGTATTTCTTCGTAAATTTAAAAAAAGTTTAATTTCCTGTTTTTATATGAGGCACCCTGTAGTTGCAATACCTCATCTCAGAAATATAGACAGATGTTAGGTGGTCGAAGAGTTTGCGAAGGAATCATTTTTTTTTTTAAATATTATAATATAAGCTCTACTTCCGTATGGAACATTGTCATTTTAAAAATAAAAAAAAATACTAAGAAACTCCGGATTATTTACCTAACGTGTCCTTTCCTATTTTTCTGCATACCTACACACACACACACACACACACACACACACATATATATATATATATATATATATATATATATAATCAAAATAATATTTGTTGGTGTCTGGCTGTTGGTTCCTAGGAAATGAGCTTCTTCACCCTTATACATCAAATACGACGGGAGAGTCCAACATATATATATATATATATATATATATATATATATATATATATATATATATATATATATATATATATATATATATATATTTGTCATCCACAGACAGACTGTTTCGCTGTTTCACAGCTCGCCAGTGTGGCTAGACGTCCGGTTGGCTCTAGCTAGGATGGAAACCCGACTGGATTTGCGTCAGTTGGAACTTCTACCACTAAGCCGTTGGCGCACGGCAAGAATGAAGGTGAATTTTAGCGTGTCTATCTTTTTTATAGATTTAGATAAAAAGACAGTGACTCAATTCTGCCGAAGAGTCGTGCAATATTAGCTTAAATAGTCACTGTTTACAAATTCACACCTCAAACCAGAGAGCTCAACCGAAATGAATTTTTCAGGAGCCAATATTTTTGTCATCCACAGACAAACTGTTTCGCTGTTTCACAGCTCAGCAGTGTGTGTGTATGTGTGTGTGTGTGTGTGTGTGTGTGGATTGTATGTATATACCGAGTATAATAGTAAAATTGTCCAAATCGTGTAACAGCATAATTATCCATCCCACAATATTTTTAATATCTAAAAAAAAAAACACTCATTGATTTTTTTCAAGGTTTCAGGTATGAAGTTTAGTCATCTTGACGCTCTTTTTTTTTCGCAAGAATCACTGAAAAGCCCTTTCAGTTATGCAACAAAAATAGAGCAGTTTTAAATTGTTTTGTTCTAGACCCACTCTCTTCCAAACTGATCAATGGTGAGAGAAAAAAAAGATCATTCAGGCCTTCAGTAACGGTACCAACATTCATACTCTAGCTTCCATCTTCAAAATCCGTTCAACAACTAACAAGAGAATGGTGAATAAGTTTAAAAAAGACGGAACAGTAGATTGGAAAACTGGTCAGCTCAAAACAGGAAGTGGGACCATCATTCCAAGTTAATTCATAAGATGTTCGGCACGTGAGTGAAGAGTTTCACTTATAAAGTCCAAAGAGCAGTGAAAAGAGACTTTAAAATGAAAACTCACATGAAAACTGTGAGGCCTCTTGTTACTCCAGGACAGAAAGTTTGAAGGTTAGAGAGGGCGAAGATCATCTGGAATAATATATATATATTTGACTTTATTTCAATATTTCATGACCTTCCTATCCTTATGATTAATTAAGGATGAACATGCCAATTTCATTTATGATCGACTTCGTCACGATACTTCTGTTAAACTTAGAAACTAATTATGTATTCTTATTGCGCAAAGTAGAATCCGATAGTGTTATAAAAACCTCGGAGAATTGCAGATATCTTTAATCATTTCTAAGATACAACGGTTCAGAATTTAACCTAACAAATGTCCAATTTTGCTTTTACACGATTTTGAAAACTTTGCTGTTACATCCGGTATATATATATATATATATATATATATATATATATATATATATATATATATTACAATGAATCATTCATGCAAGTTAATCATAAAATGGCGAAATCCCTTCGCTAACTAAATTTTAAAGATGTATTAACTTACTGATAACTCGATGAATGTTATGATCCTTGTTTTTTTTTGTTTTTTTTAAACTGTATTGTTTTTTTTAAAACTGTATTGTTTTATGTTTTTTTTTAACTGTATTTTTTTAAAACTGTATTGTCTTCGAAATTACTTACGTATTTAAATACGTAAGTAATTTCGATTCGACGTCCATTCATCAGCAGACATTGAAATTATTTTGTTTTTTGTAAAATTCAGGTAGCATCCGAGACGAAAAATATAATGCGATTTGCATTACACACTTTACTATTTTTCTACCAAGAAATAATTACAGTTCGCAGATTATAAATAAAATGAACGTGTGGAGGGCTATGATCGCCTAAATCCGGGAGGGATATGGTATTAAATAGTTCCGCAGATCATTAATACTGTCTTGGAATGTCGGTCTATCAAGTACGAAATGGCTGATCACCGAATATTCATGTCTGCCACAAATTGCCATAATTGAAGACCGGGGGAAAAGAACTTCTGGGGGGAGGAGTTAATGTGTGGAGAGAAACGGACAGAATTTTGTGTTTCTGGTCATACCAATTCCTTCAAGATTTCGGAGAACCTGATTTCTTCTTAGAATTACACTGGAATCGTTTCCATTCATTTGGGGGGGGGGGGTCACTATATTTCCATGAGATCAGAATACCGATATTATCGTCTTTTATCTCTTTTTGCAAAGTTTGAGATGCTCTAAGCAACTCCGAATTGGTTCTGTAAGTCTTCTATTCCTCCTGTCTTTGAGGTGAGACGATTTGTGCGATATGCATATAACTCCGTCCATGTATTCTGCTAACGTTTCTTTACTGAATCCGCACAAAGCATGTGGAGTTGATGCTGCAATATTCCCTTAAGAAATATGCTCCTGAATTGGTATCTCTTCTCTCTAAACCCTACAATAAATGCCTGGCTGCTTCTACTTGGAAATCCTCTTCTATAGTTCCAGTTTTTAAGAACTCAGGTAAATATTGAACTATTATCCTTTTACCTTTTTTTTGCAAGGTACTATAGTTTCTAAACGACACTGAATTGGTTAAGTACCTCATCTCACAGGGCCTCCTTTCAGATAAGCAATATGGCTTTCACTTTTCTAGATCAACAGCTGATTTAGTAACGGTTATTGCTGAAAGAGTCTATCAAGAGTTAAATAGCAATAACTGTTGCTTTGGATATCTCAAAGGCATTAGACAGGTTTTGGCATACTGGTTTTGTTCACAAATTGAAAGGTTATGATATTTTGGGACAAACTTTTGAATTGGTTCAATATTTTTTATCTTTCTTGAACAGCGATATTTCTAGATCGTTCTGTATTAATGAAGGTGCTCTGTGTTGTTGGCTGAGGCAATGAATGGTTTGTTAATTTTAATTTTAATCCCCAACAAAGCATGTAGACTTGTTGGTAGCCCTGCAATTGCCCTTAAGAAATGTGCTGCTGAATTGATTTCTGTTCTCTCTAAACTCAATAATAAACGCCATGCTGCTTCTACTTCGAAATCCTCTTCTATAGTTCCAGTTTTAAGAACACAGGTGAACCACCTGATCCTTCTAACTATTGGACTATTAGCCTACTACCTCTTTTTGGCGAGCTACTATAGGCTCAAATCAACATTGAATTGATTAAGATTCTCACCTTGCAGGGTATTCTGTCAGATAAGCAATATGGTTTTCGCTCTTTTCGGCCAACTGTTGTGTTAACAGTTATTCCTAAAACAGCCTATCAAGCTTCAGATGAGAATGGTGAAGCTCGGGATTTTGCTTTGGATATCTCGAAAGCATTTGACAGGGTTTGCCATATTGGTTTTTATCCACGAGTTGAAAGGTTAAGGTAATTCTGGACGGATTTCTGAACAGATTCAATCTTTCTTTTCGAATCGCTAACTAAAAGTTGTCCTCGAAAGGATGCTCTTCTAGGCCATCTTGCATTAATCCAGGTGCTCCCCTCCCCAGGATCCATGCTTAGATCTACGTTGCTCTTAATTTTCATCAACGACCTTCCTGATGGCATCAGTTCTCAACCCGGTATCTCTACTGATGACACAATCATTTATTCATCTCTTAATAGTAAACGGTTGAATTAAGTCAAATTGGCAGCTGATGTCAAAAATGATTTATATTCCGTTGTTAACTGGGGCACTGAATGGCTTGCTAATTTTAACGCCTCCAAAACGAAACTGCTCTCTTTTAACAGTCTGAGAGAAACCTTTTTTTGCTTTCCGTTAGCATGGTTGATACCAACCTACAGTTTTCGACTAATCATCTATGCTGATGACACGGCCACTTACTCCTGGCTTAATTGTAATTCTGATAGATTCCATAAGGTCAGATTGACAGCTGATCTAAAAATAGGCGTTCAATCTGTTGTAAAGTGAAGCAAGAAATAGCTTCTTGATTTAAACGCTTCCAAAAAGAAACTGCTCACTTAGAGACGCATTTTCGCTTCCATCAGCTTATCTCATGCTAACCGCCAGGTGAGTAACCCATTGCGTTTTTCTAGGGCAAGAGTTTTCCGCCAATATTATATATATTTCCATTCTTCTAGATCATTTTGCATTAATTCAGTTGCCCCCTGATCTCCATCTGTGGAATTACGTTGCTCCTAATTTTCATCAACGACATTCTTGATGTCAATAGTTCTCAACTCAGTATCTATACCGATGACACAACCATTTATTCTTGTCGTAATAGTAAACGGTTGGATAAGGCCAAATTGGCAGCTGATGTCAAACATGATATATATTCTTTTGTTAACGGGAGCAGCTTATCCTGGGATTTATTGTTTGGGAATATGTATCGAGGGAACATCATCAATGGTTGGTTCTGTAAAAGGTTTCGCATCTTTAGTAGAAAAACAGAATCCTTACATCGTGCGAACTCATTGTTTTTTACACAGAGAGGTATTAGTTTCAAAGATAGCACAAAACGAACTAAAAAAGGTTATGAATCAAGTGATTGAAATTGTAATTTTCATGAAAACTCGGCCTTTGAAGTCCACAATTTTTAAGTTGCTGTGCAAGGATATGAATTCTCATTATGTTCGTTTACTATTACACACAGAAGTAAGATGGCTATCGAATAGAAACACGCTATCTCGCGTAATTGAGCTTCAGAAAGAACTTTTTTCTTTCTTTTTTTTAAAATGAAAAAGTTGATAGATTTTGTAAATACCTTAAAAATGAATTGTGGATGTCTAAAAAAGAGTACTTAAATGAGATATTTAGACATCTCAATAGTGTGAACAGCAATATGCAAGGCAGACATGAAAATATTCTTACGGCAACAGATAAATTAGTTGCTTTTAAGAAAAAAGTTGCAATATGGAAGAAAAGAATGAAGGTAGACGATTTGGATATATTTCCCTTAGTTCGCAAAACCCTGCGTTACCGAGATGATTCCCATTATTAGTGAGCATTTGACATGTTTAGAAAATAAAATTGAAGAATATTTTCCCTCAATCAGCATTGAAGAATTTGATTGGATTCGCAATCCGTTCCTAGATTTTTCAGTCATCAACCTTTTCAATTTTGAGTTATGTGAAGAGGAAGAATTAGCAAGCCTTTCCAGTGATCGTGGTCTCAAATTGAAGTACGCACAACTGCCATTGGACGCCTTTTGGATTTGCGTTATGGAAGAGTATCCAACTCTAAGTAAAAAAGCCATCAAAATCTTACTGCAATTCTCAACTCCGTACCTATGTGAACTGGGATTTTCTTACCTAAACAACATTAAAAATAAAAAAACGTGAAAGACTTAAAAATATTGAAGAAGAGTTAAGAGTGTGTCTCTCTCACATTCGCCCAAATATTGCAGCAGTAGTCAAGAAGCACCAGGCAGAACTGTCCCACTGACATTCACCATTTATAATTTTATACCCGATATTGAATACTGGATATGTTGATTTATATGATTAAAAATTCTTCTAATATAATATTCTTTCTTTTATATTATTTTATTGCAAAAAGGCTTTATGAGTGAAAAATATTTATTTTTTGTGATAGGTGTGCCGCGAAAATTTAAAGAACTCAATAGTGTGCCGCCATGTAAAAAAGGTTGGGAACCTCTGATCTATGCTGATGACACAGCCACTTGCTGCAGTCTTAATTGTAATTCTGATAGATTCCATAAGATCATATTGACAGCTGATCTAAAAATAGGCGTCCAATCTGTTGTTAAGTGAAGCAAGAAATAGCTTCTTGATTTTAACGCTTCCAAAACGAAAATGCTCACTTAGAGAATCATTTACGCTCCCATCAGTTTATGTGATGCTATATGCCAGGCGAGTAACCCATCGCGATTTCTAGGGGTAGAGTTTTCCACTGATATGATATACGTTTCCATTCATTTAGATCATTTTGCATTAAATCAGGTGTCCCCTACTCTCCATCTTTGGAATTACGTTGTTCCTAATTTTCATCAACGACCTTCTTGATGTCGTCAGTTCTCAACCCAGTATCTATACCGATGACACAACCATTTATTCTTGTTTTAATAGTAAACGGTTGTATAAGGCCAAATTGGCAGCTGATGTCAAACATGATTTATATTATGTTCATAAAGAGAGCGAAGAATGTCTTGCTAATTTTAACGCCAACAAAACGAAACTGCTCTATTTTAATCGTCTACGACAACCGTTTTTGCCTTCCATTGGAATGCTTGATACCAACCTAGAGTTTTCGACTCATCATCTATGCTGATGAGACAACCACTTACTCCTGGCTTAATTGTAATTCTGATAGATTCCATAAGGTCAGCTTGACAGCTGATCTAAAAATATGCCTTCAATCTGTTGTAAAGTGAAGCAAGAAATAAGGTCTTGATTTTAACGCTTCCAAAACGAAACTGCTCATTTAGAGACGCATTTTCGCTTCCATCAGCTTATCTGATGCTAACCGCCAGTCGAGTAACTCATTGCGCTTTCTCAGTCTAGAGTTTTTCGCTGATATACGCTAGATTTAGTTGTGTAACTCTACCGAGTGAAGATAGCTCTGACTGACACCAAATTAGTTGTTTTTTCAATCCTGGCTTGAGGCATTCGGAAGTCTAGTCGCACTGAGGAGCTGTGATACAGCGAAACAGTACTGTCTGTGAATGACATATATATATATATATATATATATATATATATATATATATATATCATATCTGATGCTATATGCCAGGTGAGTAACCCATTGCGCTTTCTAGGGCTAGAGTTTTCCGCCGATATTATATATATTTCCGTTCTTCTAGATCATTTTGCATTAATTCACGCGTCTCCTACTCTCCATCTTTGGAATTACGTTGCTCCTTATTTTCACCAATGACCTTCTTGATGTCATCAGTTCTTAACCCACAATCTATACCGATGACACAAGCGTTTATTCTTGTCTTAATAGTAAACGGTTGGATAAGGTCAAATTGGCAGCTGATCTAAAAAAAATGATTTATATTGTGTTGTTAACTGGAGCAAGGAATGTCTTGCTAATTTTAACGCCTCCAAAACGAAACTACTCTCTTTTATTCATCTGGGAGAACCATTTTTGCCTTCCATTAACATGGCTGATGCAGACACATTGCACCTTTTCAGACTAACGTTTTCCGCTGACATGAACTGCGAAAAATTATATTGCTAGGTCCGCTGTTAGCTAATTGGTTCCCTGTGTCGTCTAAGACATTTTTCCGCGTCGGAACCTAACCGACACCGTCATTAGTCGATTATTTACCCATGCATTGAATATTGCTGTTACAACTGGTCTGATGCTCCTACTATGTATTTAGAGATTCTTGATAAAATCCGAAGAAGGACCTGGCGTCTCGGCTTTAGTCACCTTCCCACCGCCGTAACGTACCTCTCCCCTGACTTTTCTGTAAATATCTTCATGGTAATCGTTCTGATGGACAGTCTTCTTTTCCTGTGTAGATTTATGAATTTAAACCGCTGTACCAGACTGGCAGCTTTGTGTCATCATTTTACATTTTAAATTGAACCGTAAGTCCTATACTGACAGATTCATCTCTAGCACTTTTCGATTGTGGAACCCTCTTTTGGCTATTGTTTCCCCAGCCAACAAAATTCAAAAATTGAAATGCAATATCATACTTCATCTTCTGTCTCCTTAATTTCATTTCCTTTATTGACCTCTCTTCTTTATAATTATTTTTTCCAGATTTTTTCACAACCAGTAAATCCTTGTATCTGAGTGTATTAACGGTTTTCTCGCCACGAATAAAAAAAGAACAAGAATAGAATATTGTTGACATATCAGCTTGTGCTAACGTACCCTCTTTGTCCATCTTTGACTGATTTCAAAAGCGAATGCGTGGCCATTATGGTGATGGATTATTTCTCACACTGTAATAAATTTGGCTCGATTGTCACGATTCTAAAGCTAATGCTCAGTCTAATGATCCAGTGAGCTACATTCCTTAGTTCCACCAGTTCAGACCTTTAAAGATAGAATCAGCCATGTAAGGCAAATAAGGTCAAATTATCCTTATACCCATTGTATTGCTTTGGTAAGGATGAAGTTCAACTTAGACAATGCCTTCCCAAAGAACTATCTCGTCTCACAAGATGATGCTTCCTTGATGAATACAGACTTCACTTTTTCAAGTCAAGCGACATCGATCCAAAATATCCTCATAATAATCAGCCCATTCGCCCGCATTTAAAACCAATCTCGTTCGGTAAAATTTTGCCTTGAGTGGCTCTTGAGCCCGGTATTGTGTGAATATTTCCTGGTTAGATTAGATATTTTCTTACGTTATCGATCAAGAGTTTCGCATCAGTTAACTTATTCATTTTGGAGCTGTGAAAATTACATTCAAATGTCAATCAAATAGAAACAAGAAAAATGTAGAAAGTGAAAAAAAATGAAGTTAATTGAACGATATTAAGAGATATTATTAAACATATTTTGAAACGAAGAATCATTTAAGTCATGATGGCATTTGAAAAAAAAAACGCAGAAGGGTTTATAACATATTCGCTGAATCATCCTATCATCATCATGCTTATTGATTGGCGGATAACAAAGAGATGACATTGATGTTTACATATGGTTAGAAACTCTGGATAAAAGTTTCTCATTATGAAAAAAACTAGGAAAACTTGTTAGCATGATCATTATTAAATCATTTTTCCTTGTGTTGTCAAAAGTAGTCAGATGATGTATTGCCAATATTTCATGAATTATTCAGACTAGTATCCTCATCTTTTTTGTATACAAATCTCCAGACTTCCTAAAGTTGTCTAAAGTTCTCAGATGAAGTATTGTCATTATTCCAGGAATAATTCAGACTAGTATCCTCATCTTTATTGTATTCAACTCTCCAGCCTTCCTAAAGTTGTCTAAAGTTCTCAGATGAAGTATTGTCATTATTCCAGGAATAATTCAGACTAGTATCCTCATCTTTGTTGTATTCAACTCTCCAGCATCCTAGTGTTGACTAAAGTTCTCAGATGAAGTATTGTCATTATTCCATGAATTATTCAGACTAGTATCCTCATCTTTGTTGTATTCAACTCTCCAGCCTTCCTAGTGTCGTCTAAAGTTCTCAGATGAAGTATTGTCATTATTCCATGAATTATTGAGACTAGTATCCTCATCATTGTTGTATTCAACTCTCCAACCTTCCTAGTGTTGTCTAAAGTTCTCAGATGAAGTATTGTCATTATTGCATTAATTATTCAGACTAGTATCCTCATCTTTGCTGTGTTCAACTCTCCAGCCTTCCTAGTGTTGTCTAAACTTCTCAGATCATGTAATTTCATTATTCCATGAATTATTCAGACTAGAATCCTCATCTTCTTTGTATTCAACTCTCCGGCCTTCCTGGTGTCGTCTAAAGTTCTCAGATGAAGTATTATCATTATTTCATGAATTATTCAGTCTAGTATCCTCATCTTTGTTATATTCAACACCCCATCCTTACTAGATTTGTCTAGTGTTTTCAGATGAGGTTTTGTCGTAATTCCATGAATTATTCAGATTATTATACTAATCTTTGTTATTTTATTCATATTGTAAGAGCATTTCACTTATCTAATCGGCATCTTGTACTGTCTGCAGCCTATCGCCGCTTTTTATATAATAAGACTACCTTTAACAAAATGTCTACTTTCTAAATGACTGATTAGTTTTTCACCTTTAAATTAAACTTCATACAATTTCATTCAGGTATCTTTTCACTGCATTTCTTCAATTTTATTTGCAAAATTCTTCGAACGTGCTCTTCAAATAAGCCAGTTGCTTGTTGTAGATTTTTCGATAGCAATTATACGGAATTATTGTTGTGGCCTGTTTGTGGCCAGAATTGAAGGCACGGAAGACGAATGTAGGTGGAAGAAGTGTATTGGAATAACAGATATATACAAAGCAAGAGTGTTAGTAATAAGCAGATAGGGGGGTATGTTCTAAGGGTAGGTTAACACTGCGTCTACCCTCCCCAACCGACTCTTCATGTTAGTATTTATGATGAGAGGAAGAATGCATTCTACTGTAGGAGGCTTTACCACAACAGGTATAATATTTTATTTGCGAGCATCTTTGAAAATCTATCAAGGTGATTTTTTACAAGATAAATTTGGAGACATTATGGAACCAGTAATGATATTTTTGTCTTTTAATAAAAATAAAAAAAATTCACCCCACGCAAGGCTGGGAATGACACAGTTACGCAGGGGGTTACAGGGTGTGATACAAGAAGACAGAAGATGACGATTGATTTTGCATTTAAATGTTTGAAGATTGTAGCCATCAGAGACTCAAGTAAACGAAAGTGAATTCCACAGCGATAAAATGCAATTGCATTTACCTATTTCAACAGTTACAGGGTGGGACCTACATGCAAATCTTGTAGCACGCTTATATTCACGCAGTGGGAGTTTAAAAGCTCGTCCTAGCAGTTGTCTTGAAAACTGTTATAGAATTGGAAGTGACGTATTTCGATGGTAAAATGTTGGGACCTAGATGCCAATCTAGCAGCGGGCTTAAACTCTCGTAGTCCGGGCACCAAGGAAAAAAGCTCGTCAGAGCAGTAGCCATAAAAAAATATTTGTTTAAAAGTATTGTGGATTCCGGGGAAGGAATCCTGCACAAATAAATAAACAACGCCAGTAATTGAAATAGGAAAATAAGTGTATTGAACGTAAGAATACAAACTTGAAATGAAGATTAGTAGTCCAGGAATGAGGGTAAGTAGAAAGTATATTTACAAGTCTCTGTAAGCGAATCCGTAATTCTCTCTCTCTCTCTCTCTCTCTCTCTCTCTCTCTCTGTGGACTCTACGTATCTCAATCTTATCTCAACGTATCTTCACGTATCTCCAACTCTGTCAGTATAAGTGTACTTTAGACGAGTCCATCTTGTGTAAAAGGGGAGAGCCCAACAACAAAAAGACTGAGAGAAGCCCCGTCATGTTGGTGAGAAAGTGAATGAAGTCGAGATGACAAGACAGGATCGATTACATTGCAGATCTTCCTTGGATTTTGTCAAGAAACTCGAGATGATTAAAAGGAGCACCAGACCAGATATGGCAGCAGTATTTAATATACGGGAGAATCGTAGATTTGTAAATGTGGTCTCTGACGAGAAAAAAAAAACTTCTAACATGCTACAGTGATCCAAATTTCCTTGCAATAGATGTAGCTTTTGATTCGATGGAGTCGCTCCACTTCAAGTCAGTTGAAAACGTTAAGCAGAGGGAGAAAATCGGCTAAGAGCCTCACAAGATAGAATGTTGTGGAGAGCCATGATCGCCTATGTCCTGAAGGGACGCAGCGCATTGATTCGATGTCGTCGGTCCATTCAAGTCTGGGGAAACCAATTTATCATTGAAAGTAACGGACTTTAGCGTTCATGACTCTCTACAACTTCCTATTTTTAGGACTTCGATATAACCGTTGTTAGTTTACCCTCTCTCCCGGTGCTCATTATGTAGTCGATAATTTTTGTTACTTTTGGCTTCTGAAACCTTTATTAAGGTATGTGATTGTTACATCTTCCAAGCCCGTGGCGAAGACGCTACACTCCTATTTTGTTAAATGCACGCTGATACTATTTTCAAAAAAGAAAAAAAAGGAAAAGAACATTGAATATGTACAGTGTTAGAATATGTTTTAACAATGGTGTTGTGGATACCGGGAATGGAATCCTGTACAAATAAATAAACAACGCCAGTAATTGAAATAGGAAAATAAGTGTATTGAACGGAAGAATACAAACTTGAAATGAAGATTAGTAGTCCAGGAATGCGGGTTAGTAGAAAGTATATGTACAAGTCTCTGTAGGTGAAGCCGTAATTATCTCTCTCTCTCTCTCTATATATATATATATATATATATATATGTGTGTGTGTGTGTGTGTGTGTGTGTGTGTAGACTTATTTTCTACCCTGTCTCCAAATCTGTCAGTATAAGTATACTTTATACGAGTCCATCTTGTGTAAAAGGGGAGAGCCCCACAACAAAAGGACGGAAATTGTGGCACCGAAATCCGAAGTACCACTGGAATAGAGAAACAGGCCTTCCGAAATCAAAGCTATGTATTAAGAAACGGTAAGAAATTCGTGAGAAACAAAAAAAGAGAACTGAACTGTTATGTAATATCAATTCATTTGTATAGCAGTAAATGCTGGACCATTTTTTGCTGATACAAGTCTGACTTTTTAACCCATAGTTGATGGAAAGAGATGGATGCATATCTTTCCTAATGTAACGAACTCGACGAAATTTCAGCCTCCGATCTCCGATTTCACACTTATGCATACGGACAGGAAAAGGCATTTGCAATTTCTCGCAACACTTAATGAGGAAAGAAGACTTGGAGAATGTAGCACTCGCTTGACCTAGAAAAAGCAAGAGGGATAGATGTTGAGTTACACGCGTAACAGGTTGCAGAACTGTGACAGGGAAGAGGTTTAGTAAGGGTACAAAAATAGCATAAAGCGAATTGCGTATGGCACGTAAAAGAAAGATAGGTTTTAGTTTCGCTTTTCTTTGCGGTCGATAAATAACATTTAAACGACATTTTAGAAAGCAACCGATGTTTCTGTTAATGAACATACACCAAAATGATTCTTCTTTTTAAAGGTTCCAAGCAACAGAAATGCGGTTCTGCAGAAGGATGCTGGGTATAACATGTGAGCAACAACAAAGTTTTAGAGAAAGTAGAAACAAAAAGGGGACACTTATCATTAGAATTGGCAAGAGGCAGGTGAAACATCTCCCTTGATATATACCATATATACACGTGTATTAGCCAACTTGTGACCCCTGAATTTTAGTGCAAATTGAATTTCCGTCGAGTTCTTTACATTCACTAACATGCAAACGGCCTTGAAAAAGAGGACGGAAAGTGCAACACTGAAATCCGGTGGCGCATTGGGATAGCCAAAGATGCATTCCAAAAGCTAAGCAATGTATTAAGATAACAGGAAAACTTTTGTTAGACACAAAGAAAAGTGTACTTAATTGTTATATGTCAGTGAATGCTGGACCTAGATGAAGGAGAGACTTGAAGCAACAGAAATATGGTTCTGCAGAAGGATGCTGAGAATACCATAATCTGTCAGTTCGATTAGAAAAGGACCTCCAATCGGATGTGAACTGGGACAAGAAATGGATGGTTAACTTTAACGCCTCTAAAACAAAACTGCTCTCTATTAAACCACCACAAGGTTACATCCCTGCACCCCATTAGAATGTCTGAAGACCAACTTCTCGAGAGCTCCTCTCTGCGGCTGCTCTGTCTCACGCTGGCCGCTGATCTGAGATGGAACAAATACATCGAGTCAATTGCATCATCCACCGCAAGGAAAGTTGGCTCCCTGTGCCGAGCCAAGATGTTTTCTCCCCGGAATCCTCCAAATCTATAAATCGACCATTCGCCCTTGCATGGAGTATTGCTGCCATATATGCTCTGGAGCCCATGCTGTTTGCCTCAGGGTTCTTGATAAGATCCAGAGACGGATATGCAACGTAATAGGCCCTGATCTGTCATCTCGTCTGCAGTCGCTCTCTCACAGTCGACGTTGCCTCGCTCTGTCTTTTTTACAAATACTTTCACGGTAATTGCTCCGAGGAGCTGCTTTCGCTGGTTCCTAGGCCTCATTAATTTAAACGTCCTACGAGACTGGCATCCCGTTCCTACCCCTTCACCTTTGAAACTGTTAGATATAAACGTCTCTTCTACTCCAATAGCTTCATGTCTCGCACATCTCGCCTGTGGAACTCCCTTCCTTATTCCTGTTTGCTTGACAAATACAATCTCCAACTATTTAAGTGTAACGTCAATCGACATCTCCAGTTGCCTTGATCTATTCACTTCCCTTTTCCACATCCTTTCACCTTTCATTCCTATCTGCTCTCGCTCCAAATCTTCTGTAACCCCCTTGCCTTGATCGATCTCCACATCCTCTCCTTTACCACTCCTATCCGCTCTTCCTCCAAACCTTCTGTAACCCCTTGCGTGCTAGTGGCTTCCAGCTTAAAAAAAAAAAAAATTCTGAGGAAGGACTGAGGTGGTCTGAAATATCAAATATATAAAATCATATAAATAAATACTTTCACAAAAAAACACCCAATTTTTTTTCTTTTAATTCGCAACTTTTCAGTTGTTTTATCCATATTATATACATATCAAGAAAGTATACGTGGCTTCTCATTATGCTATATATATATATATATATATATATATATATATATATATATATATATATATATATATATATATATATTAAGACATTTTATGTTTATACATTCTTTTTTATAGATACAAATATTTAAGTAAATGCTCGGATTATAATAAACAGTATTAACAACATTTACCGGCCTGAATGTCCGAGAAATTGTCATAGAAACTATGCGTCCTGCGACAGGAATCGAACCTGTATCCTATACGGAACCGTCATATAACCTGATTATTAAAAATAATAAAGATGAAACAAATTTCCACCTTTATGAGCTTACCTACTTCTTAAATAGCCGTCACAAATTTGAGCACATTATTAGATTGGCAGATAGGACTAGAAATGTCACGCTTTTCGCTTCTGTAATGGCAATTGTTTCCTTATATCTTTTTGAATTCTGATCTTTTATTGTCGTTTCTTTCACTTCTTTTAAATCACAAGATTTTTAAAAAAAAAACGTGATAGAAATTTGTGTGATGTCGGCTAGGTACACAGATCATCAATGTTTTTAAATTCAATGCTGAACGTCTTCTTGTCTTTAATATTTCGATGCAAACTGTAGCGGTCATTCATTGTATTTATTTTCAGAATCTTCGCGAAACGTGTATCTTAATATGTTCTACATATAGTAATATGTTCTACAATTTTTCTTCTCCACAATTATTCATATATATATATATATATATATATATAAATAATTATAAAATAATTGATTTAAAATATGGAGCGAAAAATCCATATTTTAAATCAATTAATTTATAAAATTAATACTCTGTAAATTTACATTGAGCACTATTGTGTAAAAATAAAAATATCTATAAGAACACCGGATTTTATATCTTACAGTTCTTTCATTTTATTTATATATACATATATATATATATATATATATATATATATATATATATATATATGTGTGTGTGTGTGTGTGTGTGTGTGTGTGTGTGATATATGTGTATATATATATATATATATATATATATATATACACAATATGTAACTATTTATCTATAAGTCATGTATAAGAAAAGATAGATTGAAAAATAAATAGATAGATATGATCAGAGATATGAACAAATGAATAGATTAATAGACATGTATATATATATATATATATATATATATATATATATGTATAGATATGGAAAAAATTATATATATATATATATATACACATATATATGTATATATAGATCAAGATATCGACATAAATATGAAGAATACTTGATAGATAGATAGATAGATAGATAGATAGATAGATAGATAGATAGATAGATATGAAGAAAAACAGATATAAATATAGATTGATCTGAACAACGACCGATATCGATTTAAATACACAGATATGAAGAAAGACCAAAATCAATTTAGTATATAGATAGATAGATATGGAGAAAATCCGAAATCTGTGTAGAGCAAATTGATCTGAACACGATATGGATTTAGATAGATATGTATAAAGACTGAAATCGATTTAAATAGATAGATGGATAGATAGGCAAACAGACACGAAGTAAGACTGAAATAATAGATAGATATATAGATAGATAGATAGATAGATAGATAGATAGATAGATAGATAGATAGATAGATAGATAGATATGAAGAAAAACAGATATCAATATAGATTGATCTGAACGAAGCCCGATATCGATTTAGATAGATAGATAGATAAATAGATAGATAGATATGAAGAAAAACATATATCAATATAGATTGATCTGAACAAAGCCCGATATCGATTTAGATAGATAGATAGATAGATATGAATAGAGACAGACAGATAGATAGATAGATAGATAGATAGATAGATAGATAGATAGATAGATAGATAGATAGATATTTCAGAGAAAGTAAAATTAAAAATATACTTGAGCCGAATAGCAAAAGAAAACTGACTGGTCAGAGAGTCCAATCTGTCCTGCTATTTAAATCAACGCTGGAGTAAGATGGATTAATGCCTTTTGCAAGGTCATTAGTGCTAATTGCACTGAACAAGACATGATAGCCTATTTCCTTCCGCGTGCCAATATCCGTTAAACTATTTGCAGTCTCTTTTAACAATCATCTAGAAAAACAAAATAAACAGTAAACAAGCGTACTGTCAAGTCGCCACCCTTAAAAAAAATCCGTACCAAAAGTTACGCCAAAAAGAATCCTAAACGAGTATCATTTGTTGCAAGATCAGAAAACCTGCTGTCGTTTCCTCGTATAGACGAGACACGAAATGAGTGATACCTAACCGTCATTAATATATCATCTCGTTAATATATACATGACAATAATATTTTGTCAGTTCTCTCGTTTTATGATACATTCGTTCACTCTGTTGTCGGACCTCCGTTATACATAAGTAAACAGTTCCTGGCACATCCTGAATAAAGGATGTAGTCTCTTATCGACTCACACGACAATAAAGGAATAAAAAAAAAAACATTATTTAAAAAAATAGCCACAATAAATTCTAACAGAATACATTACCTCAGAGTCTAGAAAAACAATAGTTTCAACTCATTAATATATATTTTTTTTAAAAAAATCCTTAAGACCTTTTGTTTGTCGTTAACATTTAATACATTGCGACTGTTTATAAAGCTCGTTTCCCACCATGATACCTGGGTTCGAATCGCGCCAGAGGTTGATTTCTTATACAGCAAACGTCTTGATGTTATAGGCCTATAGTGGCGATCCCAGCGTGAGACGTCGATAGAAAGGGTTTTAAAAAACAAACTATGGGTTGACCCCAAACCGTTTGCGAGAGACGGAACTGTTCAGAGCCTGTCCGTGCTACCTCGAAGTCTCAGGTCATCGTGACAGAGGGTTTCAAAGTATTGGCCTTGTTGAACGTGTTAATCACGTCAGATTCTGGAATCTGCCCGAGAAATTATAACAAAAGATTTCTCAGCATCGTTACCTCATAAACCACGGGTGGACTCCTTAGAGTGTTGTAGAAAACATATGTGCCGGAGCCAGCGTTTACAAAAGGAACTGGCAAGCTGTTCTAGGAGATCACACACACACACACACACACACACACACACACACACACACACACACATATATATATATATATATATTATAAAAGATTATAATAAAAACATGTGTATTATTTACTTTATTCGGACTATTGTCGTCATCTTTGTCGCCATATTTATTACAACGTTTCGGCCGTTGTACGCTCCGGCCTTCTTCCGGTAGTTGGAATGTCGAACTGAACCCTTTATTTCGCTCATTGGAGTAGTCTGTTCTAGTTCAACGTGCGATGTTTAATGGATGTCAGTTATCAGTTACCTCCTGTTAATTTCCCTCTGAAGGTTCTCCACTGCCTTAACCGGGTATTGAACTCACACTCCACTGCCTTTTAATGTCTTCCGTAACCATTTTTACCAGTGCTCATATTGCAATTTTTGCTCGTATTATTTCATGATTTTACCAGAGCTCATATTGCAATTTTTTTTTTGTTATTGTTGTTATTATCGCTTTTCCCTGGCACTCCTTATTACTGGTTCCTATATATAGTATTCATTTCTATGCTTGGTTGGCTCATGATATTTTTGTGGCCTAGCATATATGCTGATTCCTTAAGTTTACGAATTTTCCAATGGTGTTCTTTGTCTCTGATCTCAACCTGATCCCACAAAGGGCGGTGATCTCCCTTCTCCCTCCATATATGGTCAGCCACACCTGATTCTTCCACTTCTCCTCGTGTTCTTGAAGCCTTACCATAAGGGGGAAGCCTGTCTCCCCTTTATATTTCTTTCTGCAGCTGCACGGGATAGCATGCACACAGTCTTTGGCCATGTTCTCCTGTATGGGGGGAGTCTTACTCGGGAGAGATATCTGCAAAGTGTCGTCAAGCTTTTGAAGGGTCTCTTGATGTTATATGAACCGCAGATCCTTTGTATTTTCTCTGATAACCCCTTCACATAAGGCAGGCAGACTGTTTTCTGAGTGTTGTTGCCCTCCCCTTTTACCCGCCTATCCCAGTTTTTTGGGGCTGCTGCCATGTACGCAGGGTAGTTGTTACGTTGTATGGTACTACTTATACTGACGAATTCTTTATCTAATGTCTCTGGGTCGCCACTTATGTCTTTTGCTCGGTGTTGTAAGCAGCGGACGATCCCTTTCTTTACGCTGTATGGATGGTGGGAGTTGAAATTGATGTACAGTCCGGTGAATGTCGGTTTACGGTATACGGATATCTTGAACCGATGCTCCGTTCGAGATATTAGAACATCCAGGAATGGGATTGTGTTGTTACTCTCTTTCTTCATTGTGAATTGCATCGAAGGTCTTATTGAGTTCACATGGTCTAGTAGAACCTGAAAATCTTCCTCGTGTGGCCAGACTATGAAGGTGTCATCTACGTACCTTAACCATATAGTTGGCTTTAGAGATATAGATTCTAATGCCATTTCCTCAAAGTATTCCATATATATATATATCCGCCATTGCTAGTGAGAATGGCGAGCCCATTGCTAAGCCCTGATCTTGTGTGATCCCATTCCGAAGTGTGTTGTTTGTGTACCGAATGTCAACATCTCCATCAGATTATCTATTGGAATACTGGTTCGTTCTTCTAGGGATGAGTCAGAGGGCAATATTGTATTCATTTCTATGCTTGGTCTGCTCAGGAGATTTTTGTGGCATTGCATATGTGCTGATTCCTTAAGTTTATGAATTTTCCAATGGTGTTCTCTGTCTATGATCTCAACCTGATCCCACAGAGGGCGGGGATCTCCCTTCTCTCTCCATATGAAGATTGGGTTAAAGTATAAAACAGATTGTCGCCGCTATGTTTTCACATAAATGTACACTCATTTATTTACATACGCTCTATCCCTGAATAATTTAACGCATAAATATAGTATAACTTAAACTATATTTTTATCATATATATATAAATATATATATATATATATATATATATATACACACACACACAGTCATATATATATATATATATATATATATATATATATATATATATATATATATATATAAGGAGAAAACGATTTCGTGTGATGTGTCTCCTCCAATAGAATTTCATCAGAGTAAAGTCATGTTTACTTTGATGGGTCAAATTTAGTCGGACAAATTCCTTGAGAACAAAACGCGTCACACGAAAACTCTTTCCAATTCGTCGTACATCTTTCACCTAATATTCTTCATGTATAAATTTTATATCCTTTATATATATATATATATATATATATATATATATTTGTGTGTGTGTGTCTGTGTGTGTGTGAGAGAAATATAGTTTTGAAGTATACTATATTTATCGGTTAAAATGCTCAGTATAAGGAATAAATCGTATTTAAGTATCCAAGGATAAAGCCAAGAGTGTCTTGTCACCATACCGAATGGGTTTTAAAGCAATAGATTCTTGTATTTTCCATGTATATATTCGCCATTGCTGGTGAGAATGGCGAGCCCATTGCTAAGCCCTCATCCTGTCGATATATGTGTGATCCCATTCCGAAGTGTGTTGTTTGTGTACAGAATGTCAACATCTCCATCAGATTATCTATTGGAATACTGGTTCGTTCTTCTAGGGATGAGTCAGAGGGCAATATTGTATTCATTTCTATGCTTGGTCGGCTCAGGAGACCTTTCGTTTGTCGTTAACATTTAATACATCGCCGCCTGGTTATAAAGCACGTTTCCCACCATGATACCAAGTACAGACGTGTCTTTGCGTTTTCCATGCCGACATATGTATCAGTAGGATATACTATCCAAACAAGAGTTTGATAAATCGTACAAAATGACTTTTCATTAACTGACTTCTCTGATAGGTAGGCTTCCTAGAGTCAGAAAGAAATAATGTTTCGGCTATTACCGCTTTGGTGATTTTAGTTTGAATTCTTGAGATGAGGAATTATTATTATTATATGCTTTTCTATTCGGACCAGCATTCTCGATGTGGTCATTTCAATCTACATTATTGAGATGGGGGATACTCCTTATTATATGCTCT
>OZ038507.1:33039598-33139598 GCA_964036315.1 Acanthosepion esculentum | reverse complement strand
AGTTGGAGATTGTATTTGTCAGGGAAACAGGAATAAGGAAGGGAGTTCCACAGGCGAGATGTGCGAGACATGAAGCTATTGGAGTAGAAGAGACGTCTACATCTAACAGTTTCAACGGTGAAGGGGTGGGAACGGGATGTCAGCCTCGTGGTAAACTTAGTGTTGCAAAGGATAAGATGGCCGGTTACAACCTATAGCGGTACAGTACATAAAGAAGAAATGTGCCATTATTATTGTTGTTAAGACTGTAAATTGCCCTGTGGAATGAAGGTCACAGCGTCAACATTAGTTGTCTTTCTCCTAGACTGGTTGCCAACCAAAGTTAGACAGCTCCTACCTTGTTATTAACCGTTAACTGGAAAAAGGATGGATTCATACCATTCTGAGGGTATTTGCGCAAAAGCAAACACAAGTGCCTTGGTTAGAATTTGAACTCTGATTTTCTGTGCAGCCGTAGTATATAGAGTTAACCTCAGATTACAGCAGAATAAACTCTGTACATAGTGTCACGCTACACCGTCAAAGAAGTTAGGAGCATCAGCGGGTTGACATGAGAGATGACCTCCGCAATCACTGGGCGTTCCACAGGCGAGATGTGCGAGACATGAAGCTATTGGAGTAGAAGAGACGTCTACATCTAACAGTTTCAACGGTGACGGGGTGGGAACGGGATGCCAGCTTCGTAGGACGTTTAAATTCGTGAGGCCTAGGAACCAGCGAAAGCAGCTCATCGGAGCAATTACCGTGAAAGTATTTGTCAAAAAGACAGAGCGAGGCAACGTCGCGTCTGTGAGAGCGACTGCAGAGGAGATGATAGATCAGGGCCAATTACATTGCATATCTGTCTCTGGATCTTATCAAGAACCCTGAGGCAAACAGCAGGGGCTCCAGAGCATATATGGCAGCAATACTCCATGCAAGGGCGAATGGTCGATTTATAGATTTGGAGGATCGATTCCGGGGAGAAAAATTTCCTGGCTTGGCACAGGGAGCCAACTTTCCTTGCGGTGGATGATGCAATAGACTCGATGTATTTGTTCCATCTCAGATCAGCGGACAGCGTGAGACCGAGCAGCCGCAGAGAGGAGCTCTCGAGAAGTTGGTCTTCAGATATTCTAATGGGATGCAGGGATGTATCCCTGTGGTGGTTAATAGAGAGCAGTTTTGTTTTAGAGGCGTTAAAGTTAACCATCCATTTCTTGTCCCAGTTCACAACCGATTGGAGGTCCTTTTCTAATCGAACTGCCAGGTTAACTTTGTCAGCATCACTAGACGCGCAGTTTTAGGCGACGAATTAATTTCCACCTCACAGAACCTTCCGCATAGACGAAATGTCGCATATCTGCCGCCACTTTATCGCTGTTTCCATAGAAAAAGGTATGACGCGCTACATTCCTTAGTTCCTTCACCTCAGACCTTTACAGATAAGACCCAGCGCGTCTCATTTAAGCATACTAGTATATTTCTAACGAGGTACCAGGCTTTTACTGATGAAATAGCAAGGTAACAGTAAGTTGTATTTTAATACATTCTTTTCTCGCCTGTGGAAATGTTTTCTAGTTTCTTACTTTCCTCTCATCGACATTCTTCAAAAATCTAAATGCAACATCAATCGCTATCATCTCTATTCCCGAAGCCCGTTATTTTATTGTCCTTTCTCCTCACTAACGTATTTTCATTCTTTTCCCTCCCTGTAACCCCTTGCGTCTTACTGGCATTATCGCCATCTTCTGTCTTCCTGAAACCTGTTCTTTTATTGTTCTTTCTCCTCACTAAAATCTCATTCACTTTCACTCTCAGTTATCCCTTGCGTCTTAGTGGCATTATCGCCATCTTCTGTTTTCCTGAAACCGGTTCTTTTATTGTCCTTTCTCCTCACAAAAATCTTCTCATTCTCCTTCACTCCCCCTTGCATCGTAGGGACAAATTTTGGCATGAAAAGCGGAGGTGTATGAATAAGTCCGTAGCCTAACATGTAGTTACTATTTGAAAAGATGACCTTAATCTTTCATTGTATAATGTATGATCAGTCTTATTGATATTTATCACTGGATTATGTGCATTGACAAGGAAGGAAATTATCCTGGAAAACATGAATATGAAACCCTCGATTAGTGCGGTTCATGTGTACGTTGTTGACTATAAAAAAAACAATTACTATGGTTAAACTGAAGAATTATTTACCGCACTAATCAACTTTTATACATGCACAAATCGAAATTTAGTATATAAAAATGTTAGGAGCACTAATCGAAAACGCAGTTATCGATGCATTCATGTAATATTGTATGAAATCATTTTTTTTTCCAACATTAAGCTGCGGACATGAAGCACTTAGGTTATGAAGTATTAGACCATCTCCGTTTGGATTTCGGAGTTATCTGAGTTATCGTTCGTTACACTATTTTTATTCGGTCTATTGTCCTCAACTTTCTTGTTGTTATTACGTGCTATCCGTTTACCCTCAGGTGTATATCGATTTGGATAATCTATAGGGAATTCTGATCTGAACCCTTTACTTAATCTACAGGGATGGGCTGTTCTCGTTCCACTTCCTAGCAGCCTACTCCCGTAGATTAAATAAATGGTTCAGTTCGGAATTCCCTGTAGATTATCCAGGTCGATATACATCTGAGGAAGAGCACAACGGTCGAAACGTTGTAATAAGAACAACAAAGATGAGGACAACAGTACGAATATACACAGTGTACTTATTAGAACGTCGTCTCGAATGATTTGACATTTGTCAGGAAGATGAACTCGTTAATCGTTAATATTAATTTCGATTCATACTGAGTGCTCCATAATTGTGGCCTTGTGGCAAACTGGGTTACGTTTGTTCAATGATCAAACTTAGTAGTCGCTTATTTAGGCTTTTGTGAGTTTCTCGTTAAGGATTTTTTTTTCTTTTTAATAAAAATGTGAATTTTTTTGTTATTTTTGGAAAGGTTCAAAGAACAAAGTGAGAAAACATTATAAAAAATAGAAAATAAAAAATACGTTTTAGAATTTTAATTCTATTTTTTTTTTCCTTGTCACCCGCTTCTTGCGAATTTTGCAAGAAAAAATATAACCTTTCAACATCTCTTCAAGTCTCTTCATATGTCTTGAAGCTCTATAGCACCGCAGTGAATAAAATCCGCCCTTTCTGTTGCACGACTTCGAGTTCGCCATGTCAAACATCAAAAATATAAAAAGCAACTGCATTTTGTTTCCGCCGTGCCGTTCACCTTTGTAAACGGTTGTATGAATTCAGAATCTTAATCATCAGTCATCTGAGCTGATTCGTCCTTATTGCCAGAGCCGATGACACAAACACCATTGTATTGTATCTCTGGCTGAATATTTGGTTTAAATCCAATCGTTCTGAAAAAAAAAATCGTTTAATGAAAGCCGTTTGAACAGCCACGATTCTACGTCATTAATACGTGTGTCCCTACCTATCAGTGGACCTACGTTGTTACTTCAACGACCTTCCCGATTCATCCGTCCTGGGTATGGTGATAAACTACATCCGAAAGCAAAGCCTCTGATCAGGAGGTTTTGAAGAGCGTGGAACCGCCTCTTAATTACTGTTGTTCTCAGGTCCACCCTGATCCGAGTGGTAGCGCTTGTTAGGGGCACAAGCTATGGACAAATAGTTAATCCCCAAACTCAGGTCAAAACACTTCTTTTTTTTTGTCCGTTTAGGGCGTAGACGATCATGGCATTCCAGATCATTTTATTCCTTGTAGCTCTCTCTTTTTGTTATTTCTTCCAATCCATGCTGCCATCCATCCGCTGAAGCGCATCATAAATGTTACGAACTGCTTTCCTCAGTCCCTATATTCGTCAGTCTATCCTGTGTGTATCAGATTTTCCAAGCCCTCTTTCCTCATTTCGCGCCTCTGAAATTTCAGCTGCCTCTTCCAAATGTTAAGTATACGTTTCCTTTTTGTCGCCATTCTTTCCAAAACCTCGTTGTTGCTCACATGTTCGGCCCATTGTATCCTCATCATCTCTCTGTAGAACCTCATTTCTGTCAAGTCTCTTCTTCATCTTTAAGGAGATTATCCAGCAATCGTTCCCATACTGAAGGATGTATATAACGTAACAGTTCATTGCTTTTTTCTTTGTTTCCAAGGAAACTTTCCTGTCTCTTAATACTCTGCTTTGCTTTTGGAATGCGTCTTTGGCCATTCCAATGTATTTTTGGATCTCAGTGTCGCACTTTCCGTCCACTGTTAGAACACTTCCTAAATATTTTTGACTCCCGACAAAACCCATTGAGGTATTGATATGCCGTAAAACAAAATAAATTAAACCAACTCATTGAAACCAAACTCTCGTCAAAAACCCTCTTTACAAAAATACGTCAGTGAAACCTGATCTACAGACTGATTTCTTATGAAGAACAGATATGCGAACATATCTTAAAAATCTTGTCGGCATTAAATAACTCATTGAGGTGTTGATATGCCGTAAAACGAAATAAACCAAACCAAACCGGATTTATCAATTCCCGTTTATGCCGTAATAATAATTCTGATAATTAAGACAAAATAAATCTGGCTGCGTCGCTCAGAATAGACATCCAATCAATTGTTAAGTGGGACAAGAAATGGCTTGCTAATTATGTGCCAGGCGATCATATTCATTTCGATACATGACTGACGAGGCAGATTTTTCCCGCAGTAGGTTGCCATTTCTTTCTGCGGTAGACAAATTGCCATCCGAGATTATAGAACCCGGTCTGTCCTGTTATTTACCCATACCTGGGGGGAGAAGAAGAGGGTTCATATCTTTCTCAAGGGTATTAGCGGATAAGTGAATTTCAGTCGGTTATGTGCCTTGCGTGATACACGCTTAGGCGATCATGGATCTTTCGATACATGACTGACGAGGCAGATTTTTTCCACAGTAAGTTGCCATTTCTTTCTGCAGTAGACCAGTTACCATCTAAGGCTATCGAACCCGGTCTGTCCTGTTATTTACCCATAGCTAGGGGGGAGAAGAAGTGGATCCATACCGTTCCCAAGGATATTAGCACGTAAGTGAATGTAATCGATTCGACTGGAATTCGAACTCGGCTCTCCGATTCCTCAATCCGAGCCGCTATCCATTATCCTTTATCATCATAGAAGGCCAATTTTTGCCTCCCATTAGTGTGGCTGTTGCTAACCGCCAAGTGACCATCACATTGCCCCTTCTTGGTCTCACGTTTTCTACTGACTTATAGCGGAGCGATTAATGCAAACAAATGTTTTCTTGTGACGATGAAAAAGAAGATCAAGTCTTATATCAGAAAAGAAACTGTGTTTTCTGCGCGCTATCAGTCGAAAAAGAAAATCAGAATCAAGATCCGCCAGACATGAGCACTAAATATAGTCACTATTTCGGCCTTTCTACCAGTCTCGACAATCACTACCATTCGAAACCTCCTAAAAGAACGTTAATTTAGGACTGAGGTATCTCATATCCGTCTCTCGGTTGCGGCTCTGTCTTCAGAATGAAGAAAAATTTAATTACTTTTGAAATATTGGTTTTCAGAAAATCTTGATAAAAATATTTTTTTACATACGTAACCCCCATTTACTTAATTTTATGAAATTTTGAGAAATTAAAATTCCAGCCTCTTCATATTTGTATTAGTTAAAAACATGACTGCTTGGAGAAATAAAATGATCAATTTGTTTTTGTCAAACAGAAACATCATTTACCGAAAATCTGCTCTTAATAGTAAGATAAAAATGCAATAAAACTGACATTATTTACTTATTTACATTTAATTGTTTTTATACATGAGACATATTAAGGACACTTTTGTCTTAAGAAATAAAATTTGTCTATGAATAATGAATTTTTTTTAAATTATCATTTTTTTTTTTTAGAATTTTAGAAAAAATATTTAGTTAAAGTCATCAAAAGCGCTGAAATTAATACAGAATTTTTTAAAATTCTGTATTAATTTCAGCGGTGTTGATGATATTATTTTTAAGTGAAAACGAAATTTACAAATCATAAATGGAAAAACTTAAATCATCAAACACTAATATTTTAAAAATAATTTTGAATTTTTTTTATTAGTGTATAAACGTGACTAATTTTGTGTACAGGCGACCATATACGAATAAAATAAAATAAGAGTGATGACTATAGTAAATTTATAGGCAAAATTTCTAAAACTCAAGAACTGGAGAAACTGTTTTCCTAATGCTTGAAGATTACTGGGTACTTAAAAATTAAATAAAAAAGACACTCACCTTATGTTGTTCAATTATGTTTTACAGATAAAGTCTCCGTTGAACAGCATTAGATCTGACATCACCTTGTCAAGCACGTGAACAAAGCTACTGTCGGTTAAAAACACAGCTACTGTAGGGTTAAAAATGCATTTCTGCGATAGTTTAACCTTAAAGTAAATGATATGTTTGAAATCATATTAATTATACTTCAAACTAGCCAATATCCCCAAATAAAGTTTCAGAAATGTATACTTTATTTTTGGAAGACTTTTTAATAACGAGAATTTATCACGATGAAAGACGAGTAAAAAAAAACGTGTTCAGTCAATTTAAATTACATTTTGAATTATAACCAAGTATTTTGTTTATTGAAAATATTAAATTTAATATATTAGCTTGAAATTAAAGCTAAAATAAAAGCTTCAAAAAGATTTTTTTTATTTTTAAAAATTCATTTTAAACCTTAGGTATCAAGTTTTGTGAAGGTCCCTACTAAGTTCGTACGAACAGGTATTGTGTCAAGAACTGTTCCTACCTTTTAATATTAACGATGATAGCGACTCCATAGTCCCCTCAACGTCCTCACCCATCTATCGTAGCGTCTATTTCATTGTTCAAAATTTTCTTTTAAATCTTCTTTTAGAATTGAAATCAATCACCGTATCACGTGCACGCTAATCTTATCCATTCAACAGCGGTTTAATCTTTGGAAGAAACAAATCCTGGACTGGGCGTGAAATTGAGAGTCTGGCAGAAAAATTCTACAAAGACTGTGGAATATTCAGATCTGAAAATATCGCGATAGCAAAATCAAGCCGTTGAAACAATTTAAACATATGATGTTTTAAAAGATGACGGAAAGTGCGGCACCGAAATCCGAAGTCACATTAGAATAAAGAAAGATGCCTTCCAAAAAATAAGTAGAGTATTAAAAAGACAGGAAAATTTCGTCATAGCCAAAGAAAAGTGTACAGAGCTGTTATGTAATATCAGTCATCCTTTAGGGAAGGGAATGCTGGATTTATCTCCCTCGCAGATGAAGAAGAGACTTGAAGTAACAGAAATGTGTTTTTACAGAGTCCGGAACTGTTATGTAATATAGGTATTCTTAGATGGTACTGAATGCTGGACAATCTCTTCACAAATGAAGAAGAGACTTAAAGCAAGAGAAATTTGCTTCTACAAGCAAAAGAGTCCTGAGCTGTTATGTACTATCAGTCCTCCTGTATGGTAATGAATGCTGGACAATCTCCTCACAGATGAAGAAGAGATTTGAAGCAACAGAAAAGTGCTTCTACAAAGAAAAGAGCCCGGAACTGTTATGTCCTATCTGTCCTCTAATATGGTACTCAATCCAGGACAATCTGCTCACAGTTGAAGAGGATACTTGAAGCAACAGATGTAGTGCTCTACAAAATCCTGATGAGAAATCCTTCGAATGAACATGTGAGCAACGACCGAGTTTTAGAGAAGTCCACTTATGTCGTCTGCTATTCAGTCAACGCTTATCAAAGACAATCATTAACAGATGTAACGAATATGAAACACTAAAACGCTACTATAAATAAAAAATGTTGTAAATATCTTTGTTCTCGTGTTGCATATTCTTCACTTCATCTGAGGATCTTGGAACAAACGGACACTTATACTTGACATCAGAAAGTACAGTTGAAATTTCATGATTACATTATGAAGGAAGAGTGCTTAGAAAATTTGACACTCACAGGACATATTAAAGACAAGAGATAGAATCTGCGCGTAACCTACTTAACAAACTTAATTGCAGAACAGAGAAAGGGTGGTGTATTAAGAAACATATATTAATTTGAGCTACAAGTGAGCGAATGTCGTGGAGAGCTATCATCGCACACGCCCTGAAGGGACACTGCGTATAAAAGAAGTGTTAACGAAAGTACCATCAATCTTTAAATAACTTTATTGATTCTTTTGAATGAAGCGTCCGTTTGTTGATTTTCACCGTAGAGAGTGCCAAAGTGTGGGGTGAATGTCGCGTGTACAAACGGCTCCCTGACAACTGAAGCTAGTTTTCTGTTTGTTGCAGTATTTCGATGTATATATTTTTTTAAAAACTTGCCCAGAGGTTATGATTATTTGAAGATCTGTTTCAATATGACACGAAGATTTGGAGACTTGTTGAAAATTTCTTTCGGAAAAATAAAAAGGAATTTCTTTTAAGTAGTCTACTTTTTGAACAATGTTTATCAAAGTGTGCTTGTTGCTTGATGTCGGAAATATCAAACGTTATTACAAAATGAAAAAGTTATAAGATTTTTTTTTATCGGGGGGGAAAAAAGAAAGATACTTACTGGACAAAATAATCAGGTAGTTGGCTAATTTCAAAAAGTTCAAAAAGTCTTTCTATTTACAGAGAGTAGGCTCACGTCTTCACGAATGAACACAGGTTCCAAGATCCTCAGATGAAGTGAAGAATATGCAACACGAGAACAAAGATATTTACAACATTTTTTATTTATAGTAGCGTTTTAGTTTCATATTCGTTACATCTGTTAATGATTGTCTTTGATAAGCGTTGACTGAATAGCAGACGACATAAGTGGACTTCTTTTTTTTCTAAAGAAATTTTCAAACATGTCTTCTCGTCTTCGTGTTCTTATTTTCCTTCTACCACTTTTTTATTTTTGTTGTTACGGTTACATGAAAAGAAAGTAATGGCGACGAATTTGAAAACGGAAAAGTCATCGGCTTTTTGTTTTTTTTTTCTTGTGTATTTGGGAATTTGATTTTTTTTCATCATTAATTTTTTTTTTTTAAACAAAGAAAGAATCAGCTTGATGATTAAACATTTCCTTTTATTTTTCGCACAAAGTATTTCTCTCTTAAATATATTTCCTACACTTTAGATATTTACAGGCATCCCCTGATATGGTTCAAGGGCACAAGATATGAGTACCCATGATGAGCCATTGCAAGTCACTTATAAACTTTATAATTCCATGTGAACTCCGACATTGTATTGCATGAATAATCATTGATTTGTAAAATTTTTCTGAAATCCTAAAAATAATTTCTTTCTTTTCATAAATCCTAAAAATAATTTCTTTCTTTTCAGAAATCCTACAAGTAATTTCTTTCTTTTCATGAATAATTTTTTTTCTTTTCATAAATCTTAAAATTAATATCTTTCTTTTCATGAATCCTAAAAATAATATTTTCTTTTTATAAATCCTAAAGTTAATTTCTTTCTTTTCATAAATCCTGAAAACAATTTCTTTCTTTTCATAAATCCTAAAAAATAATTTCTTTCGTTTCACGAACCCTAAAAATAATATTTTTCTTTTCAAAACACCTAAAAATAATTTCTTTCTTTTCATAAATCCCAGAAGTAATTCCTTTCTTTTCATAAATCCTAAAAATAATTTCTTTTTTTCATAATGCAAAAAATAATATCTTTCTTTTCATAAATCCCAGAAGTAATTCCTTTCTTTTCATAAAGCCTAAAAATAATTTCTTTTATTCATAATCCAAAAAATAATTTCCTTCTTTTCAGAAATCCCAGAAGTAATTCCTTTCTTTTCATAAATCCTAAAAATAATTTCTTTAATTCATAATCCAAAAAATAATTTCCTTCTTTTCAGAAATCCCAGAAGTAATTCTTTCTTTTCAAATATCCTAAAAATAATTTCTTTTTTTCATAATCCAAAAAATAATTTCTTTCTTTTCAGAAATCCCAGAAGTAATTCCTTTCTTTTCATAAAGCCTAAAAATAATGTCTTTTATTCATTATCCAAAAAATAATTTCTTTCTTTTCAGAAATCCCAGAAGTAATTCTTTCTTTTCATAAATCCTAAAAATAATTTTTTTTTTTCATAATCCAAAAAATAATTTTCAGAAATCCCAGAAGTAATTCCTTTCTTTTCATAAATCCTAAAAATAATTTCTTTTATTCATAATCCAAAAAATAATTTCCTTCTTTTCAGAAATCCCAGAAGTAATTCCTTTCTTTTCATAAATCCTAAAAATAATTTCTTTTTTTCATAATCCAAAAAATGATATCATTCTTTTCAGAAATCCCAGAAGTAATTCCTTTCTTTTCATAAATCCTAAAAATAATTTCTTTTTTTCATAATCCAAAAAATAATTTCTTTCTTTTCAGAAATCCCAGAAGTAATTCCTTTCTTTTCATAAATCCTAAAAATAATTTCTTTTATTCATAATCCAAAAAATAATTTCCTTCTTTTCAGAAATCCCAGAAGTAATTCTTTCTTTTCATAAATCTTAAAAATAATTTCTTTTATTCATGATCCAAAAAATAATTTCCTTCTTTTCATAAATCCCAGAAGTAATTCCTTTCTTTTCATAAATCCTAAAAATAATTCCTTTTTTTCATAATCCAAAAAATAATTTCTTTCTTTTCAGAAATCCCAGAAGTAATTCTTTCTTTTCAGAAATCCTAAACATAATTTCTTTTTTTCATAATGCAAAAAATAATATCTTTCTTTTCAGAAATCCCAGAAGTAATTCCTTTCTTTTCATAAATCCTAAAAATAATTTCTTTAATTCATAATCCAAAAAATAATTTCCTTCTTTTCAGAAATCCCAGAAGTAATTCTTTCTTTTCAAATATCCTAAAAATAATTTCTTTTTTTCATAATCCAAAAAATAATTTCTTTCTTTTCAGAAATCCCAGAAGTAATTCCTTTCTTTTCATAAATCCTAAAAATAATTTCTTTTATTCATTATCCAAAAAATAATTTCCTTCTTTTCATAAATCCCAGAAGTAATTCCTTTCTTTTCATAAATCCTAAAAATAATTTCTTTTTTTCATAATCCTAAAAATAATTTCTTTCTTTTCAGAAATCCAAGAAGTAATTCTTTCTTTTCATAAATCCTAAAAATAATTTCTTTTTTTCATAATCCAAAAAATAATTTCTTTCTTTTCATAAATCCCAGAAGTAATTCCTTTCTTTTCATAAATCCTAAAAATAATTTCTTTTATTCATAATCCAAAAAATAATTTCCTTCTTTTCATAAATCCCAGAAGTAATTCCTTTCTTTTCATAAATCCTAAAAATAATTTCTTTTATTCATAATCCAAAAAATAATTTCCTTCTTTTCATAAATCCCAGAAGTAATTCCTTTCTTTTCATAAATCCTAAAAATAATTTCTTTTATTCATAATCCAAAAAAGAATTTCTTTCTTTTCAGAAATAATAAAAATATTTTTTTCTTTTCATAAATCCTAAAATTAATTTCTTTCTTTTCATAAATACTAAGAATAATTTCTTTCTTTTCATAAATAAAAAAAATATCTTTCTTTTCAAACCACCTAAATATAGTTTATTTCTATTCATAAATCCTAACATTAATTTCTTTCTTTTCAAAAATCCTAAAAAAATAATTTCTTTCTTTTCATAAATCCTAATAATAATTTGTTCTTTCTTTAATTTATCCTTTCCCTCCTCTAGTTCAACTGCTAATGTATTAGCGCTTATTGCTGTAAGAGTCTATCAGTCTTTGGATAAGAATGTGAAACTTGGACTGTTGCTTTGGATATCTCAAAGGCATTTGACAGGGTTTGACATACTGGTCTTCTTCACAAGTTGAAAACTTAAGGTATTTTTCGACGAATTTTTTAACTCTATCCAATATTTATTAAATCATGGCGGTTATCTTGAAAATCGACTCATTTAGATCTCTTTTACATTAATGCAGATGTCTCCCAGGAGTGTATCCTTGAACTTAATGTTGTTCCTAATATTCCTCAACGACCTTAGTGATGCCATCAGTTCTCAGATCGGTACATACAGCTATTTCCACCGGTCTTAATGGTAAGTCGACATGGTAAAATTGGCAGCCGATCCTAGAAGTGAACTACAATATGTTGTTATCTGCGGAAGGAAATGGCTTCTTTATTTTCTTCCTCCAAAAACTACTTGTTCTTAATCGTCTCAGAAAAGCTTTTTTTGCTTTTCATCAGCATGGCTGATACTAACCTCCCGAAGAGTGGTTCCATGCGCCTTCTTGAGCTAACGTTTTCCGTTGACCTTAAGTTGAAATATTATATCGAATGAACTGCTATGACTATTGCTAGGAAAGTCAGTTCAGTGTGTCGTGTTAAACATTTTTTCGACATAATCTTACACGACTACCATTCATCCTTGCATTGAATATTGCTATCACATCTGGTCTGGTGCTTCTGCTATGCATTTATAACTTCTGGATAAAATACACAGACTCTTCAATATTACTGATCCTCGTGTGGCATCTCGGCTAACCGGGGCTTTTTTTCTATAAATACTTTTATAGTAATTGTTCTTTCTTCCTTGTTACCTAAACTTCACGAAATTAAGCGTACAACAAAATTGGTGGCAAGGTGTTATCATTTTGAAGCTGAGATGGCTAGATGCAACCGTAAGTTCTATGTTAACAGTTTCTTCTTTACTACAAAATCCGTGGCAAAGTGTCATCAATTTGCAGCTGAGATGGCTAGATGCAACCGTAAGTTATATGTTAACAATTTATTTTTTTTCTAAAAAAAAATGGTGGCAAGTTTCTTTCCTCGCACTTCTCTCTTGTGGAACGCTATTCTGGCCTCTTGCTTTCCAATCAATTTTTGAACTAGAAAAATTTAAATCCAATGTCAGTTGTTATCTTCGGTCTTAATTCTTGTCCTTTTATTATTTATAATGTTTTCTTAGCCGCCACCTTACATCATAGTGGCTTTATCACCTTGATTGTGGTGCAATGATAATAACAATAATAATGACAATACGTGAGTGTCTGCTTGCGCATACGTAGTGAGATTCCATATGACAGCAGGCTAAATTAATTGATAAATCGCCACAGATATATTCAAAATGGCTGTTGATACTGGCGGGAAACAGCAGCGCATTGATTCCCAAAGCGTGCATTGCAAAAGTTTTATAATTCCAGGCAATTCAATGCGTTATCACACAGTCAGAATGACAGGAAGCGGCATCTAATTAATAAATCGCGTATTACTCAAACTACTTGAAGATTACCACTTCAACACTAGAAGTTGCTTGGTTGATAGACACGGTTAATATTATGGATAACCCATGAGCAGTATAGAAAAATCCAATAAATTATTAGTACAGCTTTCCAATGAGATATTAGTGTTACTAATATTTTCATACCAAGAAAATATTTCGCAAATAAAGTGAAAAAAAATGTTAGACATAGGTCTGGTTTACACTCGAGTAAAAATTAATGTTAAAGTTGGTCCATTTTAAATTTCATATTAAATTTGTAGGTCTGATGAATTGGATCGTGATTACGATACCAATGTAATAATTTATAACAATGGAATATTAGTGTTTGAGAATTTTACATGACATTCTTGCTCTGTCTTGTACATAGAAATCTACCTGGATTTTATCCTTTGGAGGTATATAGATATATATATATATATATATATATATATATATATATATATATATATATATATATATATATATATATATATATATACGATTGCGCGAGCATGAAACAGCCTGTCGCCTCTGAGTGTTGACATTCGAATTCCTGTCGAGTCCATTACAATTACTTACGTGCGAATACGCTTGGGAAACGGTATGAATAATTTTCTTCTGCCTCCAGCTATATGGTAGATAGCAGGACAGACTGCGTTCTATACCCTTGAACGGCAACTCGACTCGGAGAAGGACAACACTGAATTCAAAATCTGCGGAGGGTCGTTTTGGGACCTTGTGGCACCCGGTCTCTGTATTCGACTCTTCAAAAAGTCTTTTCACTTTTAATTTTTAAAGATTCAAAAAGCCTTAGCAACTATAATCAAATCTCGTGTACGCTGGTGTTGGGCTGCTGGTTCCTAGGAACTGATCTGCTAGACCCTCGTTGACGGGTGTGTCGAGTACACACACATATATATATATATATATATATATATATATATATATATATATATATATATATGTATATATATATATATATATATATATATATATATATATATATATATATATATATATATATATAAAATATATAATCCGATTTAAAAATATGGTTCCATCGCTACACAGGAATTACCATGTTTCAAAAAGAGAAACGAAAAACTTCAAATTCAATTACATAAGTAAATTAAAAGCACTAGTTCTGTTTCTTTTTCAAGTGAATTTTGGAATAAATTAAAAATAAAGATAAAAAAGTCAATTCCAAAATAAGTTATAAAAATTAAAAAAAGGAAATAACAAAATAAGTTATTCCAAAATTCGGTTGAAAATGAAATAGAACTAATGCTTTTGATTTAATTATATGATTGAATTTGAAGTTTTTAGTTTCTGTTTTTGAAACATAGTAATTCCTGTGTAGCGATGGAACAATATTTTTAGTTACTGAGTGTGGAAAAATGTGAGGAAAATAAAACATTATCAAGAAGAAATAACAATAAAAGAACAGGAATTAAGCAGACAGAAGATAACGATTGACACTGGCATTGTTAAAACGCTACCAAGGTGTTTAAATTTCTGCATCGGTTTGATTCTGACATCTCAAATTTGTCACTCACATCTCGTTTTCTTTTCTTGCTGATGGCCATAATTTTTGACTTCTTCCAGTCAACAGTTAGTCCTTTTTTCCTGCTTTCTTCTATCGCTTTCTCCAGGAGCTTCTGTAGTGTTCTTTCGCTTTACATTAAAGTCAAAAAGAAAGACCTAGGTCCAATTAACACTAAAGTCAAAAAGAAAGACCTAGGTCCAATTAACACTAAAGTCAAAAAGAAAGACCTAGGTCCAATTAACACTAAAGTAAAAAAGAAAGACCTAGGTCCAATTAACACTGAAGTTAAAAAGAAAGACCTAGGTCCAATTAACACTAAAATCAAAAAGGAGTAGACGTTTGTCTGGTTGTTGTTCTTTGTGTGAGACAAAATAGTGATAAGTATATATATCTGACGATCACGATCACGAGTCCGGTAACCTATTATGGCCGTAGGGGCACCATGCGTACTGCAGCACCAGTAGAAGTGTTGTTTCTTGGGAAATATAGCCTGACGGAGCCCAAACCTCTCCAGGCTGTTTGGAATTCAGAGTTTTCTATCTCGTAAATCGGTTGCCACCCAAGGCTATAGAACCCAGGTCTCCCTTGCGATTTAACCGTAGCTGAGTGTGGATAAGAGATGGATTCATACCTTTCCCAAGGGTATGAACACGTAAGTGAATGTAATGAAGTCAACTGAAATTCGTACTCGGTTCTCGATCCGCTATCCACTACTTCACCTTCCCTCCAGTATGTATATATATATATATATCTACAAAAAAAAAATCTGAGAAAAAATACATGTTCGTCATTCCTTTCTTTCGACTATTCCGTTCCGACCGTTCTAATACGGTGTTACCATATCGCAGATATAATCATGACTTTAATGGGGAATAGCAAAGTGGAAATATTATTTTTCTTGGATAAGACTCCATTAACGGAATTCTTAAATATTGTCTGACCTCGGTCTCAGTGGAAAATAAAAAGTCATTTTTTTCTCGAGGAGACAATTGAGCATGTTAAGTCTATCGATCTTCGACACATCGTGGACTGGCGCTACACAATCACCTACAAAGAACTGTATCAAATAGCATAAACCGCATCGAGACTTTCATGTCATAAATAGTGCCAGCTATCTAGCCGCTTTCATCACCGTTTTCTAATATCAACATCTGAAAATGGCTTTCAGCTTGCGAACTGGCACAACACAATCAGAAACTCAGAACAGTACCAAATAGCAGGAACCATATCATTTGAGGGCTCTGAACAACAGCAACAGCTGGAATCGATATCGCTTGTGACTCGGTGGGACAACAATGACATAATAAAAATGTTGACATTCCACATGACTTCAAACAAAAGGTTTGGAAGGAAATCCCCCATCAATAAAGAAATGGAAATGATAGTAAAATAAAATATATATACATAAAAGTATATGAATTTGTTTTAAAGCCAGTTCACTACTTGAAATAAAAGGTTAGTATGGAAACTCTCATCAATATTAGAAAGAGCGATAACAGCTACCGGACTTGAGAAAAATATTTTCCTGGAAATTGTTTTAAGGAAAAATTTAAAACCGACAGTAGTACTAGCAGTTCAGTAAACGATGCGAAAGATTACCTTATAAGAAACAAGATAATATTTAGAAATGAGGACAACAGATACTACACATTGATCGCAGACAGGTAACCAGGGTGTGAATAAAACCGTAACTCGAGTAGTACTGGCTGCTCGTTCACTGAATGACGAATGTTTACTTATAAGGAAACAGATATTATTAACGTTATCATTAGAAATGGAGACAACAGATACTACACATTGATCGCAGACCGGTGACCAGGGTGTGAATAAAAGCGTAACTAGACTAGTACTTGCTGCTCGGTCAATTCATGCCGAATGTTTCCCTATAAGGAAACAGATAATATGAACGTTATCATTAGAAATGGAGACAACAGATACTACACATTGATCGCAGGCGTGTGACCAGCGTGTGAATAACTCGAGTAGTACTGGCTGCTTGTTCAATGAATTACGAATGTTTCCTTATAAGTAAACGGATAATATTAGCATTACCATTATAAGAACCTATTTGTAAACACGTAACATTAATACAGAGAAAAACTAAAAATTAAAAAGCTTAGATATCTTTATTAAATACACCTTCATGCGGTAATGAAGGAGAGATTGTTTCGACGCAATCTTTGCAAGTAGTGGACATTCGAGATATTTAACTTCAACTTGAACAGCGTTACTAGCATCTTCCAAAAATCAAATATCGCCGATAGAATTTCGGACTGTGATCTTTAGTTAGCCCCGACACGTAGCATTTCTCTAGCCCCATCCATCTTTATCGAGACAGATGGACTTGTCCAAAAAAAAAAAAAATAAATAAATAAATAAATAAAATAAAAAGAAACCCCCAAAATGTAGAGATCTTGCATAATGAAGAATTAATTCAGTCTCGTGGATTATCTGCCGGTGTCAGTATCGATTCTTATCTTCGTGAGGATCTGATGTCGTCAGAGTGTTAATCCCGCTGCATCGCAGGGAAGGTCGTTCACTTCATGTTAATATGGACTCAGCTTCGAGGATGATAAAGTCACCACCGGATTCAGACGAGTCATTCCGGGACCAGCAGTGATATTTCTCCGCTGAATAAGGCCGGGGTGTTCTCAAGGGATTAGATCTGGCTGGAAAGTTCTTCGGCGCGACGATGGATTCTTGTGATAAGTGTCTTGGGAGCGTCGTCGAGAAATCGACAATTGATTTTTCTGTGCAGATGTGGTTGTGTGCGCCTAAGAGGAAGAGATAAAATAAGGCAGGAAAGGGAGGAAAGACAAATACAGATATTATTCTTTTTTCTTTCTTTAAATATTTCATAATAGTTGAAGTTTTCTTTCTTTTTTTTTCTCTATGTATTCCACTATCAGTCCTGCTACATGGCAGTGGATGCTAGACAATCTCCTCACAGACGAATAAAGTGACTTGAAGCAAACATTTCAACTGTCTTCCAAACACAAGTTAATGACGGAAAAAGCAACAGCGAAATCCGAACACGTATTGAAATAGCGGAAGGTGCCTTCAAAAAGTTAAGCAAAGTATTAAGAAACATGAAAAAGGAAACATTTCGTTAGAAACAAAGAAAAAAGTATAGAACATTGCGTGTTATCAGTCCTCCTGTATGGCAGTGAATGATTGAAAATCTACGCGCAGACGAGCAAAAGACTTAAAACGAAAGCAGTGTTTTTCTACAGAAGGATGATGAGAATATATGGAAGCAAAAAAATATTTATATTATAGAGCGCATAACGAGGAAAGAGGGCTTGGAAAATCTGATCCTCAAAGGACAGATTGAGGACAAGAGGGACAGAAGTAACAGAAATGTGGCACTACAGAAAGATGCTGAGGATACCATATACTGAATATATGGGCAACGGCAAAGTTTGAGAGAAAATAGAAACATAACGAAAACTTATAGTTAACATCAAGAAGAGACAGTAGACATTTTTAGGGCACATAATAAGGAAAGAGGGTTTGGAAAATCTGATCCTCACAGGACAGATTGAAAGTAAGAGAGACAGAGGTAAACAACACATAAGCTACATAGTGAGTCTGAGTAAACTTTAAAAGCTGTAACAAAAAGACAAAACATACGGATAGAAAATAATTTAAATTTATGGGAAATAGATGGAACGTGCGACAGTGAAATCCGAAGTCCTGTTGTGACAGCGAATGAAAAAAGCTAAGTAAAGTATTAAGAAAATGGAAATGTATATAAAGTGTTAAGGTGTAGGAAATTGTCTTCAGAAACAAAAGAAATGCGTTCTGAACCGCCATGTAATATCTGATTTCCGAGTAGGTAGAAAAATACGAGATCGGAAGCTACAGGGGTGGGGCTCTTCTGATGAATGCTAAACAAAATAACATAAACAGACCCCGTGACTGAGAAGGAAATCTTAATGAAAATAGGAAGTACAAGGAAACATATACTTACAATCAGAATGAGACAGCTTAAATTTATGGGCATAATGATTTTAAAAAAATGGCTTGGTGAACTAAACACAAACACGATCTGCTAAAGACAAAAGAATCAAGACGAAAGAAAGTTTTTATGTGAACTGATAGTAGGAAAATTTATTAGAAACAAAGAAAAGTGTATTAGGATGGCCAAAGATGCATTCCAAAAGATAAGCAGAGTATTAAGAGACAAGAAAATTCATTAGAAACAAAGAAAAGTGTACTGAACTGCTACACAATATCTGTCATTCTGTATGGCAGTGAATGCTGGACAATCTCCTCAAAGATGAAGAGGGGACTTGAAGCAATGTGGTTCTACTGAAAGATGCTGAAAATACCATAGTCCGTACACGTGAGCAAAGACGAAGTTTTAGAGAAAATGGAAACAAAACAGGAACTTACATTTAACATCAGGAATAGTCGAATAGATTGAACGCTGGTCAACCGACACACACTCACTAGTCGTGTAATACTCTTCTGTTGTACTTAATGTTTAAGATATGATATATCGACAACACTTGTTTTGTTATTTTCTTTAACCATTTACTTGGTCACAACAGTAAACAAAGCGTAAAAACATTGGAAACAATGTGCTAATTTAGGTTAGCATAGTTTATCTCAGCGTCTATACGCCTTAAAAAGTTCCCAGCGTCCTCGTTTTACGAAAACTGAAAAGTAGAAAACCGTTTTCTCTTGTAAGGATACAGAAAATGTTTTTCTCCCTTTGCTGGAACTAACTCACATAGGTCACATGACGGTCGCTTCGCGACTTTACTCGATACAGTGACCAAAGCAGCAGTCATTTTTCAGTTCGTGGATAGCAACCAAACGAGAAGGTTGCTTTCTTCTAACCTGGACCAAAGGGCCCAGGCTGCGGTCAAATCTACCTCCCCCCACACAGTGCCGTTTCCCTTTGGAACATAAATGAATCCGGACCGTTTAAATCTGGAGTCTTTTCAAATTATATTTAAGAGCTCTCCTTTTTGTTCAGCCTTATACTTTGCTTTGTTTTGCTCTGTAAATATACTCTCTACGTGGGACATGTGTATATAATCTTAATAATGCCAAAGTGACATTCATTTTTCATTCGTGGATATCAATCAAACGGTAAGGTTGCTTTCTTTCCGAAAATCTGCCTCCCTAGCAGCTTCCAAACCCATGGTGCCGTTTCGCTTCAGGGCATAGATTAACCCGGCCTGTTTTAATCCTAAATATGGCGTCTCCAGGTCAGGAGTATCTCCAAATTATATGTAAGACTTCTCCTTTTTGATCCTTCTTATACTTTGCTTTGCTGTGTAGATATATTGTTCTCTCCGTAGAACACGTGTATATATGTATATAGAGTTTTGTGTATGTCTTAGTATTATAAAAGTCTGGGTGATTTACTAAGCATAGTTTAGATGTAGCACAAGGCCTGAAAGGAAGTTGTTTTATAGAGGTAAGTGTTTAGCTATTTCTGGGAAAAGATTGACGCAATGCCTGACATGCATATAAAAGTCTCGGGGCTATTAGTGTATATTATCGTTTCAAAAAGAAACATCGCAACGTCACTGCCAACTTGGAGGTGATTCAACGAAAGCGTCTTTTTTTATCTTTTTACTTTTTACTATCATTGCCAAAACGACGGTGGCTCTTATTAACATGAGAGGTGTCCCTGATTTACTGGCCTCGGATTAAAATGAGGACATAGGATATTCAAGAAGATAAAAATCGATACGGACACCGCGAGAACATCCGCAAAAACTGAATTAATTCATCCTTATGAAACACGTTTGTACATTTTTGGGGATCCTTTTTTTTTTTGTCACGTCCATCTGTTCTTAAAGAAGAATATGAATGAAGCTAGACTTATTAACTGCAGAGTTAAGGGCTAACATTTTCCGCTGATATGAAGTGGAGACATTATACTGAATCAATTGCTCCGTCTGATGCCAGGAAAGTTGGTTCCCTGCGTTGTGCTAGACACCTTTTCTCGTAAGAATCTCTCTTACATATTCATGAGTCTGCCATCCGTCTATGATTTGAATATTGCTGCAACATATGGCCTGGTGCTTCTGCGTTGCATTTAGAGATTCTAGATAAAATAAAAAGAAAAATCTGCAATATCATTGGTCCGGAACTGGCATCTCGGCTTCAGCCGTTATCCTAACGCCTTGACGTGCCTTCCTTTTCTATAAATATCTTCATGGCAGTTGTTCTAATGAAATTGCCTCCGCGGTACATCGACCGCATGGAATTAAGCGCAGTACTAGATTGGCAGCAAGGTCTCATCATTTTACACTTGAAATGGCCAGATGCAACCGTAAGTTCTCTGCTAACAGTTTCTTCTCTCGCTGTTTTCGCTTGTGGAACTTCCTTCCGGCTTCTTGCTTCCTAATTAAATTTGATCTTCAAAAATTTAAATGCAATGTCAATCATTATCTTCTGTCTTCTTAATTCCCGTTCTTTTAATGTTTGCTCTCCTTAATAATGTTTTTTTTTTCATATTTCTTCATACTCACTAACCCGCTTGAGTCTTAGTGACTTTATCGCCTTTCTTGCGGTGAAATGATTTTATTGTCCACTCTCCTTAATAGCATATTTTTCTCATATTTTCCAACATCCGTAAGTTCTATACTAACAATTTCTTCAATCGCACTTCTCACTTGTAGAACTATCTCCCGGCTTCTTGCTTAGCAGTCAACTTTGATCTTCAAAAATTTAAGTGCTACGTCATTTTTATCTTCTTAATTCCTGTTCTTTCTCCTTAATAATATTTTCTTTACTCATATTCTTTCATACCCAGTAATCCGCTTGTGTCTTAGTGGATTTATCGCCTTGCTTGGGGTGGTGAAATGATTATTAAACATTTCTGGTTGGAAACTTTTAAAGATATTTTTAAAGATAGTATATTCAGTCATTTCACTTAACTTGATTTTTCTTTTCACCTTTTTGATACAAATTTATGCCAACTCTCTGGGTATGACGATAAACTAGATCCGGCAGCAAGGTCGCTGATCAGGAGATTGAACGTTAAGAGGATCGCGGAACCACGTCTTAAGTGTTCTTGTTCCCAGGTCTACTCTAACCCGGGGTGGTAGCATCTGTTAATGCCAATGTTGTAGAGTAGCTGAACACCCCCACAAGATGGACTGGTCTAAGACTATTTAAGCTGCACTCTCTCTCTCTCTCTATCTATCTATCTATCTATCTATCTCTCTCTCTCTCTCTCTCTCTATATATATATATATATATATATATATATATATATATATATCTTACTGAGTGGGGAGGATTTAACGATTAACAATTTGTTACATTAATCTGTGTTTTCAAATGTGTACCATATTATTCTCCGGAATAAACTATTTCTTATTTTCTATATGTGTGTCAACATTTCTCTTTACGGCACAACACCCAGCTATGGGCAAATACTGACAGCACCGCAGACAAAACTCTTATAATGTTTATAATAAAATAACCATCAATACATTATCGTATATAGAGATGAACGTTGGGCTAATACCTATGTAAAGACTAAATTTACTATAGTAACATTTTATTGTTGCCTCTATTTGGTTACAGTGGTTAAAGTGGCTGACTATCGTCGTAGTCCTATTTTTTCCTTAGGGGTTGTTGTGTTTTTGGCTGACGGTTATTAATTTGTTGTATTCATCTTTTTCTTCTGGGGTTGCCCGACCGGTGAAACTCACAGCCGATGAATCTACAACCTTTGAGTTATCTCATCGGGAGCGGGTGTTGTTTTTTTTTCATTCATTTTTTTCTGTTCACTCTTTATTCTTACCATAGTTTATTATTATTGTTGCTTTTTATTTCTACTCTCTGTCTCAATAAACTATTATTAATATTATTTTCTTTCGAGTTTACTCCAACTAATTAGTCTTAAATTATATCACCACATTCTGTTTCAATAGATTCTTCGGTGATAAAAAAAAATGATGTAAAAATTTGATTGTGAGGAGACTTCGTCTCGAATAGCAAGATTTCACTTAATCTTTTTGTTCCTATGGACGTCATCTTAAACATTTCGGTCAATTATTTTTATGACTTTCCGCTATTTGTTCTGGCTCATAGTCTTGATGTCACATAGTCTGGATGTCGCATAGTCTAGATGTAACAATGTCTGGATGTCACATAGTCAGGATAGCATATGGACTGGGTGTCACATAGTCAGAATGTCACATAGCATGTCACATAATCTGAATGTCACATAGTCTGGATGTCAAATAGCCAGGATGTCACATCGTCTGGATGTCACATAGTCAGGATAGCATATAGACTGGGTGTCAAATATTCAGGATGTCACATAGTCAGGATGTCACATAATCAGTATGTCACATAGTCAGGATAGCATATAGTCTGGGTGTCGCACAGTCCGCATGTCACATAATCTGGATGTCACATAGTCAGGATGTCAAATAATCTGGATATAACATAGTCTGGATGTCACATAGTCAGGATGTCACATAAGTCCGGTGTCACAGTCAAGATAGCACATAGTCTGGATGTCACATAGGATGTCACGTAGTCAGAATAGCACATAGTTTGGATGTCACATAGTCTGGATGTCACATTGTCAGGATGTAACATAATCTGGATATCACGTAGTCTGGATGTCACATAGTCGGGATGTCACATAATTATGATGTCACAGTCAGGATAGTACATAGTTTGGATGTCACAGAGGATGTCACATAATCAGAAAGTCTCATAGTCAGGATTGCACATAGTCTGGATATCCCATAGGATGTCACGTAGTCAGGATAGCATATAGTCTGGATGTCACATAGTCAGGATGTCAAATAATCTGGAGATCACATAGTCTAGATGTAACAACGTCTGGATGTCATATCATCTGAATGTAAAATGGAATTTTTTTTTACCCTACTAGGCATTTGTGTGTGTGTGTGCTGACGCACATTTGGATCAGAATGTATGTTTCATCCTGAGAAGTTTGTTGAGTGTGTTACGTATGTGTCAATGCTCCAGCGCACATCTTCCGGCGTGTGAATGTGTTGAGAACATCAGCCCTCTCCGAACACTGTCATTAATTTTCTCCTCACAAGAAAGAAATCAATCTTTGAATTCCCACCTCATCTTTTTTTACTGTTCTTTCTGCCGCTAACTCTTCTTTCACCATTAATTCTCTCATCCTCCTTCCTCTTTATGATTTTTTCTTCTCGATTTCTTCTTCTTCCTCCTCCTCTTCTTCTTTTCGATTTCTTGACTTCTTCTTCTTCTTCTTCGTTTCGATTTCTTTTTATTCTTCTACTTGATTTCTTCTTCTTCATTATCTTCTTCTTCTTCTTTTCGATTTCTCCTTGATTTCTTCTTCTTTTTCTTCTTCTTCTTCTTCTTCTTCTTCTTCGTTTCGATTTCTTTTTATTCTTCTACTTGATTTCTTCTTCTTCATCATCTTCTTCTTCTTTTCGATTTCTTGACTTCTTCTTCTTCTTCATATTCTTCTTCTTTTCGATTTCTCCTTGATTTCTTTTTCTTCTTCTTCATCTTCTTTTTCTCCTTCTTCTTTCCGATTTCTCCTCGATTTCTTCTTCTTCTTCTTCTTCTTCTTCTTCTTCTTCTTCTTCTTCTTTTTCTTCTTCTTCTTCTTCTTCTTCTTCTTCTTCTTTTCGATTTCTTCTCGATTTCTTTTTCTTCTTCTCAATTTCTATTTCTCCTTTTTCTTTTTCTTGCTCATAAACTTCTTCCTGATTATTTCTTCTTCTCAACTTCTTCTTCCACTTCTTCTTCTTCTTACCCTTCTTCTTCTCGGTCTCTTTTTTACTCGATGTCTATTTCTCCTTCTTCTTCCTAGTCTTCCTCTTCTTCTTCCGCATTTTTCTTCTCGATTTCTTCTTATTATTATTCTTCTTTTTGATTTCTTCTTCTTCATTTTTTTCTTCTTCTTCTTCTTCTTCTTTTTCTTCTTCTTCTTCTTCTTCTTTTTCTTTTTTCCTCTTATTTTACTATTACTCCTCTTCGTCTTCTCGATTTCTTCTTCTCGATCTCTTTTTCTTCTTCTTCTTCTTCTTCTTCTTCTTCTCTTACTCTTCTTCTTCTTTTTCTTATTCTCTTACTCTTCTATTTCTTCTCTTTATCTTCTCGATTTCTACTTCATCTTCTCGACTTCTTCCTCTTCTTCTTCTTCTTCTTCTTCTTCTTCTCCTTCTTCTTCTTCTCCTTCTCCTTCTTCTTCTTCTTCTTCTTCTTCTTCTTCTTCTTCTTCTTCTTCTTCTTCTTCTTCTTCTTCTTCTCTATTTTCTTCTTCCGATGCTGTTGTCATTACTGCTTCAATAATCCATTTCCAATTATTCTTTTTTTTCCAGATTTTATTTTATTTTTCTGATTGTCCGATGCCTAGAAGCGAAACGAAACATTCTCCAAATTCGATTACCTCAATTTCTCAATGTCAAAACTCTCCGTTGGCGGAGATGACGAAGACAGAACAGAATAAAAGCTAGTATTAAAATGAAAAAATATATATATACATGTAAAAAAAAAACAACAACAACAAAAAACAGTAATCACTTCATCTTTTTATCACCCACTGATGAAGACAAAAGAAGATAAATCATCGGCCGTAATTCTTAAGAAATTCACAGCGTTTATCAATTTGGAAAATCTGGGACATCTACGGTTAATGACAGACGTTATTTATTAGGATTGCGTATCCGAGGTTTTTAGTTGCGAAGAATGTCTCTTCGACCCACGTTTCTTACTTTGTCGTGTTCGTCATTGTCATCGATTACATTCAACTAAGTTTGAAAAACCAGACATGATCACTGTCAGCCCAATTCTGGGATATATAGACGGAAGATAAAAACCGAATATGCGTTTCAATTTATTCAACGTCAGGTAAAAGACTTAACATCAGAAAGAGACAGTTGAAACTTCTAAGAAAAATCCTGGAAAATTAGATTTTTTTAAATCATTTCAACCTTAGCAAGGCAATACTGCCAACAACATGAAAGAGGTTAGATAATATGAGCAAAATACTATTAAGTTAGAGAACAAAAAAAAAACAAGAATTAAGAAGACAGAAGATAACGATAGGCATTGCACAAACATTTTTGAAGATCAAAGCTGCCAGGGCAACAATAAGCCGGAACAGATTTCCACAATCGAGAAGTGCGAGAATATAAACTATTTGCATAGACATTACTGTTACATCTATCCATTTCAACTGTAAAATCATGAGATCTTCCTTCAGTCAGTTATGTGCCATGCGTGATACACCCTTAGGCGATCATGTATCATTCGATACATGACTGACGAGGCAATTTTTTTCCCGTAGTAGGTTGCCATTTTTTTCTGCGGTAGACCAGTTGCCATCCAAGGATATAGAACCCGGTGTGTCCTGCTATTTACCCATAGCTGGAGGGTGAAGAAGAGTATTCAAGGGTACTGGTATATAATCTTTCGATACATGACTGACGAGGCAGATTTTTCCTACATTAAGTTGCCATTTCTTTCTTCGGTAGACCAGTTACCATCTAAGGCTATCGAACCCGGTCTCTCTGTTATTTACTCATAGCTGGGGGAGACGAAGTGGATCCATACCGTTCCCAAGTGTATTAGCACGTAAGTGAATGTAATGGATTCGACTGGAATTCGAACTCGGCTCTCCGATTCCTCAATCCGAGCCACTATCCGTTATCCACCGTTCAAGAGATCTTGCTGACTGCGCTTAAATTCATAATGCCTAGGTACCATAGAGGCAGCGTCGATGGGAAAGTGACTGAAGCCGAGATGCCAGGTCGGGACTAATAGCATTGCAGATTTGTTTTTATTCTTTGATTTTATCAATAATCTCTAATTATAAAAGAGGGGTAGCAGATCAGATGTGGCAGAAATATTCAAAGCATGAACGAATGGGAGACACCACCTCGGTCCTTCCTCAGAAATTTAAAAAAAAAAACATTTAATTTCTGAGGAAGAACCGAGGTGGTCTGAAATATTAAATATATATAAAAACACAGAAATAAATACTTTCGTAAAAAAAACATCCAATTTTTTTTCAGTTATTTTATCCATATATATATATATATATATGTGAATGATTGGATTTCTCTGTATCCTTGGAAACAGTAAATAATGAATTTATATGAGCGTTTAAAGCTCAGTAAATTTTAAAATAAGTAATCTAATATTCGCTTGAAGATTAAACGGAACAAATGCTTTTAATTTAATTATATAATTAAATTTAATGTTTTTAGCTTCCATTTTTGAAACATGGTTATTACTGAGTAGCGAAAAAAACATTTTAAATCAGTTAATTTATAATATTTTTGCTCTGTAAATTTACATTGAGCACTGTTTTGTAAAAATAAAAATAAAAAATATCAATAAGAACACCGGATTATATATCTTACTGTTCTTTCTTTTTATTCATATATATATATATATATATATATTTGATATATATATATATATATATATATATATATAACAAATATATATATGTATATATATATATATATATATATATAACAAATATATATATATATATATATATATATATATATATATATATATATATATATGTGTGTGTGTGTATATATACCGTATATAATGGTGTCACGCGCAATCTTGCCTATCGTGCGACCCCCAAATTATAAAAAGCGATTTTATCATTTACCTCGCGAATAATGCGAGTTTCTTTTTTGAGAGACCAAATTACAATAGATTAACCTTTTTACCTCTCTCTCTCTTTATCTCATCTTCTAGTTAAATAAATTAAAAAAGTAAAAGAGAAGGATAAAAGTATCGTTAGTAACGCTATACTCGTTGCGTAAACGCGTACAGCCATAAGCAACCGAACGAGAAACAGCTAAACATCTTATAAACGTAAACAATGGAGAAGATGCATTTTCGTTACGTTTGTGTTTTATAATACGATATTAATATGTGAATATTATGTCCTTTATTATTGGATAATCAAATGGAAACTGTTTAATTAAAAATAAAACAGAGCTTTTACTCAAATAGGTGTAGCGATGCAAGACGTATAAACAGAATATATATATATATATATATATATATATATATATATATATATATATATATATATATAGGGAGAGAGAGATAGATAGATAGATAGATAGATAGATAGATAGATAGATAGATAGATAGATACTGAGATAGATAGATAGATATGAACAGAATTAGATAGATATGAATAGAATGAGATAGATAGATAGATAGATAGATAGATAGATAGATAGATAGATAGATAGATAGATATGAACAGAATGATATAGATAGATAGATATGAACAGAATGAGATAGATAGATACATAGATAGATATGAACAGAATGAGATAGATAGATACATAGATAGATATGAACAGAATGAGATAGATAGATAGATAGATAGATAGATAGATAGATAGATAGATAGATAGATAGATAGATAGATAAATACTGAGATAGATAGATAGATAGATAGATAGATAGATAGATAGATATGAACAGTATTAGATAGATAGATATGAATAGAATGAGATAGATAGATAGATATGAACAGAATGATATAGATAGATAGATATGAACAGAATGAGATAGATAGATACATAGATAGATAGATATGAACAGAATGAGATAGATAGATAGATATGAACAGAATGAGATAGATATGAACAGAATGAGATAGATAGATAGATAGGTAGATAGATATGAACAGAATGCGATAAATAGATAGATAGATAGATAGATAGATATGAACAGAATGAGATAGATAGATAGATAGATAGATAGATAGATAGATAGATATGAATAGAATGAGATAGATAGCTAGATAGATAGATATGAATAGAATGAGATAGCTATAAGGATATCAATAGAATGGCACAGTTAAGTAAAACATCGGTTTTATCAAAATCATGCTTATTTTAAACACAGCTGTACTTTTTCACTACAATAAATGCATTATATAGTTCGGTCCAGACGTAGCCAGCGCCAGCACTACATACGCTAATTTTGTATCTCATGTATGACGCCCAGCTTAAAATTAGTTTGAAAATTAGGTCTTTAAAAGTCGCTTGATACGCGAGTATATACGCTATTTATTTTTTTGTAATTTGTATTTTCGTCTCATCTTTTTGCTGCTTAATGTTTTTGATTCTTTCACCGTCTAATATTATCAATACCATAAGTAATCCGCTTCGCGCATTTCCGGGTGCTAGCCGATGTCAGTGACTCTTTGAATTCAGGGACGGTGCGAATCCATTTTCCCCTCTGTACGATTGTATCTTCTTTTGTTTAAACTAGTTCCTCGTAGGACGTCAGTGAAAAGATCGTTCGCTCTTAGGACGTGTTCTATACCATTTTTCTTCTTGAGGTCTTCCATTGAGACGGTTTCATGCCTGAATGTATCTTGCACTGCGTCATTATTAATGCGGACTGCTTAGTAGATGCCTAGGTTGTTTCCATAGCACATCTTTTCTAATGTCTAGTTGTAGTTCTTCTATTAATGTCCAAGATTCGCAGACGTTGAAAAGGTCAATTTCACGCAACGTCTTTGATTACGGTCAGGTGTTCTTGTCGTTCCAGATGTTACTTCTTTTTTTTGAGAAAGCTGCCATTGTTTGGTCTACTCTTGAAATTATTTCCATTCTGGAACCACTGATCCAAGACATTTGAATTTTCTCACGACGTTGAGTTCCTGGCCATACGCATGTAAATAAAGGCGCAGATTTCAAATTAATGCTACTCAAACACCGTATAAAAACGCTGTATATCCTCGCTGTGATTTAATACAGTCCAATACTCTATCGTTCAGAAGATCTTACCGATGTCGAAGACCATCCTAAGGTATGTAATTTTACCCATATATGCTATTGTACAAGGCTCGGTACATATTCAGGTAAACGGCAATAAATGTCATCAAACTTTATTTATTTATCAGTCTACATTCCGACTGACATCATTTCGACTGGAAATCTGGCTAGAGATTCACGTTGCGAGTCCTTGGGGTGACATTTGTTCTGGTACGTGTTTTTTTTTTTGGTTTTTTTTTTTAAGCGTATCACCCCAAGCAAGGCTGGTGGCTACTATCACGCATGGGGTTTACAGAAGGGTTGGAGGAAGAGCAGATAGGAGTGGTAAAGGAAGGGATGTGGAGAAAGAGATGGACGGAGGGTCGATCAAGGCAGGGGGTTTACAGAAGATATAGGGCGAGAGCAGATAGGAATGAAAGGTGAAAGGAAGTGGAGAAGGGAAGTGGATAGATCAAGGCAACTGGAGATGACGATTGACGCTACACTTAAACCGTTGGAGATTGTATTTGTCAGGGAAACAGTAATAGGGAAGGGAGTTCCATAGGCGAGATGTGCGAGACATGAAACTATTGGAGTAGAAGAGACGTCTACATCTAACAGTTTCAACGGTGAAGCGGTGGGAACGGGATGCCAGCCTCGTAGGACGATTAAATTCACGAGGCTTAGGGACAACGAAAGCAACTCCTCGGGGCAATTACCGTGGAAGTACTTGTAGAAAAGGCAGAGCGATGCAACATCGCGTCTGTGAGAGAGCGACTGCACGTGTGCTGTAGACACAGCACCGCAGGCCATTGCTTCCTTTATAATGAGTTGATTTCGCGCGTGTCTAGATGACATGAGCGCCCAGAATACCGGGGGTATTATTTAAGACAATTGTTCTTAGTCTATATCAGTCAGTTATGTGCTATCAATACATGACTGACGAGGCAGATTTATACCGCAGTAGGTTGCCATTTCTTTCTGCTGTAGTCTAGTTGTCATCCAAGGCAATAGAACCCGATCTATTTACACATAGCTGCGGGTATAAGAAAAGGATTCATAGCTTTCCCAAGGGTATTAGCTCGTAAGCGAATTTCAGTCAGTTATGTGCCATGCGTGATACACGCTTAGGCGATCATGTATCTTTCAATACATGACTGACGAGGCATATTTTTCCCGCAGTAGGTTACCATTTCTTTCTGTGGTAGAACAGTTGCTATCCAAAGGTATAGAACCAGGTCTGTCCTACTATTTACCCGTATCTGGGGGGAGAAGAAGTGGATTCATACCTTTCGCAAGTGAAAGTAATGTATTCGACTGGAATTCGAACTCAGTTCTCCGATTCCTCAATCGGTGCCGCTGTCCACTATTCCACCCCAGTCTATATAGATGTTATTATACAGACAACATTTCGGCCAAGTACTTTATGGTCATCATCAGCTGTCTATTGATCGCCTGCTAAACGAACTGGATACCTTTTTTTTCCAGTGGGGCCAGGTTAAGATATATTCCTTAGCATTCATCTGCAGAACCACAAGAACCAGATGAAGAGACGGACCAAGACGAGAACGACAACGTCACAGAGTGAACTGGAAGATCATTCACAGATATTGGCACGTAACCAAAATGTGTAGAGGAAGTTGGTCAGGTGCTCAGCGGCGAAGCGATCCTATGAGCACATCCAGTCAGAAGACTTCACAAAGGATAAAAAAACTGAAATGTAGTTCGAATTATTCGAATGTGATAAGTTTCATGAAGCGGTAATCATTATAATATGAATAAAATCCCGTCTTTCCTTAGTCCATTAGTTCGTTAGCACGTACCTTACGCCCTGCTTGTACAAGGTTTTGGTGATGAGGAACGACGGAAAAGATACATCAGAGACGTTTGTTTTCAGTGAGAAAAATAAAGTGTTGTAACCTAGAAAAGGTTAGTGAATGAGGAATAACCAAAACGGAGGTTGGAAATGAAATGGTAATCTTTATAACATCAACAAAATACAATACTCGCCAACGGCGTGAAATAGGTAAACCACTGCTAGTGGTGGACTACTTAGACAGCATATTAACCCCCTCCACTTACACTAGTGTCCAACGTATTTATGAGGATTGGGACATACCCATTAGTGTCCATAGTTAAGGTATATAACAATTATATATATGTAAAGGAAAATTATATATATATATATGTGTGCGTGTGTGTGTGTGCTTGTGTGTGTGTGCGTAGGAAAGAAAACGTTAGGTTAATAATGCGAAGTTCTTTAGTATTTTTGTTTTTATTTTTAAAAAACAGCGCTAAACACAGAAGTAGAGCCTAAATTATAATTATTTTTTAAAAAATAAGCTTCCTTCGCTACATAAGAGTTCTCATGTTTCAAAAACAGGAGCCAAAAACTTCAATATAATTATTAAAGTTAAATTGAATTAAAGTATCAGGATCTGTTTCATCCTCATACAACAATATATATATATATATATATAAATATGTGTGTGTGTGTGTGTGTGTGTGTGTGTGTGTGTGTGTGTGAGAAAAGTGTGTGTATATAAATATAAATATATTATTATTTATATATTATATGCACGGTACTTATTAGAAAGTGCTCAATACCAGAGATAGAGCTAAAATATTTGGTGGGGTGGATGTGAGTTTGTGACCCTGGGTTTCACGCTTTTACACGATCGTCAGTCGAACTCATCGCAAAATCGTGAAACTCAGGGTCACAATCTCACATCAATCCAACCAAATATATATACATACATTCATACATACATACATACATACACACACACACACACACACACACACACACACATATATATATATATATATATATATATATATATATATATATATATATATATATTGTCACATAGAAAGCATATTACATCCCTACACAATCACATACTTACAATAATGTCCAACGTATTTATGAGGATTGGGGACATACCCATTGGTGTTCATACGTAAAGTATATAACTGAAAGACAGAACGAAAGAAAGAATGGAAAGATAACGGAGGCGATAACACATTAAATAATTTTAAAAAAAAACTTGCTATTTTTAATCTGTTTTATTTGTACCCCCTTATTTCTTTAAAGTGCATTCATATTTACGACCGTTATTATAATATTTACTTAAATTTGCTAAGTTCAAACATACAAAGAGGCACCAGAGAATTTTTCATGGGGATTTTATAGACATGGAGAATATTCAATCATTAAAAATTAAGATTAATCAGACAATTAACACAAGGAAATGATTAAATGCACACGGGTACTTCTAGGGTATCGTCTTCTTCTTCTTCTTCTTCTTCTTCTTCTTCTTCTTCTTCTTCTTCTTCTTCTTCTTCTTCTTCTTCTTCTTCCTCTAATTATTAGCGGAAGAGATGAAAAGATTTTGTAGGAGGAGCCTTTTTTGTTGTTTGCATTTTTGCAATAATTTCTATTTGTATATAGTTTTCAAGTTTAGCGGATCAGAATCAAATGCTGTACCACCCCCTACCAGCAACTGCGTGATCGGGTTAAAACACCCGGCTGAAAGGGGTGAATTCAGTCTAAAAAGGTGAGTTAGTGCCTGCGTCATCTATTGAAAAGCGCATTTTTCAGCGCTGCGGTAATTCAAGATTACAGACGGCGTAGTCAAAGAAGAGAAAGAAAGAAAGAAGAAATTATCCGAGGTCGATAATTCCCATATTGAACGAACGTATCTGAGAACATTCGCATGTATTTTCTGTTTATTTCTTTTCTTTTCTTTTTCCTTTTCAATTAGAGGCATAAGGCAGATATATTTTTTTAACATGAATTCATAATTCGCGACAGAAATCTAGAGACAACTCTATTTTTTGTTAATTTCTGAGAGACAATTGCAGATGTTTCATAAAATTACTATTTTATCACGAACTGAATAAATATCGCTTTTTATACGAACACACAAGGTCAATACACTCTTTATTATTACGATTATTTTATTAATAGTTTTATTCCATTTTATTATAGTTGATTTTTATCCCAACACTCTAGATCAATACACTCTTCATTATTATTATTATTTTATTACTAGTTTTATTCCATTTCATTGCCGATTTTTCCCAACAATCTGGGTTAATACACTCTTCATTATTATTATTATTTTATTACTAGTTTTACTCCATCTTATTATTGTTGCGCTGTATTCCAAACGTCGAAGACAATATAATTTTCATTATGACTGATTTTATTACTAGTTTTAATTGTTTTATTGCTGATTTTTATCGTACCAAACTGTGTCAGTACACTATTCATGCATTGTTATTATTATTATTACATTTACTTTTATCCTTTGTCTTTTGAATTTTATCATAAAATTCTTTTTCATCTTCTTTTTCATCTTCTTCTTTTCCATCTTCTTCCCCTTTTTCATCTTCTTCGTCTTCTTATTTTTTTTTCATCTTTTACGTCTTCTTTTTTAGCTTCTTCTTCGTCTTTTTCATTTTCTTCAGCTTCTTTATTCCATGTACTTTTTCTTCTTCGTCTGCTTTTTTGTCTTCTTCGTTTTCTTCGTTTTCTTCGTTTTCTTCTTCTTCTTCGTCTGCTTCTTCTTTTTAATTTTCTTCTTCTTCAGCTTCTTTTTTCATCTTCTTTTTCTTCTTCGTCTGCTTTTTTGTCTTCTTTTTCTTTTTCTTTTTCTTGCTATTCTTCATTCTCATCCTCTTCTTCAGCTTCTTTTTTTCTTCGTCTGCTTTTTTGTCTTCATCTTTTTCCTCTTCTTCCTCTTCGTCTGATTCTTCTTTGTCATCTTTTTCTTCTTCGTTTGCTTTTTTGTCTTCTTTTTCTTCTTCCTCTTCGTCTGTTTCTTCTTTTTCATCTTCTTCTTCCTCAGCTTCTTTTTTCATCTTCTTTTTCTTCTTCGTCTGCTTTTTTGTCTTCTTTTTTCTTTTTCTCCCTCTTCATCTACTTCTTCTTTTTCATCCTCTTCTTCTTCAGCTTCTGTTTTCATATTCTTCTTCTCATTATTATTATTATTATTATTATTATTATTATTATTATTATTATTATTATTATTATCATTATTATTATTATTATATCCCTAGTTTTAATCTATCAAATTTCATTTTTGTACCAAAGTAATCGTTGTCCACACTTCAATATGTCTAGAGATTTTATTTTTTATTAATGCTTTGGATCAAAAACTTATGATCGGATATACCACAGGGTGTCACTGGATATAATCAAGTCGCTTCCGGGGAAATTCCAACTGTAAACCCAGTTCTTCTTTGACACCGTTTTCTTGGGAACAAAATCTCGGAGAACTCCTCGTCAATGCTCCTTAACCACAACCTACACACAGCGTAAAGAAATATGCATTGTATAAATGGCAGCTGGCAGGATTCTGATACGTGTTGGATATTTTTGCGATTTAAACCCTTTTTTTTTCTTTAAAGATGTCTGAATGTTATTTTCTGTTGACTCTCAAAAACGGAAGTTCAAGATAACATTTGCCTAAAAATTCCGAGCAGCTTAATGGATTGACTGATTCGTTTTTTACTGGTTATCAACAATTTTACAGGTTATTTAAAGCCAGAGAATAGTTCTAGATTGTATGAATTGGGGTGGGAGAGTTAATAATGGTTAATGATACTAGTTTTAGAAGAAGTAGATTCATACCTTTCCCAAGATTATTTGCATGTAAGTGAATGTAACGAACGCAACTTACATATGCTTATATCATTCTCACTTTATATCTCCACACGCACATAAACCTGCGCGCGCGAACACACACACACACATATATATTGGGTTGGTAGATAATAACAAGACTACAATGACATTTTTAAATGATTATTCCGGAGCGTATGTTTATAGGCACACAATTTTAGAACATGAAAATAAAATATTTTTATTAAAAAGAAGTAAGCAGAACAGCATTTTTTATTAACAAATAAATCGACTTCAAAAACGCTTGATAATTACGTGCCAACAGAATATATCTATCTATCTATCTATCTATCTATCTCTCTCTATATATATATATAAAGAAAAAAAAACACAATCTAAACGCATTAATAATAAATAACGAATGAGGTGGGGAAGTTGGAACGAGATTAAAATAAATTTTAATAGTAAATGAATTAACGACTAAAAATTTGGGAAGTTATAAAAGAGTATAAAATAGGAAAAAAAAGTCACTCACGGTCGCTCGATGAAACGTAAGGAACGAATAGAATATTCCTTTTGTTTGCATAGGCTCGGCTGATGAAATTTGATGTAAACAACCTCAAGGAAACCGAAGATGGTGAACAGAGCGTGCACTATGTTAGATGGGAATGATGCATCATCATAAACGACGTCACAATCAGGGTTGTCGGAGTTATCTCCTCCTCATCCTCTTAATCCTTCAACAGGGCTCTCTCTCCCACGAGTATAAATACTGGCTGACCCTTCTCTCTTTCTCTTTTTCCGGCTTACCCACACGTGCGGCCATCTGTCTCGACTCAGACCTCGGGTCGCAACATCGCGCGTGAGGCGATGTAAAAACTTTCTCTTTTTTACTTATTCCAATATGTGACCTCTCACACAAACAGCGTTTCCAATATTCTGGGAACACGCTAAAAACAAGATACGCGTTCGTACGGACACTCAACACACACACACATAACTTTCCATACAAACACTCTGTAACATTTCATGTCTTCGTGTACTAATGTTTGTTATTAATATATATTTGTTTGCATACATGTATATCGCTTTTGTTTGTTTTCTTTTGCCTTCTTTGGACTTCATTAAAGTCCAACATTCCTATGTAGCGGGACCGGCCTGCAGGAAATGTTAGCCCAGAGATATCATCCTCATATTCACACAGGGTTGTCCAGCAAATGCTGTCCAATAGAGGAGCCATGCACTGCTTGAGTGGTTCTTAAAATACGACTCTGACTACTTGAACGTAAATCGGCAGTACATATTGCGTAATCCGCGTTTCCAACCTCTGGTTCATCCTAATTGTTATGGTCCAGGTTAGGACCAAAGAAGAACAACACAAGAGTAGAAATAACGAAGATATATTACACGGAATAATAATACAAGATGTGGAAGGTGTTAGTATGACTGTCAGTCTGGTCTGGAGTGAACTACTATCGGCTCGACTCGATTCGTCTCTCTCTCTCTCTCTCTCTCTCTCTCTCTCTCTCTCTCTCTCTTGAGAGGTATAGTATAGTGTTAGGAAGAGTTCATTCTGTAGTTATAGTTAAGGACCTATAACACTAATATACACCGAATCGCAGCATATACAGTTTAAATTAAACGGAACGTTTACACAAACATGGGTATCCGCTAAAAATAACTTATTAAAATGAGAAAAAAAATCGTCCAGTGGGGGGGGGGGGGGTAGATTGTTCCGGTTCCACGTGCCATGCCTCTTCCGGGTGTCTCAGTTATCTCATTTTAACTTAACTCTTCAAGTTTTCCTTCATGACTGCCGTAGCCAAGTATTGAACTCACAATTTTTGGGTCAAGTCACTGGATCAGTGTAAGAATTTGGGGGATTTATAAATTTAATGTTTCAGTAATATCTTAATCCCCCCAAAACACATGATTAAGAAAACAGTTAGTCTAAGCCGTTCCCTACAATGTAACAACGACCCTGGAGAACTTGGAGAGGGGAATTAACAGGAGATAACTGATAACTAACATCCATTAGACACGGCACGTGGAACTAGAACAGTCTACCCCAGTGAGCGAAATAAAGGGTCCAGTTCAACATTCCAATCAGCTGAAGAAGGCCGGAGCGTACAATGGCGAAAACGTTGTATGGCGATAAAGATGAGAATGATAGTCCGAACAATGTAAATAGTGTATTAAAGTCTATGTTTGATCCTTTCTAGAACGTTGGTTAAAGAAATCATGTTTTTCTTGAGTCCGTGTAGAAAGCGGGTGAGTAAAATTATTACAGAAAATTTTAGCGTCTTTTTGTGGTGAAGAATACATTGTCTGATTTTCATTAAACGGCCAGGACTTATTCTCAAGTGTGCTAAATTATTTTAGAAATGTTTCTTTTTTACAAAGTCTTGGTAAAAAAAAATATTTTTTAAACTGTTACCTCCACTTATTAAATTCCATGAAATTACCTGAAATTATTTTTTACCGATTAATTCTTATAAAGGGAATTAGTATGGGGTGTATCAGCTAGCCACGATTTAAGGGCTATTTCGTGTTAGGAAGAATAATACGCTTTAGCCTTCCAATAACCGGACACCGATACTAATATTGGCATTAGTGTAGCCACTGATACACTAACACCGAATGAGGATACAGAAAGACAAGATACGGGACCGTACCCGACAAGACATTTAATAATGCAAACAAATTATATACACATATTAAAAAGGTTTACATGTCCCAAACACAAGATTGTTCATATAGTCCAAAGGACCGAGGGTGTTTAACGAGAACAGAGAAATGCCATACCAACTTTAGGGCCGTTGACTGTCTATGGATGAGTTAACAGGACTTGCTTCTTTCTCCACGCTAGGCTGGGTACCAGCAGACCAATTTCCACGCGTGTGGACTCCAGTGGTCGCAAGTAAAAAAAGGGCAGAGCTTCCTAAAAACGGAAGTGACGAAACGGAAGTGGGGACAGGAGAGTTCTCGTCTCTAAGGGGATGAGCTTCCGTTAGCCCGACCCAAAGGAAACAACTGTAGTCTCTCTACAAGGGTATTTCATTAAGAAGGATTATATATAAGGGTGTTTCATTAAGACGGATCAAAGTCAGCAGTAAATAAATCAGTGTTATTGGTGAAAATTTATTTATTTCTCTATTGGATCCAGTTATTTAAATCATGACATTTATGTATGAAAAATAATATCGCCCGAATGTCCGCCAAATCTGAAAGAAAAAGAAAAAAATCATTAGACGCTTAAGCATAATTCACACATAAAATCGGTCCAAGTTATTAGAACATTCTTTTATTAGTTATACGAAGAACTCTATGGAAAATTTTAATGCCAATTTTTTCTGTAAAATATGGCTATCAGCGAAACTCTGCTATGAATCGTAAAATAAAAAAGTCAAAGAACATTATTTATTTAGAAAAGATTATAATTGCTTTTATGAATAAAATATATGGACACTATTGTCTTAAAACAATTTATTTGATGAATAATACATTTTTAGAAAAATTGTTTTCATTTTAAAAGTTTTAATTAGAATAATTTATAAAGTTTTAAATTTCTCTATATTAATAGAGAAATTATAATGGTTAGTTGATATTGTTATTCAGTAAAATCTATATTTGCTAATCATAATTGGAAAAGCTTAGTACAATTTTGTCTGTGTGTATAAACATTCCAAGTTTTTTTAAAATACACACGTCCATTATGAAAAATAAGCGATACCTACAGTAAATTTAAAGCCGAAGTACCTAAAATATATAAAAAAAAGACGCTCATGTTATAGTCCTCACATATAGATATGCCAACCTTAGGAATGTAGACAAACTACCGACTGTCAGTTAAACTAAAATATCTGTCAGCTGCTATATTTTAAATTTAAACTAAGTTATATTTTTTTTAAATCAGATTAATTAATTTACATTATTTAGATTGTTATCCTCATCTTCATTCACAACTTTTGGGCCGTCGTACGCTTCGGCCATTTTCACGTGAATGGAATTTTATACTCTGGTATTGAACTCACAACTCTTTGGATCTAATCACTGGATCTAACCAACGCCTTTTCCCACTGGGCCCTGTGTCCTTGAGGACATCTCTGTAGGAAATTCTGAAACTTACAAACCTAATGCCTCAGAAACCGTTTTTTGCAAGTGCTCATATTGCAATTTTCTGTTACTGGAGAGCTGAGTTAAAGGGAAATAAGTGAGACATCCTGAAGAGGCATGACACGTGGAACTAGAACAATCTACCCCGGTGGACGAAATAATGGGTGCAGTTCGAAATTCCAATTACCTGAAGAAGGCGGGAGCGTACAACGACTGAAACGTTGTGAATATAGCAATGAAGATGAGGATAACAGTCTGAATAAAGTAAATAATGTAAGTAATCATAATACCTCATCTCAGAGTTTTAGACAGATAGAGATTAATTAAATATTAAATCAGCTAATATTCATCAAATTACGTTTCAAAAAAAGTATATTATATTTTATAAATTTTTTCAACAAAGGGAATCACATAGTGGTAGTACATGCTTAAAATGCCGCTAAAATCAACGGTTGCTATAGCGATTTCAAAACAAAATCTCCTTCCAGTGAATTTAAATTAGTTTCGAAATGCAGCAAAATATTTTGCTTATTGGAAATAATAAACTTAATCTTGAAATTAAATCTTTAAAAGCTTTAAGAATTATTTTTCATTTTTAAGAATTAATTTTATTCTTTCGGTATCGCATTTCTGTGGAGAAAAGTCAGTTATGTGCCATGCGTGATACACGCTTAGTTGAGGCAGAAATTTTCCCGCAATAAGTTGCCATTTCTTTCTGCGATAGACCAGTTGCCATCCAAGGCTGTAGAACCCGGTCTGTCCTGCTATTTACCTATAGCTGAGGAGAAAAGAAGATTCGTACCTTTCTCAAGGGTATTATCACTCTGATCCCCGATTCCTCAATCCGAGTCGCTATCTATTACTCCACCGTGCCTCCTCTGTGGAGGTACTGCATTTCATCGCTTAAATAAAATCACACATAGTTAAAATCATTTGGTTTCTCAAAAGAAAAATTAGGTTGTTATATAAAGAACTCACTTGGAAATGATTTCCAAGCACTGGTGGATGTCTTTGTGATTCCGATATTGTTAAGCGCCAGACACTAATCTTTATCTAGCCATCTGCGTCATTAGTGAACCATAGAACGTTACCGGCTTTATATTACGACCTATTGCATAATACGGGTGTTAAATGAATAGCGTGATGTATGTTTCTGCGTGCTCGGCGTATTTATCGTTAGGGCTTCGCGTCTGGATTAGCCGAATTACTGGGATCGGCCTGGTGTATTAGGCGATCAGTCCGAATCGGATTCGGTTTGAAGCTTCGCTGTGCAAAGATGCTACATTATATTTGGAAATCTTTGTAATTTCTTCTATTTTTTTTTTTTTTTTTTTTTTTTTTTACATACAGATTCTAAGAATGACTTTAGATTCTTGCTTCAGCGGTTCAAAAATCTGTGTATCACGTTAACTGTTGTTTTTCGTGACTCGCTGGACATTTTGCACAGCTTTCCCTACTCAGATGATGATACCATTTCGCTCCATTTTTTTTTTGTCGTTGTTCACGGAAATTACACCCCTTTTGGGATCTTTTCTGTTAATTCACTGCAAAATAAAAAGAATTAATATTTACTAACCCTCAACACCGTTTTTCGCCCAGATTGAGGCACTTCCATGGCTCTTCTGTTGGGCTAACCTTTGCAATTGCCCCATTTCTAAGTGTGGGGTCTGCGACGCGCACAGCTCGAAAAACAAACCACAAACAGAGTTCTGTTTTTCTTTTTCTTTTTTTTTTTTTAAATTATCAAGAAATCCTTTAAAGTTCTGCGAATATCATCCTCACTTACGAAATGTGAATAACCCCCTGATTTTTGGTAATTTTTCTTTCCGAGGTTTGGAAATGTTGCGAGGCAAACAAAACAAATTTCATTTGATTTAAAATTTATAATTTCAAATGAGTGCCAATAATATAATAAAAACGAAAAAGAAACAAACTTTGATTTAAAATTTATAATTTCTTGGGATGAATTAATATCTACGACAAGTAACTTTACATTATTTGGGGGTGAATTAACTTTGGATTTGCAATTCTTCCGTAAAAATACAAATACAGGGTGACCCCAAAAAACGGGAACTTTTTAACAATCCAATAAAACCAAGAGTGATGGAAGAAAAATATTTAATTCATAGTAATTGAAACCTTAAAACATGCCATTTAAGAAACAATGATGGAATTTTCATTTTTTTAAAATTATGTCCTGTAGATGGCGTCCTCCTGTACGAATGCATTCTTGAAATCTGCTGTTGAGATTCCTCATTGACTGCTGCAGCATCTCAGCTGGGATACTGTGAATTTCATTCTCGTTCCTAAAATGGCGAAATGTTTACTTGCTCAAGGTCACTGTCTCGCAGTGTTGCCACTTGCTCATGTCTGGCAATACTCACTTAAAAAATTCCCGTTTTTTGGAGTCACCCTGTATAATAATAAAAAAGCAACAAACTTTGATTTAAAATTTATAATTTCTTGGGGTGAATTAATATTTGCGACAAGTAACTTTACATTATTTGGGGGTGAATTAACTTTGGATTTGCAATTCTTCCGCAAAAATACAAATATATTTGATACTATTATTCAACTTACCCAAGGCCTAAGAGCCGCTCAAGGATCAGTGTTACCGAATGATGTTGTTCTAAAAGCAGTAAATGGGGGAAGTACGAAGAGAAAAGGAATTATGGGGACAATGTCATTAGTCTTGATCTGGCATCACAATTTACCATCACCTTGAAGTAGCTTACCTGTTGCTTTTCTATGAATATTTTCATGTTAATTGTTCTGATTAACTTTCCTCTATAGGAAATGTAAACATTGTAAATATTTATTGCAGTTACATTTTAAAAAATTGTTACTTTTATTTGCCCAACCCCCGGGTAATTTGTACATATGGGAACTAATTAGGACTTAGGTATTATGGTGGCTGTAGTGAGAAAGGAAAGTAAGAACGTGTTGTTTTTGGTGTAAGGAATACTGTGGTACGTTTGGGTCAGTAATTGTGGCTAGTTAAGTATAAGATAAGCCCTCCCCTACCCCCCCTTTTGGCCTTGTGCTACATTTTTGTATTTTCAAAATGAATAAACCTTTCGTCTATAGTACCTAAACTCTCTGAATTTAAGCGCAGTACGAGATTGGTAGCAAAGTCTCATCACTTTACACTTCAGTGGCTTTACTGCCTTGCCTGGGGTGACCTCGATTAAAAACAAATGAGTATAAGTGTATTCTAATTTGTATATGCGGGATTCTGATGATAATATATATATATATATATATATGTGTGTGTGTGTGTGTGTGTGTGTGTGTGTAAAGTTAGAACGAATAAAGTACAATTTCAGTGTTCGTAACATTAAATTTAAAAGAGGGCTCAATACAAACTAGATCAATATATATATATATATATATATATTTGTGTGTGTGTGTGTGTGTGTGTGCGTGTGTGTGCGCGTTTGCGTCTAATAGGCATTACTTATATATGGAGTTTGTTCGCATGTTTGATTTGGGGATATTTGTACGTCAACACCGGTAGTGTTAGTTAAATAAACGTTAGATTCTTTATGAATGAATTTAATAAAGGTTGATGATTTAGTATATGTGGCCGAGTTGTTAGAACGTATTGACACCATGAGACACGGGTTCGAATCTCTCCATAGTCGATTTGTCAAGGACGGAAGATGTTATCGGACTGTAGGGGTCGATCCCAGCGTGTGGGACCTTTGGAAAGTGCCTAAATGCCTTACCACGGTTTGACCCAAGTGAGTGAAATTGGCTCGGCGAGACGCTTGTTGGCCGTCGATATCTGTCACCGTTGCCTGGCTTGTTCAAATTGAATGATCACGCTAGATCACACGAAACTGTTACTAATGTCTGTTCAGCAGAGTTGCAGTATAAACCACAGTTGAACAAACAGAAATGCACCTGAACAAGCATCTAGCCGCCCTAGTAGACGGGTATCCTTGATGTACGTCTACTAAGGCGGCTATAATTTTTTACTTTTAATTTTAATTTCAAATTTTATAAATCTTTTAATATCTAGATAACCTTGCTTAGTTGTCAAATTTTTCGAATCATCCTATACTTGTTTTTTGATTGGCCACTCTAGATTATGTAACAGCGTTTACTCTTAGCTAAGGATCGTTGATTAATTTGAAACTTTTAAAACCATTTATTCTATATTCTATATTATCACTTGACAAGACACAAGAAGTGTTGAAACAAAATGGCTACTTTTGTCGTGATTTTATAACATATTTATGTTGTAATATTCAAATAAATAATTATATATATATATATATATATATATATATATATATATATATATATATATATATATACAGGATGTCCATAAAATCTCTTGACTATTAAAAAAAGATATTACAACAGCAGATGAACAAATACATGTAAATGGTTACAAAATGAGTAATATATATTGAAAATTTGTTTTAACTAATTTAATCCGCCTCTCTATGGGCACCATTAAGTTTCACGAAGCACATCAAAACGGTACTCCATTTCTTGCCATATTCTGTGCAGCATGGCCTCATTAATGCCGGCAATGGCATCAGTTATCTTTTGCATTAGATCAGTGATATCCTGTATCTTTGTTCGATACACAATATCTTTAACATGACCCCATGGTAAGAAGTCCCGGGGAGTGATATCTGGTGAACAAGATTGTCAGTGAATTGGGCCATCCCTTCAAATGTACCGGTCTGGAAACATCTGTCTGTATATCTCAGTGGATGTAATATGATTACTTACATTATTTACATTATTCGGATTGTTATCTTCATTGCCGTATTCATAAAGTTTCGGCCGTCGTACGCTACGGCATTCTTCAGGTGATTGGAATTTCGAATCGAACACTTTATTACGTTCATGCAGGTAGATTGTTCTAGTACCTCTCCCGGATCTCTCAGTTATTTCCCGTTAACTCAACTCTACAAGTTTTTGTTTACCCCTGGAAGTAACTGTGACATCCAGAAGTGGCATGGTACGGGGAACTAGAACAATCTACTCTGATGGACGAAATAAAGAGTTCGATTTGAAATTCCAGTCACCTGAAGAAGACCGGACGGTACAACGTCCGAAACGTTGTGAATATGGCAATAAAGATGAGGATAACAGTCCGAATAATGTTAATAATATAAGCGCTCTGAAAATGTTAGGGGTTCATTTAACAGTACCTCTTTCATCAACAGGATACCTGAAATACACAAATGCAATGTGATTAAAAACTATAACTATTCAGTACATAGAACAAATCTGATAAAGATTGATTGCTTTTGTAATATATTTTTTTAACTAAGAGAATCACATTGTGGTGGTAGGAGGTTAAAATGCCGCTAGAATCAACGGTTGCTATAGCGATTTCAAAACAAAATCTCCTTCCAGTGAATTTAAATTAGTTTTGAAATGCAGAAAGTATTTGGCTTATTGGAAATAATAAACTTTAATTTATTAGCTCGAAATTAAATCTAAAGTGAAGCTTTAAGAATTATTTTTTCATTTTTAAAAATTCATTTTGAACCTTGGGTACCGCCTCCTCTGTGGAGGTACTGAATTTAATTGCTTAAATAATTTTTTTTTTAAAGCTTTTCACCCCAAGCAAGGCTGGAAGCCACTAGCACGCAAGGGGTTACAGAAGGTTTGGAGGAAGAGCAGATAGGAGTGGTAAAGGAGAGGATGTGGACAAAGATAGTGGATCGATCAAGGCAAGGGGGTTACAGAAGATTTGGATCGAGAGCAGATAGGAATGAAAGGGGAAAGGATGTGGAGAAGGGAAGTGGATTGATCAAGGTAACTGGAGATGTCGATTAACGTTACACTTAAATAGTTGGAGATTGTATTTGTCAGGGAAACAGGAATAAAGAAGGGAGATCCACAGGCGAGATGTGCGAGACATGAAGCTATTGGAGTAGAAGAGACGTCTACATCTAACAGTTTCAACTGTGAAAGGGTGGGAACGGGATGCCAGCCTCGTAGGACGCTTAAATTCATGAGGCCTGGGGACCAGCGAAAGCAGCTCATCGGAGCAATTACCGTGAAAGTATTTGTAAAAAAGACAGAGCGAGGCAACGTCGCGTCTGTGAGAGAGCGACTGCAGACGAGATGACAGATCAGGGCCAATTACGTTGCATATCCGTCTCTGAATCTTATCAAGAACCCTGAGGCAAACAGCAGGGGCTCCAGACCATAGTTAAAATCATTTGGTTTCTCAAAAGAAAAATAAAGTCGTTATATAAAGAACTTACTTGTGGAGGACATTGTGATTCCAACATTCTTAAAATATCTATTTATATATGTATAATTCTCAAAATGTGTGTTTGTGCATTATCTCTGTGTGTGTGTGTGTGTGTGTGTTTTTGTTTGTGTGTGTGTGTGTCTGTCTGTCTGTCTTGTGTGTGTGTGTATAATCGGGTGTTGTTTATGCGTTTCCACAGTTTTCATCCGATTTCGATGAATTTTTTTTTTTTTTGTTTGATAGATAATTCTTCAGTGCTGGTTTTGAGTCCAAACTGGCTGGAAAAAATTACAACCTTGAAGATGATTTTTTTACACTTTGCGCAAAAAATAAAAAAGGCAAAATTTAATGTCTGTAAAAATCAGCGTACAATCAATGTAGTGAGTTGAAATCTAACGCAAACGATTATATTATAAATAAAAATAATCGTATATTATTATTATTATGACGGTCCATGGAAGATGTCCCTTCCTTGCAAGATTGAGAACGCAAAAAACGGCCCTTTTCAGGACCACCCCCATTCAAATTGTTACCCCCCCCCCATTTGGGGATGTGCCTCAGTTGCACCCAATTGTTGTCGTTACTAATATTGATTTTCGGGTGGGGCTGACTTTAAACTTAAACTGCTCCAAGTGAACGGCAAAAATTCCCTGTAATGAAACATCCGGTCGAAAAATGGTTATACTGCTAGTATTTTTTAAATTGTAAAGAGTCTTCAGGGATATCATTCATATATATATATATATATATATATATATATATATATATATATATATATATATTTGTGTATTTAGGCAGCAATCCTTCTTTCGGGCACATTTCATTAAAAACGACTGACAAGGTGCTTGTATTTAGTCTTTTATACAATTTCTCATGCGATCTAATAATGTTTTTCTTTTCGGATTATAAATTATATAAAATCCGAGCGCTTTCGGCTATACATTTATCTATTTTCAAGGATTATATTTTAACTGTTAGAATTAGACATATACAGTGTAACCCGGATATAAGAGAGTCGTCGGGACCGGAGAAGAAGTCTCTTATATAAGGGTTTCTCTTATATCCGGGTTTGGTCTATTTTGTTTTATTAACACAGGCTCTAATTTGGGACCAGATAAAATCTCTCTTATATCCGGGTTTATCTTATATCCGGGTTTCTTATATCCGGGTTACACTGCATATATATATATATATATATATATATATATATATATATATATATATATATATATATATATAGTGGTTGGAAAAACCTTAGGTATTTCGGCTTGTGATTGAACATGCAGTCACAAGTAATCGTGATCGTTGGTTTGATCGTGTATATAAATGCATGTGTGTGTGTTCAGTAAATAAATAAAATATTATCATTCCGAATCTCAGTTAGTAAGTTCTGTCTTTGTAATCGTTGAAAATAAACATGGCCGTTTTTTGGGGTTTTTTTTTTTAAACTACAATCGTCTTTTTTAAACTACAATCTTCTGTTATACATGCTGAAATTTAAGGCGTGCCCTCTCGCTCACTTCTAGTTTTTTTTTTATATATATATATATTTCTCTTGCTTGAGATTTCGAAAGAAATCTCTTCCATACCCACTTGTATTAAAATACCAACGGTCTATTCCGAACAACAAAGTCTCAATATATAGTCTTTAATATTTATTATTTTTATCGTAAAGAGCCTGAAAAAAAAACATCCGATTAGAATATATGTAAAAAAATAAAAAAAAATAAGTACGCTCTCTCTCTAGTGAAAAAGAAGCAGCTTTATTTTTGAAAGATACGCCGACACGTTCAAGAGAGTGCTTTTAAAGGAGGTGTCGTCTATACGAGGAGCACAGAAATAACCCTGCTCTTCAAACGGGGACGGAATACATTGGAAGACATTTTCTCAGAAGCAAGTCTCAATCGGCAACGAAACTTCAGATCTTGGACAGTACTCAACTTTAAACAAGCCTCTTCAATATTTTAAATTCAGAAGAGGTTTTTCTCGTCTCCAAACTGTTCCATTTATATTCCTTGCCTTTTTTTTTTAATGGATTCCGTTTCTCGTTATTCAGATGTTCATTTGAATTTGACAAAATCATCTGACATCGCCTAAACTTACGGCACAAAGCAGGGTTACGGCCATATGATGTCGAAACACCGGTTCCTCTACTATCACAGGATTTAAACCATGGTGATCGTCGGTAATAGCTAAAGAATACCAGGTGTTATCAGCTTGATTCAGATGGGGGTGTAATAGGAAAAAGCTCGAGATTGTTAATCGGACAGCTGAGTTGCAATTCTCTCTTCTTCATTATATACATTATTCGGACTATTGTCCTCATCTTTGTCGCCATGTTTATCACAGCGTTTCGGCCGTTTTACGCTCCGGCCTTTTTCAGGTAGTTGGAATGTCGAACTGAACCCTTTATTTCGCTCACTGGGATAGACTGTTCTAGTTCCACGTGCCATGTCTAATACACACATGGCACAGTGGATAATGGCGTTAGTTAGATTCAGTGACCGGACCCAAAGAGTGTGAGTTCAATACCTGGTTAAGGCAGTGGAGAATTTTCAGAGGGTAATTAACAGGAAATAACTCTTAAGTGACATCGCTTAGATAGTCTTTCTTGTGAAATAAAAATTATCCTGAACGACTCCTCCTCTGAATAGTTTTGTACTAATCGAGGTATGCCACAGGGCATTAACGAAAATTTATTGTAAAACCTACCGACTCTAGAATCTGTCTATATTTCTGAGATGAGGTATTATGTACACATTGTTCGGACTATCGTGCTCATCTTTGTTGCCATTTTTATCACAACGTTTTAGGCCGTTGTACGCACCGGCCTTCTTCAGGTGGCTGGAATGTGGAACTGAACCCTTTATTTTGCTCGCTTATCAGTTATCTCCTGTTAATTCCCCATCTGAAAGTTCTCCACTGCCTTAACCGGGTATTGAACTCACACTCTTTGGGTCCTGTCACTGAATCTAACTAACGCCATTATCCACTGTACCATGTGTCTATTAGACAAGGCACGTGGAACTAGAACAGTCTATCCCAGTGAGCGAAATAAAGGGTTCAGTTGAACATTCCAACCACCTGAAGAAGGCCGGAGCGTAGAACGACCGAAACGTTGTGATAAACATGGCGACAAAGATGAGGACAATGGTCCGATTAATGTAAATAGTGTACATAATACCTCATCTCAGAAATACAGACAGATAATGTATTCTCTCTTGGTTTGTTAGGTTTACTTATGGGCAAATAACTTTCGGGAAGATATGAACATACCTATTCTTACACTAGCTATGGGTTAATTAGTAAGACTTGTATCAGTAAAACAAGTATTATGTAAGAATAAAAAAATAAATAAATTTGCGTACAAAATATCGTATATACTCGTGTAATTCGCGATTTCGCGTATAATGCAACTCTCAAATATTCACTTATAAAAAATGATTTTATCATACATCTCGTGTATCATGCGAGAAAAATCGGCGAATGCGTGTGTTTAAAAGGAGTAATTCGAGATTTGCTAAACCTGAAGTCCTCTGTGGCTGAACGGTCATAGCACATCATGCTAAATGACGTCTCCGTGTTGGTACTGTTTAATTAAAAAACATAGCTTTTACTCATATAAGTGTATCAATGAAAAACGTGTGTATATATATATATATATATATATATATATATATATATATATATATATATATATATATTAAACATGTGTTGAATGTCAAAGACAACATAGTCCTGCATATTCTCTTTTGAATTTTCTCATATTTTCTAATGAAACTTTTTATTTGAAAATTATATCGAAATAAATATTGTCCGTAAGATGACCGAGTACTTTCGAACATCATTGTTCATCTTCAGGGTCAACATTTTTTAATAATGTCTTATATATATGGAGAGACAATTTTTTTAAAAAAACATTTGCAAAGACAATTTGCAAATGTTTAAAAAAAAATTGAAAAGACATTGTTAAAAAATGTTGACCCTGAAGATGAACAATGATGTTCGAAAGTACTCGGTTATCTTACGGACAATATTTATTTCAATACAATTTTCAAATAAAAAGTTTCATTAGAAAATATGAGAAAATTCAAAAGAGAATATGCAGGACTATGTTGTCTTTGACATTCAACACAACATGTTTAAAAGAAAAGTTGCTGTCAAATTACACATATTTTAATATATATATATATATATATATATATATATATATATATATATATATATATATATAGTGGATGTACACCTGTTACGCGCGAACCCGCGTATCGTGCGACTTCCAAATTTCCACTTATAAAAAATGATTTTATAATGTATATCGTATGTATTGCGAGTTCCTATTTTTTAGACCAAATTTCAATACACTAAACTCTTTTCCTCTACCTCATTTGCCATCTTCTAGTTAAATAAGATAAAAAATTAAAAGAGAAGGATAAAAGTATCGTTAGTAACGGTATACTCATTGCGTAAACGCATACAGACATAAACAACCGAACGAGAAACAGCTAAACATCTTATAAACGTAAACAATGGGAAAGAGGCATATTCGCTATGTTTGTATTTTATAATAGGATGCTAATATGTGAATTATTATTATGGATTATTATTGAATACAGTTAAGTAAATCACCAGTTTTATCAAATTATGTTTATTTTAAATACAGCTGTACTTTTTCACTACAGTAAATAGATATATTTTTTGATCAACGGCGTAGTAGTAAGCGGCCAGTAGTAAGCGCTAATTTTATATCTCGTGTACAATGCGACCCTGTTAAAATTAGCTTCAAAATGACGTCTTCAAAAGTCGCATGATAAATGTGAACAGAATGAGATAGATAGATAGATAGATAGATAGATAGATAGATAGATAGATAGATAAGGAAAAGACTGAGATAGAGATGAAAAGCCTGAGATAGATATAAAGAAATTAACTAAGATAGATAGATAGATAGATATGAGCAAAATGACATAGATAGATAGATAGATAGATAGATAGATATGAACAGAATGAGATAGATAGATATGAGCAGAATGAGATAGATAGATAGATAGATAGGTATGAGCAAAATGACATAGATAGATAGATAGATATGAACAGAATGATATATATATATATATATATATATATATATATATATAGATAGATAGATAGATAGATATGAACAGAATGAGATAGATAGATAGATAGATAGTAACATAATGAGATAGATATGAGTAGAATGAGATAGATAGATAGATAGATAGATAGTAACAGAATGAGATAAATAGATATGAGTAGAATGAGATAGATAGATACGAGCAGAATGACATAGATAGATATATAGATATATAGATAGATAGATAGATAGATAGATAGATATGAACAGAATGAGATAAATAGATAGATAGATAGATAGATTGATAGATAGATAGATATGAGCAGAATTAGATAGATAGATAGATAGATAGATATGAACAGAATGAGATAGATAGATATGAGCAGAGCAGAATGAGATAGATAGATAGATAGATATGAGCAAAATGACATAGATAGATAGATAGATAGATATGAACAGAATGAGATAGATAGATAGATAGATAGATATGAGCAGAATGAGATAGATAGATAGATAGATAGATAGATATGAGCAAAATGACATAGATAGATAGATAGATATGAACAGAATGATATATATATATATATATATATATATATATATATAGAGATAGATAGATAGATATGAGCAGAATGAGATAGATAGATAGATAGATAGATAGTAACATAATGAGATAGATATGAGTAGAATGAGATAGATAGATAGATAGATAGATAGTAACAGAATGAGATAAATAGATATGAGTAGAATGAGATAGATAGATACGAGCAGAATGACATAGATAGATATATAGATATATAGATAGATAGATAGATAGATAGATAGATATGAACAGAATGAGATAAATAGATAGATAGATAGATTGATAGATAGATAGATATGAGCAGAATTAGATAGATAGATAGATAGATAGATATGAACAGAATGAGATAGATAGATATGAGCAGAGCAGAATGAGATAGATAGATAGATAGATATGAGCAAAATGACATAGATAGATAGATAGATAGATATGAACAGAATGAGATAGATAGATAGATAGATAGATATGAGCAGAATGAGATAGATAGATAGATAGATAGATAGATATGAGCAAAATGACATAGATAGATAGATAGATATGAACAGAATGATATATATATATATATATATATATATATATATATATATATAGATAGATAGATAGATAGATAGATATGAGCAGAATGAGATAGATAGATAGATAGATAGATAGTAACATAATGAGATAGATATGAGTAGAATGAGATAGATAGATAGATAGATAGATAGATAGTAACAGAATGAGATAAATAGATATGAGTAGAATGAGATAGATAGATACGAGCAGAATGACATAGATAGATATATAGATATATAGATAGATAGATAGATAGATAGATATGAACAGAATGAGATAAATAGATAGATAGATAGATAGATTGATAGATAGATAGATATGAGCAGAATTAGATAGATAGATAGATAGATAGATATGAACAGAATGAGATAGATAGATATGAGCAGAGCAGAATGAGATAGATAGATAGATAGATATGAGCAAAATGACATAGATAGATAGATAGATAGATATGAACAGAATGAGATAGATAGATAGATAGATAGATAGATAGATATGAGCAGAATGAGATAGATAGATAGATAGATAGATAGATATGAGCAAAATGACATAGATAGAGAGATAGATATGAACAGAATGATATATATATATATATATATATATATATATATATATATATAGATAGATAGATAGATAGATAGATATGAGCAGAATGAGATAGATAGATAGATAGATAGATAGTAACATAATGAGATAGATATGAGTAGAATGAGATAGATAGATAGATAGATAGATAGTAACAGAATGAGATAAATAGATATGAGTAGAATGAGATAGATAGATACGAGCAGAATGACATAGATAGATATATAGATATATAGATAGATAGATAGATAGATAGATATGAACAGAATGAGATAAATAGATAGATAGATAGATAGATTGATAGATAGATAGATATGAGCAGAATTAGATAGATAGATAGGTAGATAGATATGAACAGAATGAGATAGATAGATATGAGCAGAGCAGAATGAGATAGATAGATAGATAGATATGAGCAAAATGACATAGATAGATAGATAGATAGATATGAACAGAATGAGATAGATAGATAGATAGATAGATAGATAGATATGAGCAGAATTAGATAGATAGATAGATAGATAGATAGATATGAACAGAATGAGTTAGATAGATAGATAGATAGATAGATAGATAGATAGATAGATATGAACAGAATGTGATAGCTAGAATGATAGAGTTAAGTAAAATATCGGTTTTATCAAAATCGTGTTTATTTTACATACAGCTGAACTGTTTCACTACAGTAAATGGATATGTAGTTTGGTCAATGGCGTAGCCAGGGCCAGCAGTCCATACACTAATTTTTTAAATCTCGTGTACAATGCGACCCTGTTAAAATTAGCTTCAAAATTAGGTCTTCAAAAGTAGCATGATACGCAAGTATATACTGTATATCAGTTTTTATGTTCATATATTAATACCTTAGTGTGTATTATTTCATATGTGTAAGCAAGTGTATATATAATATATAGGCTCGCACGTACACTAATGCATGCAACTATACACACACACACACATATATATATATATACACATATATATATATATATATATATATATATATATATATATATATACACACATGTACCTACATATAAACATGTCATCTTTTTGACTATAGTAAATGGATATATACTTTAGTCAAAAGTGTAACCAGGAACAGCAGTGCATATGCTTATTCAATATCTCGTATATGATGTAACCCCCTTAAAATTAGCTTCAGAATGATGTCTTCGAAACAGATACGCGGGTATATACAGTATCTTGATTTTGGCATTACATATTCAAAGTTATTGATATTCCGATAAACAAACACAACGAACTAACCAAGTGCTTTTGAAGAGGCGTTTTGAGATCTAACCGATCAGTAGAGCCTGTGGGAAATAATAATTCTTTTTTTTTTCTTTTTTTTTTTACTAAGGTAAAAACAGGCAGTGTGTTTTCTATTTGCCTTTCTCAATTTACTTCAACCTAAGATTTTTTTCTTTCTTTTTTTTTATTTAACTGTATTTCTACTTATAAAGTATATACTTTACATTTTATATTTTATATTAATACTTTAATATAAGTGATCACTTCTTGCAACTATCGAATAACATTGTCACACTTCAAAGTCTGTGTCAAACAAACGGCATTAACAGAAACACTTTACATTTCAAAGGATCACCAATAGTACAGTAAACCACACAGGGTGTGGAGTGTCTGGTCATCTGTATGTTTTCTCACTTTTATAATATATATGACTCATTCCTTACAGCCTTGTGGAATCTTCCACGACAGCCAGTTTAAACCCCGCTGGGAAATGCACTCTTCCTGTTGTAATTGTCACCACCATCATACTTACAAATATACAACGAGCATTCATTGGTTAATCGCCTCCAATTTAGCTCGCAGATTGGTCAGTTTCGACCAATCAAATCACCTGCACGCGACAGGTCTGTTTTCGCGCCAACTAAAGTTGATCCAGTCACGTGATACAAGAGATTATAAAAACCAAAACACGAGTAATTCTCGCCCACTTTCGTCACGCTCTCTCTTTTTACTCACTCATGCGTCTCACCTCTGCTGTCAAAATGTGACCCTTAAAGAACTCCCGTCTTGACTAATGCAGTCAGACGTAAAAAAAAACTTTACAACATTTCACGCAAGTACAATCTCTGAACTCTTACCAACTTGTCCAATAGACAATCTCTAACATGCAACATACTCATTCCTCTAAACTACAGTTTAATAATTAATCTAATCTTATGAGCTCAAGTAAAAATATTTCCTAATCAAAGAGACACAGCTCTGTCAAACCTTTCAGTTTATACGCATGTAAATCAAATACTTAATAAATTCAATTGTTATGTTTCGTATCATTATTTTTGTCTTTTATTAATTGTTGTAGATGGAAGATCTTTGAACAGGCACAATTTTAAGCCTTCTGATCATTCAAACCTTCTGATACTCTTCTCACACTCTCCACATACCCAACACCCTCAAATAACTATCAACAATCCAGCTATTTAATTATTTATTTATTTTCTAAGCTTTGCTGTATCAAATATTCTTTTAGCGCGGTCTGGAATAGTTATGTTGGTGGCGATTTTTTCTATCTGCAATGTTACTGGTCCTGACCTTGCATCCCCAGTTTCAAACACTTTTACACCGATGTAATGTAGCCTCCCCGTGTCATTTCTATATATACTCCCATGGTAATCGTTCTGGTGAACCTTGCTCTACGGTACCCAGGCTTTATGAATTCAAGCGCACGACTAGATTGGCGGTAAGCTCTCATCATTTTATAGTTGGAGTGGCGAGACGTAACCGCAAGTTCTATGCTAACAGTTTATTCTCTCGGACATTCTTCCTTGTGGAACTCTACTTCCGGTTTCTTGCTATCAAATGACTGTTCTAATTAGGATTACAGGTTCGATTCCTGTCGGAGAGCGCATATTTTCTACGAAATTTCTCGAACATTCAGGCCAGTAAATGTCATTAATACTGTTTAATAAAAGTAAAAAGAAACAGTGCATTTAGTAAAATAAATTATATCTGTAAAAAATGAAAGTGACTGGAGTCAAGATGACAAATCGGGACTGATCACATTGCACATCTGTCTTTGGATTTTGTTGAGAACACCGGGGGACTGTGGGGAGTTGAGTTGATATCAGACTATACATGGTAGCAGTATTCAATACATGAACGAATTCTAGATTTGTAGACGTGAAGGATGGACTCAGGCGAGAAAAACCTTCTGGTGCGACACAGAGAACCAACTTTTCTTGCGTTGGAGTAGAAGAGGCGGTTGCATTTAACTGTTTCGACAGTAAAAGGGTGGAACGGAGATGCCAACCTAGTAGCACGCTTAAATTCATGCAGTCAGGTCACCGGTGAAAATCGCTCGTAAGAGCAGATGCCATGAAAATATTTACGTAGGTGAGAAAGTGACCGAAATCGATACCCCAAGTCAGGACCGATCACATTGCATATACGTTTTAGATTTTGTCGAGGACCTCGAGAGGAACAGCAAGGGGACCAGACCATTAATGGCAACAGTATTCAATGCAAGGACGAATGGTAGATTTGTAGATATGAAGGATGGACTCAGACAAGAAAAACCTTCTAGCGCGACACAGAGAACCAACTTTTCTTGCGGTAGATGCAGCTATGGATTCAATGTCCCAGTCAACCACAGATTAGAGAGGTCGTTTTCGAGACCAACGGCCAGATTATCTTTGTCAGCAAAGCCGGATTTACTAACACGGAACCGCCAAGTAGTCAGACGTGCTATACCGTTTAACTAAATAATTCTCGGACTTAGTCTATTTCATAATATATTATGTCATTTGTTTACGTGAAGAACGGAGGAGGATAAAAAAGAAAACGGGAGATCTAGGCAACAGAAGATGTCGACTGACATTATATTTAAATTTTTGAAAATTATAGATCACGGGGAAGGAAGTAAGAGGAAGTTCCACTGTCGGGAAATGTGAGAGAAGAAGACGTTGGAGTAGAAGAGGCGGTTACATTTAACTGCTTCGAGAGTTAAAGGGTGGGGTTGAGATGCCTTCCTGGTAGCACACTTAAATTCAGGCAGTTGGGGCACCAGTGAAAATAGCTCGTCAGAGCAGATGCCATGAAAATATTTATAGAAAAAAACATAGGGTTGCCACATTACGTCGGTGAGAAAGTGACTAATGTCGAGATCCCAAGTTGGGACTGATTACATTGCATGTCCGTCTTTCGTTTTTGTCGAGATGAACAGCGGAGATACCAGACCATATGGCAACAGTATTCCATGCATGGACAAATAGTAGATTTGTGGATGTAAAGGATGTACTCAGGCGAGAAAAACTTCTGGCGCGACACAGAGAACCAACTTTTGCTTGCGTTAGATGCAGCTATTGATTCAATATAGTTGTTCCACCTCAGATCAGTGGGAAACGTGAGACGAAGAAGGCGCAGTGAGACGCTCTCGTGAAGTTGAGTATCACCCAGACTGCTAAGAGGTAAGGAGGTTTCTCTATGGTGGGTAAATGAAAGCAGTTTCGTTTTGGAGGCATTAAAATTTAAAAGCTATTTCCTGGCCCAGTCAACTACGGATTGGAAGTCCTTTGGAAGACCAACGGTTAGCAATGCCGGATTTACTATCGAGACAGGAGTAAATGGTAGTGTCGTCTGCGTAGATGCCGACTTGAGAACTAATGCCATCGGGATGTTGATTGATAAAGATCAGAAACAGTGCAGGACCCAGGATAAAGAATTAGGGAACACCAGCGTTCGTATGAAAGGAACTGGAAGGGAACACGTCAGGACGACCTTCATTTCACGGTTTGACAGGAATGATTGGATTAAATCAAATAATCGTCCTGCAATACCGCATCCCTGAGCTTATGTAGAAGGCCGGCATTCGAGATATCTAGAGCCACACCCCCAGCGTCACCGTTATTATTAGGAGCTTGGTATCCATATTCAAATATGGCGGTAAGCACATCAGCAGTAGACCGGGGAAAGCGGAAACCATATTGTTTGTCAGAGAGTAGGTGGTGAGAGGTAAGATGCTGAACCACATCGGGATCGATTAAAGCCTCAGATACTTTGCAAAAGAGTGGGATGAGACTCATAGGACGGTAGTTAGATGAGTCAGAAGCGTCTAAAAAGTTAGATGAGTCAGAAGCGTCTAAAAAGTTAGATGAGTCAGAAGAGTTTCCAAACAGGGACGACGGAGGAGGACTCCCAACAGGGCCGAAAGCAACTGAGGCAATAGTTGTATAGTTTGGAGAGAACTGGAGCCATCTCAAGAGCATATTTGTCTAGAACTACGACTCAGCTGAAGAAGGCCAGTGCGTACAACGGCCGAAACGTTGTGATAAATATGGCAACAAAGATGAGGACGATAGTCCGAATAATGTAAATAGTGTACATAATACCTCATCTCAAAAAATATATACAGATACTGAAAGGCCGAAACGTTGTGATAAACATGGCAACAAATATGTGAGCAATAGTCTGAATAATGTAAATAGTGTACATAATACCTCATCTTTATAATATAGACAGATACTGAAAGGCCGAAACGTTCTGATAAATATGGCAACAAAGATGAGAACGATAGTTCGAATAATGTAAATAGTGTACATAATAGCTCATCTCAGAAATATACACAGATATCTGACTCTGGGTAATAAAAGAATAAGGCGAAATGTGTGACACTTTGATGTCATTGTTGTATTCCTTTTGTATTTCAAACGATCATATTATCTAATAAATGCTAGATACAATCAACCCTTGCATGGAGTATTGCTGCCATATATGATCTGGAGCCCCTTTTGTATGCCTCGGGGATCTTGAAAAGATCCAGAGACGGATATGCAATGCAATTGGTCATGATCTGGCATCTCGTCTGCAGTCGCTCTCTCACAGACGCGCCGTCGCCTCCCTCTGTCCTTTTTTCAAATACTTTCACGGTAATTGCTCCGATGAGCTGCTTTCGCTGGTTCCCAGACTCCATGAATTCAAGCGTCCTACGAGACTGGCATCCAGCTCTCACCCTTTCACTGTTGAAACTGTTAAATGTTGCCGTCTCTTCTACTCCAATAGCTTCATATCTCGCACCTCTCGCCTGTGGAACACCCTTCCTTATTCCTGTTTCCCTGATAGCTATATCTCCAACTATTCAAATGTAATGTCAATCGACATCTCCAGTTGCCTTGATCTATCCACTATCCTTCTCCACATCCTTTCCTCTATCACTCCTATCTGCTCTCGCTCCAAATCTTCTGTAACCCCTTGCGTGTTAGTGGCTTCCCGCCTTGCTTGGGGGTAAATGCTTAAAAAAAAATGCAAAATAGGTAAAACTTTTAGATTTGAAAATGAATCACCGTGCCATCAGCCAAGTGATGTGTACTGCACTAGTTACGATAAAAGGAAGCATTTATCTACACCCGATGAAAAAAACTGTTATATGCCGATGGTGTAATAGATAGCGACTCGGTATAAGATACCGGAGAGCCGTTTTCTTACGCGCAAATACCATGGAGAAAGGTACGGTCCCATCTCCTCCCCAGCTATGGGTTAAATAGTAGTATTTGTATCTGGAAAAAAAAGTACTGTTATTCTAAAACAAAAACATTAATTCAGTCTTCACTTGCAAAAAAAAAAGTATTATTCTTCCAATAGAAAATATGTTTGGTTCTAAATAAACCGGAAAGGGTTGATAAACCTTAAAAAAACAATTCAATCAATCAGCTCTGGAATAGCAGTATATTAAACACATAATGAATTCACTATGTGTATGCAACTACCGGATGTAACAGCAAAATTGTCCAAATTATGTAGCAGCAGAATTGTCTAATTGTTAGATTAACCTTTGAACCGTTGTATGTTAGAAATATTTTACTGGATATTCGCCGGGGCTTTTATAACACTATTGGCCTCTACTATGGACAATAAGAATGTATTTAGCACAAAGTTGAAACGATGGTCCTTCTTGCTGTTGTGACATCCTGATCCAGTTTTCTTCTCTACTGTTCCCTCTTTTTTTTAAAACTTATTCACTGTTCTCTTGATGGTTCTTGAATAGACTTTGAAGATGGAAACCAGAGTATGAATCTTGGTACAATTTCTGAAGGCCTGAATGATCGTTTTCCTTTGTAACGAGTTCGTGGGAAATAAATATTTATTTTCCCAAATACGTTTTTCTCGTTATTAACATTGCTATATCCATTATAACGGAGTAGCTGAATGGAAAAAAGAATAACACACAGTGTATAACAATAATCATTTCACAGGGAGATTTATAATATTATGTCATACACAAAATCATTTTTTCCTGTAATACCTACCGCTGTGGCCTAAGGAAATATGGATAAAATCCGACAAACGAATTAAATAAAGAACAAGTAGAAAAAAAGTTTAAACATTTGACATGTTTCGATATTACATTTTAGCTTCACCAAACATTTGGGGGGGGGGGGAATACAGATGAAGCTAATATAAAATTACGAAATTTGGCAAATTTAGTTTTTCCTATTTGTTAATTATTTAAAATAATTACTTATTTATTTTTTTTAAATTATGAAGCCGTTTCAAGTTTTTTCAACACCAGCGCGTTCTCAATGCGCAAATACATTAAATATTGTTTTTTTTTTTTTTTAATTTACTATTTCCAAAATTCGTTACACTGTGCTTCTAAAATCGGCATTTCGTCTAAACTTGCGCAACACAGACTGATGAAGCGTGAGAATTAATTGTTTGTAGATTCTTTTGCCGCTGGTTTTTTTTTTGCATTCAATTCAAAGTAGTTTTGCTTTAAAGAGTCACAGTTGAAGTGTGACTGCATGACAACGGCTCTTGTCAATCTCTCGTTGAACGTCATTCACCGGCCGTCACGTGATCCTCGTTACTATCTCAATGAAAGGGAGAAAATCGACATTTTTAACCCAATAGGTACCTTCTCCCTAAACCGGTTCTAGAGCATGCCATCAGTTGTTATTTTTATTCTGCTTGTTGTTGATATTATAGCAGTGTGGGAACATCTTTTATAGGAACTACACTATACAAAAGAATATGCAAGCAATGTGCATTAAAAAGTGTCACAATGTTTTCACCATGTTCAGACAATAGTGCAAGAATGTCCTGTGTGTTAGCATAAATGCAAGAGTTCGTATGAAAAACAAAGCAAACTAGTTGAGATGAGAAACACTTAGGCCATCATTCCGGGCGTCACGTGATCCTCGTGATTATCTCAATGAAAGGGAGAGAATAGACTATTGTAAACCAACAACTCTCAACATTGCCCAGCTGGGAAGACAGTGGAGTTGAAACAAAATGATTTTAACCTGTTCTCTTCCGAGCTGAATAACTCAAAGTGTTTATAACTGATTCTTACGACGAATTGGGTCAAGATGGCTAACGCTGTTATCTAGAAACCTGGAAAAAAGGAACTCAATTATTTTAGTGTTTTTTATTACATATTATACATTTTGTGGGATGGACAATCATGCTGTTACACCCGCTATATAACACCTCTTATATATATATATATATATATATATATATATATATATATATATATATATATATATATAATATATATATATATATATATATATATATATATATATATATATATACATATATATATTGGGTTACAAATGTCGATTCTCTCACTTTCATCACTAGATCTCCCTTCCCTCTCTAATTTCGACCATGACTGTTACACTGTCCCTCACCCCTCTCTATATCACATTACATCGGCTGAATACTACTCTCCAAATGTGCAAGTTTAAATTCAATTTGTTCATATAACCTTATGGAACCTTAAAATGGTCTGGTTTTCTTTCAATTAAATTATTCACTCTGATTTATCATTGAGCTCCTTGGGTCTCTCCATACAGATTACCAAGATTTTCATTACTCAACTATATATATATGTAGTTAAACCTAGAGAGCCAGACAAACCTACCAAGGTTTCACCTAAGCGGATCGTCAGGGAAAGCTGGCTCTCTAGGTTTAACTAGGTCTGCTATACTTACTGTATTGAGCACTTTAGTTAGTTAGTTGCGTACTCGTATCGTTTTTTTTTTATTTGAGCTTTGGACCTGCATGCTGAACGATTGTTTTCGACAGGCGTTCATGTTCTCATCTGTTTCTCTTTTTTATACGTTTTTTTCCATCGATATTGATTTGATTATTTGCAAATAAAGGAACCGAAGGTTTTCTGAAACAAGTGTAGTTACTTATACTTATAAGATTACTACTACTAATAATACTATATATATATATATATATATATATATATATATATATATATATATATATATATATCACGAATCAATATAATATAATCCGCACAACCCGAGCCTGACAGCTGATCTCTCTTCTGATCGAGCTTTTACAGCTCCGTCGCGGAGGGGACAATGGGTGGTGACATTCGAAGCCTCGAAAAGTAAACTATCAACCTTCCATCATCACCGAGCAAGCCCTGAATTTTCACCGATCATGATGAACAGGTGGTCTGTGCGAGACGCCGCTTGTCTTGAGTGCCAATTGCGACTGAAACTCAATCAAAAGCCTCAAGTGGAACTCGTACGAATGATGGTCGGCTCCCTGTATCGCTCCAGTAAGTACCTGATTCCTCCTCCCATCCTTTACCGTTACAAGAGCGAGATAAGACCGAAAATGAGGCACTGTAGCAATATAAAGAGACAAGCTACCCAGTCTTCTTTTTTTCCAGCGTTAGAGCATGGAGCGAAGTGTAGTATCTGTTAAGGCTTACAAGTTACTCCTTTTTTTCCGATTTCCTAGTAATTTCCTGGTGTAACTAAAGGTTAATGCACAGTAACTGGGGGGGGGGAGTAACTGGGCCAATTTTGCTAACGGCTCTTATGTACTCGTATAGGCATACGATATTACACCCAGCATGTGTTGCATTTTGCCACTTAGGATTGGTAAGTAAATGAAGTTCAAAAACGACATTATTTCATTAAAATGATGTCGCTCGCACAGTTCTCAGTGTATCGTTGTTCCTACCCTGTCATGTTTGCTTTTTGCTTTTCTTTATTTATGATAGGTTTCTCTGTGAATTTCTGGGATAAAGAGTCATCATTTATTTATTTTTTTTACACGCGGACTATTGTCCCCATGTTGGTTGTTGTTATTACACCGTTTCAGCCGTTGTACTTTCTGGACTTCTTCAGATGTTTGTCGAATCGAGTAACCTACAGGGAATTTCGAACTGAAGACGGTAGTGGGTTATTCCCGTTCCTCTGACCGTGTTTACGAATATCAGTTATTGCTCACCCTGTTTCTACTAAGTCCAAGTATATACTGCCCAGTCCAGAGCTTGAACCCAAAATTACCACATAGCCAAAGGCACGAAATAACGCTTTAATTAAATAGGTTGTTGTCTCGAATGTTCAGTTTGGAATTTCTTTCTAACTTACCCGTATCTACAAATGGTGTACGTTGACAGCAGTGAATGATCGGCTTTTTCTCTTGGCTGGCGATCGTCAATCGTTTCGTTTCGGCAATGAAAGACTCCACACAGAGAATGTGAACTTAACCATTTTTATTAAGCATGTCTACATGTACATTATCTAACTATCCTGTGTGGGCCCGTTCCCGCATCACTGGGGAGTCGTTTCGGACACGAAAGAGAACACGTCTACATCATTTGACGGGTAAGAAACACGCTGAAACTTTTTCTGTCTTGTTCCCACGCTAGCTCAGCCCATCAAAATCGACTATTCCCTATTATGGGTGACATCTGACCCCGGCTGTCAACCTCCGGAAGTCGGAGCGAAGATACACTCCCTCTAAAATTAATAGTCTGCTAAACAGTTATTTAACACAAACACCTGATGAAGGCTTGATGGTACAACTGCCGAAACGTTGTGATAACGAAAACAAAGATGAGGACAATTGTCCGAGTTTAAATGATGATAAGCCCTTATATCAGAAACTCGCTGAGTAGTAGATCGTAAATCGACAATCGTTTGATGAAAATCGGAGGTAAAATGTCCGAAATATGTTGTTTTTTGTGTTGTTTTTACAATAATGATCACTCTGTACAAGGCCAAAAAGCCATTCTAGGTAGAGGTTTACAGATTAAGTGGTATGGGGCAGATTTTAGGCGGATATATGTTATAATATATGATAACGGTTATTCCTAGACTTGAACAGGCTAACATTGTAGAGATCGGAAAAGCATCCACTTGGGTGTCGGTTCCACAAAGTAGCGGTCTGTGGAAAAGATGTGGTCGAGCGAAATTATATCACTAATGAAATACGAAGGGAATGGGTGTGGTTCGCTACACACAATGTGCATGGCATGACGGGGCTTAGCGGTGGATGTCGAGACCTGTTGGAACAAAGCAATAACAATGTATAGTTTAACTCTTCTTTCATATCTATAAAGCTTGCTTTATAAATTTTAAAAAAAAATTTTCTTCACAATCACTGGCCGAAAATGCATTTATTCCTTGCTATTACTATTTTCACCAAAATCACTCTCATAACGTTTATGAAGAACGGAGCCCTTTATAGCGTTTGATTTTATTTCTCCCGCGATTATGAGCATTCCAATAAATATTATTGTAATTCTTTTATTGTTTTGATAACCATTCCGGCTATTGTTTCAGCTGCTGTTGTCAAAGAGCAAAGCCGTTCGAGAGGCCAGCGAATTACCATATTACGAAAGGAGCGGGCGACCCGCTTGTCTCCATGCTTATATGCTTTTGCGCGTGTTGCAAACAATAGAGCCTTTCGTTGTTCAATCGATCGATCGAAAAGAATGGTTGCTTCTTAGACGTTATTAGGCAGAACGCAACTCCGGCGCCCATGCAATATATTTGCACGTTTTCCCCAAAATTTACAGGCGGTACGAGAAATCTTTTATTATCGAGGGTCTTACAGTTTAGTACTTAAGAATGTAACTCCGTGGGAAACCAATGTAGTTCGCGCCGCCGTCGAATGGAAACGGTTCTGGAAAGAAAGAAAGAAAGAAAGAAAGAAAGAAAGAAAGAAAGAAAGAAAGAAATTGTAAATGAAAAAAGAAAGTAAGAAATGATAAATGAAAGGAAAGAAAGAGAGAGAGATTTAAAAAATGAAAAATGAATGAAAGAAAGAAAGGATGAAATAGAGGGAGAATAAAGAAAGGACAAAAGAAAGAAAGAAAGAAAGAAAGAAAGAAAGAAAGAAAGAAAGAAAGAAAGAAAGAAATTGTAAATGAAAAAAGAAAGTAAGAAATGATAAACGAAAGGAAAGAAAGGGAGAGAGAATAAAAAATGAAAAATGAATGAAAGAAAGAAAGAATGAAAATGAAATGGAGGGGGAATAAAGAAAGGACAAAAGAAAGAAAGGGCAAAAGAAAGAAAGAAAGAAAGAAAAGAAAAGAAAATGGCAAAAGAAAAGAAAAGGACGAAGATAAGAATAAAATTATAAATATATGAACGAAGGAAAGGAAGTAAAGTGATGGTAAATGAAAAAGAAAGAGAAGAAGGAAATAAGAGACCCAAATTAGAGAAAAAATATTAAATGAAAAGAAAAAAGAAGGAAAGATATATTAAGCGTAAGAAGGAAATGAAAAGCGAAAGAAAAAAGAAAGACGGAGAGTAAGAGACACGAAGAGAAGAAAGCGACTGTAGATGAAAAGAAAGAAAGAAAGAAAGAAAGAAAGAAAGAAAGAGAGTAAAAGAGAATAAGAAGCTGAAGATGAGAAAGAAATGTTAAATGAAAAGAGAGAAGGAAGTGAAGACACGGTAAAAGAAAGAATGAAAGAAAGAGGGAAACTCGAAGAGAAAAAAAATAGTAAATGAAAAGAAAGATAGAGAGAGAGAGAGAGGTGAGGAGAAAGAGGTCAGGAATCTCGAAGAGGAGAAAGAAATGATAAATGAGAACAACAAATGAACAAAAGAAAACAAAGAAAGGATAAAAGAAAGAAAGGAATTATGAATGAAAATAACGAAGGAACGAAATAAAGACATGGTAATAGAAAAAGAAAGAAAAAAAAGAAAGAAAAACAGTGAATGAAAAGAAAGTAAGAACTAAAGACATATATGGAAAGAAAGATAGAAATAAATAAATAAATAAATAAAAAGTAAATAAATGATAAGAAAGAAAGGAAGGAAGGAATGCAATACATGGTAAAAGAAAGAAAGAATGAGAGAAAGGGAGTACGGGACCCGAGGAGGAGAAAGAATTGATAAATAAGAAGAAAGTAGGAAAGGCATGGTAAAAGAATAAATGAAAGATAGAAAGAACGAAAGAAAGAAAGACCGAAAGAAAAAAGAACGAAGAAGATTAACAGACCTGAAGAGGAGAAACAAATGATAGGTAGAAAGAAAGAAAGAAAGAATGAAAATGATGACAGAAATTGAAAGAAAGAAAGAAAGAAAGAAAGAAAGAAAGAAAGAAAGAAAGAAAGAAAGAAAAAATGAAAGAAAACGAAGAAAGAAAGAAACAATGAAAGCAAGAAATAGTAATATTATTATCGAAAGTGAAAGTAGCATTGGTTGGTAAATCCCTATAATATTGTCTATCATTAGAGAGAAGTTAGTTTTTGATTTTAGAAAACGTGTCTTTAGGAGATTTACGCATTTGTCTATTGGTACGTTAAACTCTAAGCATTTCATATCCAAACGCGCCAATCAGTTTATCCTTCATATTCATGTCTTTCCAGAAGACGCTGGAATTTGAAATATGTGAAGATTCATTGTTCCAAGAAATGGGAATGTAAGTTGTCGATATTCTGTGGCGAATCTATCTATCTATCTATCTATCTATCTATCTATCTATCTATCTATCTATCTATCTATCTATCTATCTATCTATCTCAGTCTGTTCATATCCATCTCAGTATGTTTATATCTGTCTATCAATTTGTTCATATCTATCTATCTATCTATCTATCTATCTATCTTAGTTAATTTCTCTATATCTATCTCAGGCTTTTCATTATCTATCTATCTATCTATCTATCTATCTATCTATCTATCTATCTATCCCAGTTTTATCTCGCTCTATTTCATTTTCCTCAAAGAAATAGGTCATTATCTATATGTATTATCAGAATAGATCGTGAAAATAAATGATAACTTATCCACTCAATGTATTATAACACTATCCGTGATATGGTAAGACTTTGTTATTTGATGACAACAGGCAATTACATGTGATGGATAACCTCTTTATATTCATATTTACAGAACTTGCTTGAGAAAATAGTTTCTTCCGGCAGTGAAACAGATACATATTAAAAGACACAGAAAGAGGAAATATACAGTGGACTTACTTGGGTGTTGGTGTGTTCATGACTGGCTTTAGTGATTGATTTCAGCCATATTAGGTGAGAGGAGATGGGTGATGGGACGTATGCGTGCTATTGCTTGTACGGATTGTTTCCTTCATATAAGAAGACTTCAATTTTGGGTTCTCCTGAGATGAAAACATTTTGGTCCCTTGACGTGCGCGCAAATTACGTGTTAAGAGCAAAATAACGAGTTTTATAGCGCTACAGTATGAACAAAATTTCTAACAGCGAACAGTAAGTTTACAAGGGCCGGGGGTGGGCACTCGTGGGTGAGGGTTACGTTGAGGCAATTTGTGTGAATAGAAATGGAAGATAAACGGTTAACCCTAGCCATAAACCGGTTAAGATTGTAGTGATCGGTGAAACATCCTCTTTGGAGTGGGTTCCACAGAATACTCGTTCACCGGAAGATGTTGTTCGAGTGGAACTTACTTCTCACCGATGGAATAGGGAGGGAATGTGGGTGGTCCTAGCCATAATGGTTTGAACTAGCAGGACCAGGGATTGTAGTTCGTTCGAGAACTTTCCATGGGAGTAGCTATAGAGTAACAAGAGGTTCACCACATACAGCCTGTGAAAGAGAGGTTGGAGGCGGAAGAATAATTCGTGGCCGACAATGAAGAGTGAGGTCTGGGCAGCTCCCGCCCAAATATGACAACAGTGCTCTATTTTTGGCTTCATCTGGCTCTTGTGAAGTTATAGGATAGCAAGAGTCGATTACTTTCCTACATCCTTATGTACGAGTTCCACTTGAGGTCAGATGCGAATTTGAGGACTAATAGTCTTTCAAAGCACGGTGTCTTCTCGAGGGGAGATCCGTTCATCCTGACTGGTGGTAGTTTGGGGTCCGATCGGCGATTATGTGACAAGGAAATCAGAAGGCACATTGGAACAGTTAAAATGCTTACCAAAACTTAATAGAAATATTAAGAAACGGAACCTTTACATTGGAAACAAAGAAAAGAGTTCTGGACTGTTATTTAATATCAATTCTCCTATATTACAGAGAACGCTGAGCTCATCTCCTCACAGACGGAGAGAAATCTGGAGGTAGCAAAAATGTATTTCGACAGCCCGATGCTGAGAATACCACAGACAGAACTCATAGCCAATGGATTATAAGGAATATGAGAAAAAAACGGAGGCATATATATCTATATCTATAATTCTGGAAATGCCTGTGTGTGTGTGTGTATGTGTGCGTGTGTGTGCTTGTGATCGGATGTTATGTGTTTCCACAATTTTCATCCGATTTCGATGAAATTTTTTTTGTTTGATAGAAAATTCTTCAGTGACGGTTTTGAGTCCAACTTACACTTCCCTCCTTCTCTTGGCCAAGTTTCAATCGCTCTCAGGTGAGGTTACCTTTTCCGTTGCATAAAGCCTACTACTACAGTTTTAAGGCGTTGCTTTCATTGTCGTTTATAGCCGTTCTCAATTTATTTATTTTTTTATTGCCCTGCCAGTTTTTGCATTACATTCACCGTAGTAATAATTAAGCTTGCTTTTTTATTACTCAACATTTATTTCTCCAACCTTTTCTTAAAGTTATTCGAGCTTAGTGATCCCTGTGGCTTTACAGCGTTCTCTTTTGGTATCTGCCCACGCATTCCATTTGACAATTCATGCTTGCCTAAGACAAACCACCAAAGAAAAAAAAGAACTTGCCTAGGTCGTAAAACCGCTGCCGCCATGCAAATAAGAGATAACGAATCGTCTTTAGAAGGTTCAGTTTTCCTGTCTCAAAATGCCCCTCGGAATGCTTCCACCAGAACCCCTGATTCCGAGATCAACGTAGCCATCGGCTTTCCCGAAGAGCATACCTGAACGTTTCAGCGCGCCAGGCTGAAAATGAAGATCAGAGGACTCAATGGCTGAGGAGAAACGCTGCTATGCGTGAGGCTGAAACAAGATTTTATAACGCAAAAACGGCCCTTTTCAGGGCCATCCCCCATTCGAATTTTTACTCCCCCCCCCCCCCATTTGGGCATGTGACTCAATTGCACCCAATTGTTGTTACTAACATTGATCTTTTGGGTGGTCTGACTTTAAACTTAAACTGCTCCAATTGAACTGTAAAAATTCCCAGTAATGAAAGACTCGGTCAAATTTATACTGCTAGTATATATATATATATATATATATATATATATATATATATATATATATATATATATATACGGAAAGAGACAGTTGGCATATTAAATGAGGAAAGAAGACTTGGGAAATTTGACACTCACAAAGCAAGATGAACAGACGGAAAAGGCAAGAAACATACTGTTGACCATGTTCACCATAGTCTATGAATATAGAATACAGCGCAGTACGTAATCTGTTCAATGAAACAACGTTAAAGGTTAACACTCACGAGTCAGACACTCTACTGAATCTGACTATATCGCCACTACCACCAGCAGCTGTTCCGTAATTCTTCCGTCTTCGAGAAAATCATGGCCGCCTTTATACACGTCGTAATGAATATTTTGAGCCTTCTGATTGGTTAAAAAATTCTATTGGTGAACTATAAAATGAGTCAGCTCATTTTGGCTGGCTCACTAGTATACCAGGTTACCCAAAAACTCCAACATATACAAGAAGCAGGTGTGATAGTAAAAAGACTAACTACAAAGGAGAGTATAATATAAAGAGGCATGGTACTCCACGGTCTGTAGGGACACGGCACTTAGAAGAATGTCATTTAAGAATAATGAACAATCAGCTAGTTAATTTCTCGATAAATTAAGTTCTCTTTTTGTTCTAAAAGCAACGAAATGTTTGATACACTTCGCGCTATTTTCTAACAGAACATTTTATACACATTTTCAACTACAGGGTACCCGACCAAAAAAAAAAAAAAAAACTGAAATAATTTTAGATTTACAATATGATGAAAAAAGATTTAATTAACATATAAAAAATAACTATATACTTTACTATATGAATGAACTAAAAAATTATCTAACATATAAAAATAACTATATATATTACTATATGAATGAACTAAAAAATTAAGTAACATATAAAAAATAAATATATATTTTACTATATGAATGAACTAAAAAATTAACTAACATAACGAATAAGTATATATTTTACTATGTGAATGAACTAAAAAATTAACTAACATATTAAAAATAAATATATATTTTGCTATATGAATGAACTAAAAAATTAACTAACATATAAAAAATAAATATATGTGTGTGTGAGTGTGTGCATGTGTGTGTGGGTGTGTGCGTGTGTGTGTGTGTGTGTAGGGTCGCTACAAAAAATCAGGAAATTATATGATCAAAAAATACTAACTCACATATACAAAATTAACTAAATATTTTGCTATATGAATGAACTAAAACATTAACTTTTTAAACAATTGTTTTCTATCTGTCTATTTATCTATCTCAACTTGTTATCTATCTATCTATCTCAGTCAGTTCACATCTGTCTGTGCTATCAATGTCTATCTGTCCCTCTTTCTCTCTCTCTCTATCTCTCTCTATTTTATATATATGCACACACACACACATATATATATATACACACACACACACACACGCGCGCGCCCGCGTGTGTGTGTTTCTGCTTGTTTCTCCAATATATTGGGAGGAACAGTTTTGGCAATTTATTTTATAAATGCCTGCTTCAGAAATGTTATTGCTATTGTTGTTTGAAGAACTTATTATATCTATAATTGTTTTAGAGGTGTTTGTGACTATTTTAAGATTATTTAGATGGGATGGGTTATTCTGGATAGGTTATTTCTTTAAGTAAATATTGGGAACTACAGATTCTTAATGCTCTCAGATAGAAACCTATAATAATTCCAGATTTGATTTTTGAAGAGTGCTCTGAGTAGAAACTGATCATATCATTTTATATATATATATATATATATATATATATATATATATATATGTATGTATTTATATATATATATATATATATATATATATATATATATATATATATATATATATATATATATTTGAGGAAAAATATGGAAAAACAAAAAATCCGAATATGCAAGTTTACTGTTTTTAATGTTGTTTCAATGTCGACGTCAGACGTTTCGGTCTAGTAGACCTTCTTCAGGACATAGTTATTAAAACATAATTAAAATTAGACGATATTCAAGTCAACATGAAAAGACGATAGACATAAGAATAATCAAAACAAAATGACTGAATTTTAAGATCAGCGTTCAGTTTTGCAATGTGATCACATTGGCGTCACGTGGGCGATGTTCTGAAAACGTATTCCTACTTGACCGAAACGTCTGATGTCGACATTGAAACAACATTAAAAACAGTAAACTTCCATATTCGGATTTTTTTGTTTTTCCATATTTTTCCTCATACTGTCGGATCTATATCCATATATTTGCTTACATATATATATTAATATTTATATATATGTATACTAGGTTCCCCACAAAAAATCAGGAAATTTCAGAATTACAATATGATGGAAAAATATTAACTGACATATAAAAAGAATAACTGTATATTTTACTGTATGTGTGATCTAAAAAAAATAACTAATATAATTTTTTTAACCATTTGTTTTTACAGGATGTCACAGTTATTAATTTTTCAACGCGAGAAAGAACATCCAACTTAAGGACTGAAAAAATGCCAAGAAACTTTGCCAGAGTTCTTTAGTTGGTATACGACATTTAACAATCGTGTTTTTTTTTTCAGTTTTAAGCTACGTCTTTGCTTTCGTTTCAAATAACTGTAATAAAAATCCCAACAATTAAATAAACTGTAACAAATTTTCTGATTTTATTTGTGTGCGACACTATGTATGATTTAAAAATATGGATAAAATCCGACAAACGAATTAAATAAGGAACAAGTAGAAAAAAAGTTTAAACATTTGACATGTTTCGATATTACATTTTAGCTTCACCAAACATTGCGGGGGGGGGGGTAAATACAGATGACGCTAATATCAAATTACGAAATTTGGCAAATTTAGTTTTTCCTATTTGTTAATTATTTAAAATAATTACTTATTAATTTTTTTAAAATTATGAAGTCGTTTCAAGTTTTTTCAACACCAGCCCGTTCTCAATGACCAAATACATTAAATATTGTTTTGTTTTTTTTAAATTTACTGTTTCCAAAATTCGTTACACTGTGCTTCTAAAATCGGCATTTCGTCTAAACTTGCGCAACACAGACTGATGAAGCGTGAGAATTAATTGTTTGTAGATTCTTTTGCCTCTGGTTAAGAATTTTTTTTTTTTTTTTGCATTCAATTCAAAGTAGTTTCGCCTTAAAGAGTCACAGTTGAAGTGGGTACGTGCCCGAGCAGATTTAGTTTTACTTGTGTAGGTGTAGATATTTCTGAAGCGAAAATATAGCTACATACGTAAAACATTCAATTTTTGACGAGTTTTATTATATCTATCTATCTATCTATCTATCTATCTATCCCTCTATGTGTCAGTCAGTCCTAAAATAAATATATATTTACGGATGTTTTCACATATCTATCTCAGTACATTCATATATATTTCAATGAATTTCTATCTATCTCAGTATATTTATCTAAGTGAATTCCTATCCATCTATCTATCTCTCTCTCTCTCTCTCTCTCTCTCTCTATATATATATATATATATATATATATATATATATATATATATATATATATATATATATCGGTCTCAATATATAATATATTCATATCTATATCAGTGAATTTCTATCTATCTATCTATCTATCTATCTATCTATCTATCTATCTAACTATTTCAGTACATTCATATCGGTCTCAGTGAATATCTATCTATCTATCTATCTATCTATCTATCTATCTAAGTATATTCATATTTATCTCAGAGAATTCCTATCTATCTATCTATCTATCTATCTATCTATCTATCTATCTATCTATCTAAGTATATTCATATTTATCTCAGAGAATTCCTATCTATTGATCTATCTATCTATCTATCTATCTATCTATCTATCTATCTATCTATCTATCTATCTATCTATCTAAGTATATTCATATTTATCTCAGAGAATTCCTATCTATTGATCTACCTATCTGACTCTTTACATATATATATATATATAATGTGTTATAAGTTACATGGGTAATATCTTCCGGCAAAGTGTCTATATCCTTTCTTTATTGCATATTTAAAAAAAAAACTGATTTGCAGAACATTATTATTATTATTATTATTATTATTATTATTATTATTATTATTATTATTATTTGCTATCACGTCGCTGAATTCTATTTCTATTTTCCTCTGTCGGGGGTGAACTCAGGGCAATGCATCGTAGCACACTCATTGACCCTACCCCCTCACCATCCACCACCATTAATTCGTTCGCAATTCTATCACAACATTGCCAGGGCAAATACAGAAGTAAGTTGACACCTTTAAAAGGCGCTTCTTGTGCGAATCGACTCTGTCAAATTACAACAGTTTGGTAAATGTCTGACTCAACGGAATCTGTTATTGATTTAACTGACAAAAATTCACCCTCGTGTTGCATAGAATTTTCGCTTGTGATTCCACAATTTTGTGCTGGCGTTTACCGACATTTAGGAAGACTTCCTAGGGCCTTTAGAATTGTCTATATTTTATTTCTGGTAAACGTCTCAACAGAAGACGGAAAAGTTCGGCACTGAAATCCGAAGGCTCATTGGGATATCGAAAGATGCCTTTCCAAAGCTAAGCAAAGTATTAAGAAACCGGAAAATTTCGTTAGAAACAAACAAATGAGTAATAACCTGTTAAGTAATATCAGTCCCCTTTACATGGCCGTGGATACTGAACAGTCTCCTCAAAGACGAAGAAGAACAACAGAAATGAGCTCTTCAGGAGGATGCTGAGAATGCCATGGCCCGAACATGTGGTCATCGACGAAGCTTTAGTGAAAGTGGAAACAGAAAGCACACTTGTACTTAACATCGGAAAGTGACAGTCGAAACGTATACAGTTGCGGCCAAAATGTTCAGAACGGCATTGTTTTCGTCAGGAAAGTAGGTATAATTTTTTATCAAAGTTGTTTTATATTCTATAATTTTCACAGACAATAAATACGATATTATTTGTTATTGTCTGAGATTTTGGTGTAATTTGAGAGGATAATACAAAAGTTATGGAGGATTTAGTGATTTACTGCAAAACCCATGGCGGCCAAAATGATCAGAACGGTTGCTTTTACTCCGTGTTTTAGTATATTTAACCGGCGAACTCTAATTTTTTTAATTTGTTTACGTGACGGTTCGTTTACTAAACATTAGTAAGAATATCTGCAGTGTACTTTGTTAATATAATGCCACTTACTCCATCAGCAGATTAATCTTCGAAAGAATGATAATTTAAGTATTGGGTCTAGGAGAGATAGCATAGAGACAAAAATATATTTTGCTATAACGTCTCTGAATTCTATTTTTTTTTTTCTGTCGGGGGTGTAGAAATCAGAGCAATGTATTATTGAACTCATTTAACACCCACACTTCCCTGCATCATACACCAATTTTATTCGTTCGCGACTCTAAGCAAACTTACAGTTTGGTAAATGTTTGACTCAACGGAATCTGTTATTGATTCAACTGACGAAAACTCCTTCTTGTATTGCATAGAGTTCGCTTGTGATTTCACAATTATGCGACATTTGAAGCAGACTTCTCAGAGAATTGTTTATATCTTATTTCTGCGAAGTGTCACAAAAGAGGACGGAAAAGTGCGGCACAGAAATCCGAAGGCGCGTTTGGATAACCAAAGACGACTTCCAAAAGCTAAGCAAGACATTAAGTAACAGGAAATGTTTGTCATAAACAAAGAAACAAGTACTGAAATGTTACATAATATCCGTCCTATTATATGTCAGTGAATGCTGACAGTTGAAATATCTAGGGCACATAATGAGGAAAGAGGACTTGGAAAATTTGATACTCACAGGGCAGATTGAAGACAAGAGGAAAAGAGGAAAACAACGCATAACCTACATAGAGTGCATTGAACTGTTACGTAATATCAGTCCTATTATATGTCAGTGAATGCTGGATAATTTTCTCACTGAAGCCACAGAAAAGGTGGTTCTACAGAAGGATGATGAGAATACAATGGAACGAACATCTGAACAACGATGACGTTTTAGCGAAAATGGAAACCAAAAGGACATTTTTATTGAATATCAGTAAGTGACACATCTAAAGTGCAATTTCTAGGATAAATAATGGGGAAAGACGGATTAGAAAACTTAAGATCTGAACTGGTGGAACTATAGAATAAAAGTCGCCGAGACATGGCATACGGAATCGTAGACTGTCAATGCCACTTGACAATGTCTCTATGGCAGTGAAGGCTGTACAATCGCCTCACAGATGAAGAAGAAATATGATACATAGACCTAACAGCAGAAAGAGACAGCTGAAATAGGAATACCATGGGCCGAACATCTGAACAACGATGAAGTTTTAGCAAATATGGATACCAAAAGGACATTTATACTGGACATCAGTGAGTGACACTTCTAAAGCGCAATTTCTAGGATAAATAATAGTGAAAGACGGATTAAGAAACTTCAGATCTGAACTGGTGGAACTATGGAATAAAAGTCGCCGAGACGGGGTATAGGGAATCAGTAAATACTGAGCAATCTGCTCACAGATGAAGAAGAGACTTGATGCAAGATAAATGTTGTTCTATGCTGGGAATACCGTGGGCTGAACATGTGAGCAACTACAAAGGTTTAATAAAATTGAAATAAAAAGTACCATTATACTTAGGTACCTCCATAAGATCGCTAAAAAAAGAGCATAGCATGACGAAAAAATCGCCAAACTTGACGAAAACAAAACTTTATCGTCTAAATGTTTATGTTATTATTAACAGGAAAGATCAAAGTATTTTTGGGGTATTTTTTACATTTTTAATCGTTCCTAGCCCGTCCGAAATTTTCGTTAAACTTTGACAGATAATCAATCATGTCAACCATTTTTTTTTTCATTTTATAAAAAAAAATGAAATTCTCAGTTTGAAATTCTTTTAAAAATCAATTATAATTTTTTGAAAACTTATTTTTTTAAAATCAGAAATTATAATATTTATTTAAAATATTTAGAAGCAAGCATTACTTAGTTTCTGCGCCGAAAAGATGTAGTTTGAAAATAAAACAAATCGGGTCATAACATTTCGCGTCACTTGACAGGTGATGAATGGCAATTTTTTCACGTATTGACAGCTTACGTGAAGTTATTCTACGGAAGGAAAGAAGTGAAATTATTTAGATTTAAGTTAACAAATTATTTACCTGATTATTTTTAAAGAAAACTTTCAGCGCTCTAATTTCTTTTTTTATGTTTACGATGATTTATGGAAAATATAATATAAAGAAATTAAAATAAGACTGTTGGGAGTGAGATTAAATTTCATAAGAAAGGTATCTAATTAATTTATCGGTACCTTTCTTATGAAATTTTAGCAGAAGTGTACATAAAATACTATAATTGTATGTACATTTGTAACATTTTACTGTGTTATTTATATTTCAATTCATTTTAATAGTCATTTTGATATTTCATTTATGAAAAAAATGAGATTTATATAAAAATAAGATCATATAAATTTCATAAGATGATACTGATACTTTTAGATACCCTTCTCAGTTGAAATTGAAAAATCAAACTTCTCCACACGTGTTTCACAAAAATAAAGACCTTAACAGCGGAGAATAATCCTTAACTCAAATAACGCAACTTAATTGTATTCTTGTTGGGCTTCCGTACTTTATAATTACAGCCCGATTATAAACACAAAATTACATTTCTTAATTACTGCGGGGTCTTCTGATTACGATCCGCTAAAAAAAAGATCTATCTCATAAGGACATTTACGAAACTGAATGCGGCTTTCAACTAAATTTATAATATTTTAACAACTTAAATGTAAAAATCTAATATAATTAAAGAAATAAAAAATAATTGTATTAAAAATTCATTTTTCATCGAAAAAATCTTTTGCTTTCTGAAAATATTGTCCAACTAAAAGCAAATTAAAGCATTTGAAATTAAATAATATCTTTGTTTTATTGAGTTTTTTATGTTACAATTCAGAGCTGATTTTCAGGTGGAGGGGGGGTTCCAATTAAAAAAAATACATGATTTGCTTTCCTTAAAGCCTTGCGCTTTTAAATAATATAATCACTAAACTGAACTGTAAAGAATTTCTAGAGTTTTCATAAAATTAGTTGGGGGTGGGGGCAATAAATATTTTTAAAAAAATAAATTTTTTCCATGACTTTCAAAAAAAGAAAACATATTTTTAATAATTTCCATCATTTGTAAATAGTTTCTGAAAGTTTCATTAACATCCGACAATTATTTTAATTTTGCAAGATTTTCCAAATTAATGCCTGTCATACAAAAAAAAAAAAAAGAAACGCACTAAAAAATTATAGTTCCGGTGATACAAAGAGAAAAAAATTTTTTTTTTAAATCAAAATTTAGAATGTTCTAAACAGAAGGAAAAAAATTTTGAAAATAATTTTTAAAAAAATACTTTGGTCTTTCCTCTTAATAATAACATAAACATTTAGACGATTAAATTTTGTTTTCTTCAAGATTGGCGTCTTTTTCATCAGACTATGCCCTTTTTTTAGTAATCTCATGAAGGTACCTAATTTCACTTAATATCAGGAAGAGACAGTTGTAATTTATAGGGTAGATAATGAGGAAAGAGGGCTGGGAAAATCTGATACTCACAGCACAGAGAGGACAAGAGGGTCGGAGAAAAACAACGTATAATATATTTAGTGAGCTTGAATTAATGGATGGCGGAGCAAAGTTTAGGAGTGATAACAAAAAGGCAATATTTATTAAGAGGTACAAAGGACAGGAAATTCTAGAGAGATATTATCGCCCACGTCCTGAATGGACATGGTATATAGAAGAAGAAGAAGAAGAAGAAGAAGAAGAAGAAGAAGAAGAAGAAGAAGAAGATGATGATGATGATGCCATGGTTAGATTTATTAAACATTTGCAATTTGTTATAATTAACTTAAGTAAAAGACAGTGGAAATATCTAAGTTACATAATGAGGAAAGAGTGCTTGGAAAATCTGATACTCACAAGACAGATTGAAGGCAAGATGTACAGAGACAGGCAAAGCATAATATAGAGAAAGAGAGAGATTCAGTAAAATGGATCATTATTGCGAACTACAAAAAAGGAAATTGTGGAGAGCCATTATGTCCAACGTCCTGAAGGGACACATCACATAGAAGAGGAAGAAGTAGATGTCAATATTAAGTCTATTAAACATTTACAATCTGTAGTTATAATTAATTTCAGTAAGAAAGTTTAAATATCTAGGGCACATAATGAGGAAAGAAGGCTTGGAAAATCTGATACTCTCAGGACAGATGGAAGGGATAGAGGAAAACAATGCATAACCTACTTAGTGAGCTTGAGTAAATGGATGGTGGAACAAGGTTTAGGAGAGCTAACAAAAAGACAAAATGTATTAAGAGCTACAAAGAACAGGAAATTGTGGAGATCCATGATAGGGACGAGCAATATTTATCTAAAGATCCAAGTATAAACGTGATAAAAATTTACCTATAGACTCATAACCAATTTATACATACTGACTCAAGTATAAACGCCACTAAAGTTTGACTATGGATTCAAGTATAAACCCAACCAATGTTTATGTATAACGCTCATGTATAAACACGACCAATGGTTACCAATAGACTTATGTTTAAACGCCACCAATGTTTGCCTATTGACTCAAGTATCAAAACAAGCAACGATTACCTATAGACTCAAGTATAAACCTGAAAATACTTGCATATAGACTGACGTTTAAAAACGACTAACGATTATCTATAGACAAAAGTAAAACTTTGAAGAATATGTATCTTTACAATGAAGGTTAAACACAGCCAGTGTCTATATTAGACACAAGATTAAAACCGGTCAATATTAATCAACAGACTCAAGTTTAAAGACTGCCAGTGTTTACCAGTAGACTGGAGATTAAAAACGCTCAAAGTTTACCAAAAGACTCAAATTAAAAACGACCAGTGTTTACCAACATACTCAAGTTTAAAGACAGCCAGTGTTTACCAGTAGACACAAGATTAAAAACGGTCAAAGTTTACCAAAAACTCAAGCCTAAAAACGGCCAGTGTTTACCAGTAGACTCAAGATTAAAACCGGTCAATGCTTATCAACATACTCAAGTTTAAAGACGGCCAGTGTTTACCAATAGACTCAAGATTAAAAACGGTCAAAGTTTACCAAAAGGCTCAAGCTTAAAAACGACCAGTGTTTACCAGTAGACTCAAGATTAGAACCGGTCAATGTTTATCAATATACTCAAGTTTAAAGACGGACAGTGTTTACCAATAGACTCAAGATTAAAACCGGTCAAAGTTTACCAAAAGACTCAAGCTTAAAAACGACCAGTGTTTACCAGTAGACACAAGATTAAAACCGGTCAATGTTTATCAACATACTCAAGTTTAAAGACGGCCAGTGTTTACCAGTAGACTCAAGATTAAAAACGGTCAAAGTTTACCAAAAGTCTCAAGCTTAAAAACGACCAGTGTTTACCAGTAGACACAAGATTAAAACCGGTCAATGTTTACCAACATACTCAAGTTTAAAAACGGCCAGTGTTTACCAGTAGACTCAAGACTAACAGCGCTCAATGTTTACGAAGAGACTCAAGTTTAAACTTGAACAACGATTAGCTATAGACTCAAGTCCGAACAAAAACACGCCCAATGTTTACTTAAATACAAAAGTAGAATAACTATGTTTGCCTATAGGCACAAGAATATTTTTGACGGTAAATGACCCAGCTAATGTCGATATGTTGTAAAATCAACCATCTCTCTCTCTCTCTCTCAGCCCTTTAATTTATTAAGAGGCTGAAAGAGATGGATGGTGCAATTTATTTTTTTTTAATAAATTTTCTTAATACAGAAATGTTTTTAAAATATATAATGGTGAAAAAATTACTCAGATCCAGAATCGGGGAGGAAATAGTTAAACCTTGGGTTCAAAAGGGGGGTTAATCTGATTTGGAACTGTAGGCACCTCTGTTGTACATGTTCGCCATTAGTTTTTTTTTAAAAAAAAACATTCAGAAATACCTTTGCCATACTGTTGATGAACACGCAGTAACACATTTAATGTGATCTGTGCCTATGCATTTTGAATGTCTGCCCTTAAGGCGTTCATGTTTCGTATATCTTTGTGATACGCCATGGCCTTTGAGTCCCCGTTAACAAGATCACGGATGACGGTTCTGGTGTATGGTACAGAAAACCAAAAAGAAAATATTTTCCTGATTAAATTGAATTAGTTCCCGTTTCTTCGGCATAAAGCCAATGTACAGGTTGTCTCAAATGTATCGTTTATAAAGAGAGAAAGTTATCACGTTTTCTGATAAGTTGTACCTTTATTCAGAAAAAAATATGGCCGCCATTGCTATATTTTTAAATAAAAAAAAGGGCAGGATGTGTCATCTGACACTCAAAGTGAATATATCTCAACACACCTGGCGTAGGTGTAAAAATTACATTGTAAATGCAAGTCTTCAGATGATCAATGTTTCCTTCCTTTGTAAATGTGAATTCTGAGAGCCAAGTTCGAATCCCAGTCGAGTTCGTTATATTCACTTAAGCGTAAATACCCCGGGTAAAGTTAAAAATAGACGTCTTCTGCATGGGTTAATTAGTAGGACTTTCGAGTCAAATCCTCATTCCCTACAGCAGAATTAGCTACAGACAACGAAACATAATTTACTTTCTCATTTTCATTTTGTAACTCCTCTATCAAGATATTTGCTAATATATGTTTGTTAAATACTACAACCTTATTTTCTTCTTCTTCTTCTTCTTCTTCTTCTTCTTCTTCTTCTTCTTCTTCTTCTTTTCTTCTTCTTCTTCTTCTTCTTCTTCTTCTTCTTCTTCTTCTTCTTCTTCTTCTTCTTCTTCTTCTTCTTCTTCTTCTTCTTCTTCTTCTTCTTCTTCTTCTTCTTCTTCTTCTTCTTCTTCTTCTTCTTCTTCTTCTTCTTCTTCTTCTTCTTCTTCTTCTTCTTCTTCTTCTTCTTCTTCTTCTTCTTCTTCTTCTTCTTCTTCTTCTTCTTCTTCTTCTTCTTCTTCTTCTTCTTCTTCTTCTTCTCTTCTTCTTCTTCTTCTTCTTCTTCTTCTTCTTCTTCTTCTTCTTCTTCTTCTTCTTCTTCTTCTTCTTCTTCTTCTTCTTCTTCTTCTTCTTCTTCTTCTTCTTCTTCTTCTTCTTCTTCTTTTCTTCTTCTTCTTCTTCTTCTTCTTCTTCTTCTTCTTCTTCTTTTCTTCTTCTTCTTCTTCTTCTTCTTCTTCTTCTTCTTCTTCTCTTCTTCTTCTTCTTCTTCTTCTTCTTCTTCTTCTTCTTCTTCTTCTTCTTTCTTCTTCTTCTTCTTCTTCTTCTTCTTCTTCTTCTTCTTCTTCTTCTTCTTCTTCTTCTTCTTCTTCTTCTTCTTCTTCTTCTTCTTCTTCTTCTTCTTCTTCTTCTTCTTCTTCTTCTTCTTCTTCTTCTCTTCTTCTTCTTCTTCTTCTTCTTCTTCTTCTTCTTCTTCTTCTTCTTCTCTTCTTCTTCTTCTTCTTCTTTCTTCTCTTCTTCTTCTTCTTCTTCTTTCTTCTTCTTCTTCTTCTTCTTCTTCTTCTTCTTCTTCTTCTTCTTCTTCTTCTTCTTCTTCTTCTTCTTCTTCTTCTTCTTCTTCTTCTTCTTCTTCTTCTTCTTCTTCTTCTTCTTCTTCTTCTTCTTCTTCTTCTTCTTCTTCTCTTCTTCTTCTTCTTCTTCTTCTTCTTCTTCTTCCTTCTTCTTCTTCTTCTTCTTCTTCTTTCCTGTACTTCTCTTTCCTTCTTTAGCTTCTCTTCTTTCTTTTCTTTCTCCTCCTTTTCTTCCCTTCTTTACCGTCTCTTGCACCTCTTTGCTTTCTTCATACGTTTCTTTACAAAACAAATACACACACACGCGCAGTCACACACACACGTACACACACACACACACACACACACCTTCCATTCACATTGATACTTATTCCGTACAACAAAGAAAGAATAATCTAATCAAACTCGCAGAAAACAAATATTCCCCCACCCATCCGCCATTTCAATCAGGAATACTCTCTTTCATCGAAGTTCATTCTTATTTCGACGAGACATGAACTCAATGAATCATTTGATTTCATCATCTTCCTTGTTGACTTTTAACTTTTTTTCCCGCCTAACATTTTCATTCTAATCAATTTGATCCTGCTAAATAAATCCACATTCCCTAAGCCAGAATTAGCCAAAGGCAACGAAAAAGATGCAATGCAATGTAACGCAATTATCACACTGGGATTGTAAACTTGTCGAAGTGCCATAATTAGCAACAGTCCCTCTGAATTGAAGAATTTACCTGTAATAATCTGCAATGAGTTCTCAATGCCTTCATTATATCAAAATGCTTGTTGAAACGTGTGTATTAAGATGTGCATCTTACTTCCAGTCGCATCTTTGCATAGAGTTGCCAGAGGAATGTCCTAACGTATTAGTCATAAATAATTTCCGTTTTCGTTTATCTATTAATTTTAGACGAATAACGTTTAATTGTAATTTTATTCAGTTACATGTTCACTATTATTTGCTGTCACTTATCAGGGAGCTCGTCGATACGTTTTGGATGAAATTCCGCCGATTTTGATAGGAAAAAGCTTTCGACGAACTTTTGAAAATGTTTTTTTTTTTTTATTAGAAAATATTTTCGCTATCAAGGCGTTTTGCAATGATAGAAAAAGATAATATGCAGTTGGTGCAAGGTCCGGTCAATATGGCGGGTGAGGTTGGACAGACCAACTGAGTTCCCGGATGTTATCCTGCGTTATTATTGCTGTAGGCGGGCTTGCGTTGTCATGGAGTTGAACGACAATTTTCCTATCGTCGAGCGATTTTCGATTAAACTTTAACTTCCCGTTAGTCACATGGGGCGTTTTGCTACCCCATTTTTTTTTAAGTACTCGTATTTCATAGCTGCCGAGATGTTTCTTTGGCTACCTCCCACTACTCCCCTGGCGCAGTTGTAGCGGGAAGCAGATGTTTCTTTGTTTTTTTCGGGGTGTCCTGTCACCCTACCAGAATAACGATGGTAAATTCTCATGATTTATATATTTTTTGCATACATATTTTTTAATTTTTTAAAAGTTATTTTTGTGGATACTCGTATTTGAGTAGACGTTCGATTTGTTTATTATTAATATTATATTTATACAGTATATACCGTCCTGAATATATCGGCATGTAGATCGTTCGCATTCTGACAATGAGACCCGGGTTCGAATCTCACCAGGGTCGATTTGTCAGGAGGGAGTCTTCCTGATGTTATAGAACCGGAAGGGTCGATCCCAGCGTGCGGCACATTTGAATAGTGCCTGACAACCATACCAGTGTTTGACTCAAGCCTTGTGAATGAAATTGGGTAGACGAAACCCTTGTGTGCCGCCAATAGGTGTGTTAGCACGAAGTCACAAGTCATCGTGGCCGAGGGCTTGAGCGGGCTGGCTCTGTTCAAATTGTTGATTACGCTAGATTATACGCTCTTTCCCAGAAACTCTAACTAAGGTCTGCTCAGCATAGTTGCCGTATAAACCACTGGTGGGCTCTTTGGGTGTTGAATAAACACAAATGCGCCTGTGCAAGCGTCTGCAATAGGGATTAGCTAGCCTCCCTAATAGACGGGTATCCTCGAATACGAGTGGCCAGCTATTATATATATACATACATACATACATATATATATATATATATTTATATATATATATATATATATATATATATATATATATATATATATATATATTTTATATATATATATATATATCGTACGAGAGGGGTCGATCCCAGCATGCGGCACCTTTGAAAAGTGCCTGACAACCATACCACGGGTTGACACAAGTCAAATTGGGTCGATGGAACCCTTGGCCAAACATCTGGTCTGGTGCTCTTGATATATATTTAGAGATTCTTGATTCAATGACAGAAATATTTTTCTCTTGCATAAAAACGTAAGACTAACAGAGTAAGAACAGTAAGGTGCCGTCGATAGCTGTGCTAGCACGAATTCACAAGTCATCGTGACCGAGGACTTGACTGTGCTGGCCTTGTTCAAATTGTTGATCACGCTAGATAACACGCAAACTGTAACTAAGGTCTGCTCAGCATAGTTGCAGTATAAACACTAATGCACCTGCGCAAACGTCTGCTCGGGGTTGGCTCGTAGTTCTAGTAGACAGGTATCATCGAATACGAGTGGCCAGCTATACATGATATACCGGACAATATACAATATACAATATACAAATTATTTATTTATGTATTATTCACCAATCGTTTGTTGCCACTTCTTAGTCAGCTTTTCTTTTAAAACTCCACAGGATTCGACGTAAAACATGTTATGACGAACTCTTGAATTTTGGTTTCCGTTCGAGAAAGGTTTCCCCATCAAAGCATTTCGCAGTAATCGAAAAAAAAAACGTAATTGGTCGGATCAAGATCAGGTGAATATGGCGAGAAAAATAGGACAGAGCGGTCGAGTTTCAAATGTTCTTACTCCGTTGGTCTTACGTTTTTGTGGAGATGAACTATATCTGTGCTACTGAATCGAGAATCTCTAAATATATATAGCAAGATCGCCAGACCAAATGTGGGAGCAACATTTCAAGTAAGGACAAATGGTAGAATTATAAATATGTGAGATAGATTTATGCGAGAAAAAGTACTGAGCAAAAATGTGTCTAGTGCAGGGCACTATTTATCATGGGACCTTACCTAGAGAATGACGTATACGTATTGGTATTAGCAATGCGCAGACGAGTTAACGGTCGAACTCTCTGCCTCTGGGCGGAGAGGAACCCGAACGAGACTCTGCCCTTCGGCGGAGCCTCGTTCGGGGAGGTTGACCAACCCGATCCCGTTTATACGGGTTCTACGGGCATTTTTTGGCCGAGCCTACGGGCTCGGTGAGCCCACATTAAACCGACCTTGTGACACATTCGACACACGTGGGCGTGTTGTTGAACATCGTATACCTATTGGTATTAGCAATGCACAGACGAGTTAACGGTCGAACTCTCTGCCTCTGGGCGGAGAGGAACCCGGACGAGGCTCCGCCGAAGGGCAGAGTCTCGTTCGGGGTGGTTGACCAACCCGATTCTGTTTTTATAGTTTCTACGGGCATTTTTTGGCCGAGCCTACGGGCTCGGGAATACCCCACTTCAAACCCGGCCTTGTGCCACATCTATCCTTCGTGGGGGGGCAGTAAATACAGTATACGCATTGGTATTGAATTGAGTCGAGCAAATAGTAGTTCACTCCAAACCAGGCTGACAGTCATACTAAAACCTTTCACATCTTGTATTATTCCGTGTAATATAAATTCGTTATTTCTACTCTTGTGTTCGTGTTGTTCTTCCTTGGTCCTAACCTTGGACCATAACACTATTCAAGCAAGCATTTATGGACATATTGCAGTTGCTGGACAAAGAAATGTGCATTTAATATTTCTTCAGTTCTTAAGATATCGAAATGCATAATACCTCATGGGGTCACACCGCACACCTAACATTCCATTTCTAGCAAGGAGCTCAGATTTGGTTGGGTGGGTTTAGTAGATTTATTCTCGCCAATCCATTGCAATTTGCGTTGAATATTGTTGCATGTTAATGTACTCTAGATTGTTTAATTGCCGTTAACGAATCCTAATTACAATGATATAGTCGCCATTACAATTGTTTTCCCTAAATGGAAATTACTTATGACTAAACAACATTTGATTTAGTGCACGTTGATTGAGAAAAAAAGAAAAAAAAGAGAGAGAATATATTGGATCAATCTGGTCGTATGAAGTTAAAATCGTTCAGAATATATTTCTCTATCACCTTCATTATAGGTGTTTCGACTTAAACCCACTCTTGTTTTAAAATCACTTCACCTCCAAGCAAGGCGGAAATGCTACTAAGACGCAAGGCGTTGCCGAGAGTTAAAGACAATGAGAAGACATTAGTGAGGAAGCAAACTATAAAAATCAGTACCCACGAAGACAAGATGGCGATTGATGTTGCATTTGAATTTTAGAAGCATGCAGCAAAGCAAGAAACCGGAAGAGAATACTTAGAAAGAAGTGTAAAAGAAGAAAACGTTAGAATAGAAACTATTTTTGCATTTAATGCTTTCAACAATAAAACGATCATAATTACTAAGTAGTAAGTCCTGTTTACTACGTTTAAATTCATTCGGTCACGGTATCAAGGAGCAGAGATCATTAGAACAACTGCTATAGAAATATTCTTTTGAAAAGATTGACTAAAACCATTTCACATTGACTGAAGTCGAGCTGTTAGGTCAGGATCGATAACATTAAAGGCACTTCTCAGATTTTATCGAGACTCTCGACCAATATATACTAACAGTTTCTTCTCTTCCGCGCTTTGCGCTTGAGGAAGTCTCTCTTCCGGCTTCTCTTTTTCCCTTCAATCTCTTACATTATTTACATTGTTCGGACTATTGTCCTCATCTTTGTCGCCATATTTATTATAACGTTTCGGCCGTTGTACACTCCGGCCTTCTTTAGGTAGTTGGAATGTCGAACTGAACGCTTTATTTCGCTCGTTGGGACAGACTGTTCTAGTTCCACGTGCTATGTTTTAATGAATGTCAGTTATCAGTTATCTCCTGTCAAATTTCCCTCTGAAAGTTTTCCACTGCCTTAACCGGGTATTGAACTCACACTCTTTGGGTCCTGTCACTGGATCTAACCAACAACTTTATCCACTGTGCCACGTGTCCTTGAAGAAGGCCGGAGTGTACAACGTCCGAAACGTTGTAATAAATATGGCGACAAAGATGAGGACAATAGTCCGAATAATGTAAATAATGTACATAATACCTCATCTCAGAAATATAGACAGATATTCAATTTCTTAATCCCAGTTCTTTTATTGTCCTCTCTCCTTAATAGTATATTTTTCTCATATTGTCTAACACTCGTAAGTTCTATACTAACAGTCTCTTCAATCGCAATTCTCACTTGTGGAACTCTCTTCCGGTTTCTTGCTTCCCAGTCAACTTTGATCTTCGAAAATTTAAATGCAATATCTTCTTAATCCCAGTTCTCTTATTGACCTCTCTCCTTATTTTTCTCATATATTGACCCCTGTTCTTTTATTGTCCTCTCGCTTCAGTAATGATTTTCCTTTTATTCTCTCACTCTCGTCAACCCCATACGTCTTAGTGACGTTATTGCCTTGCTTAGAGTGAAATGATAGAAAAGAAAATACTGACTCTTTTATTTGGATATGCTTTTATTTTTGTGACTATATATTTCTGTTATTTAAATCATGTTGCGATGCCCGGCCTCTTGTTTCCCAGTCAAGTTTGGTCTTCAAAACTTCAAATGCAATGTCACTCGTTATTTTCTGTCTTTTTAATTCCAGTTCTTTTATTGTCCTCTCTCCTTAATAGTATATTTTTCTCATATTGTCTAACACTCGTAAGTTCTATACTAACAGTTTCTTCAATCGCAATTCTCACTTGTGGAACTCTCTTCCGACTTCTTGCTTCCCAGTCAACTTTGATCTTCGAAAATTTAAATGAAATGTCATCGTTATCTTCTGTGTTCTTCATTCTTGTTCTTTTAGTTTTCCCTCTCCTAAAAAGATTTTTTTCTTATATTTTCTCCCACTCAGCAACCCCTTGCCTCTTTGTGCTTTATTGCTCGGCTTAAACTGAAATTAAATTTATTTTATTAATATTTTGTATAGCTCCATTTCGCCTTGATAAACGCTTCAATACGATGAAGCTTGCCAGGGTATGTTACTCTGACAATATTTTGCTGAAGGTGTATTTATTAACGTCCGTAAGAGCCTTGGAATTGGCTGACTGTTTGTCTGCAATATTGTTTTTTTCCTCTAATCCCACAGATTTTCCAATAGGATTGCGATCAGGGCTGTTGCAAGATCATTCCTACATATTGGCCATGACCTTTTTAAGATATGTCTTTGCTTTGTGGCGCCAGGCAACTCCATTATTATTTTTTATCATGGATCAGGTTTAAATGACCCGTTGGTAAAATTATTGATTTACACTATTTCTATTCGTACGATTGTCCTCATCTTTATTGTTGTTATTATAACGTTTCGGCCGCTGTGCTCTCCGGCCCTCCTCAGGTGTGTATCGATTTGGGTAATCTACAAGATTTGCTTTCGTTTGTTTAACTGCATATCAACTTTTTATAGGTCATTTAATGACGAAATTTTCGTTTCTTGCGACCTTTGGTAATGTTTTCCAATAATATATTCCTTGTATTTCTGCTAATTTCTTATTTTCGTATATTATGAAGAAATGTTGCTGTTAGTGTTTTGTTTATTTACTATGGAAAGGTATTGCTAGTAATTGTTTAACATAATGCATTGTTGGTAATGATGGTAGTAGTCTTTATACTATGAAAATGTATTGCTGCTAATTTTTTCCCCTAAAATATATTGCTTCAATTGCTGGTAATATTTTTTATACTATGAAATCGTATTGTTGCTAATTTAATTTCACTATGAAAATGTATTGCTAGTATGGTTTTTTTTTTTTTCGAATAATATATTGATGATAATATTTTTTTATATGAAAATGTATTTCTAGTAATTCTTTCCAGAAGTATCTTCCTGGTATTGCTGTTAATATTTTTTATACTATGAAAATGTATAGCAGTTAATTTATTTTTTTTACAATGAAAATGTATTGCTGGTAAAGAATTTATACTATAAAAATGTATTGCTGGTATTATTTATAATATGAAAATGTATTGCTGGTAATTTTTTATTACGAAAATGTATTGAGATAACTTATTAATATGAAAATGTATTGCTGGTAAATTTTTATTATGAAAATGTATTGAGATAACTTATTAATATGAAAATGTATTGCTGGTAATTTTTTATTATGACAATGTATTGATATAACTTATTAATATGAAAATGTATTGCTGGTAATTTTTTATTATGAAAATGTATTGAGATAACTTATTAATATGAAAATGTATTGCTGGTAATTTTTTATTATGACAATGTATTGATATAACTTATTAATATGAAAATGTATTGCTGGTAATTTTTTATTATGAAAATGTATTGAGATAACTTATTAATATGAAAATGTATTGCTGGTAATTTTTTATTATGACAATGTATTGATATAACTTATTAATATGAAAATGTATTGCTGGTAATTTTTTATTATGAAAATGTATTGAGATAACTTATTAATATGAAAATGTATTGCTGGTAATTTTTTATTATGAAAATGTATTGAGATAACTTATTAATATGAAAATGTATTGCTGGTAATTTTTTATTATGAAAATGTATTGAGATAACTTATTAATATGAAAATGTATTGCTGGTAATTTTTTATTATGACAATGTATTGATATAACTTATTAATATGAAAATGTATTGCTGGTAATTTTTTATTATGAAAATGTATTGAGATAACTTGTTAATATGAAAATGTATTGCTGGTAATTTTTCTTACTATGAAAATGTATTACTTGTATATTTTTTATAATGAAAATGTATTGATATAATTTTTTTAATATGAAAATGTATTGCTGGTAATTTTTTTCCAATAATGTACTACAGGTAATTTTTATTTCTTTTAATTGAAAATATATTGTTGGAAATTCTTTTTTTTTTCAAAAATGTATTGCTGGTAATTTTTTTCCAATAATGTACTACAGGTAATTTTTATTTCTTTTAATTGAAAATATATTGTTGGAAATTCTTTTTTTTTTCAAAAATGTATTGCTGGTAATTTTTTTCCAATAATGTACTACAGGTAATTTTTATTTCTTTTAATTGAAAATATATTGTTGGAAATTCTTTTTTTTTTCAAAAATGTATTGCTGGTAATTTTTTTCCAATAATGTACTACAGGTAATTTTTATTTCTTTTAATTGAAAATATATTGTTGGAAATTCTTTTTTTTTTCAAAAATGTATTGCTGGTAATTTTTTTCCAATAATGTACTACAGGTAATTTTTATTTCTTTTAATTGAAAATATATTGTTGGAAATTCTGTTTTTTTTTCAAAAATGTATTGCTGGTAATTTTTTTCCAATAATGTACTACAGGTAATTTTTATTTCTTTTAATTGAAAATATATTGTTGGAAATTCTTTTTTTTTTCAAAAATGTATTGCTGGTAATTTTTTTCCAATAATGTACTACAGGTAATATTTATTTCTTTTAATTGAAAATATATTGTTGGAAATTCTGTTTTTTTTTCAAAAATGTATTGCTGGTAATTTTTTTCCAATAATGTACTACAGGTAATTTTTATTTCTTTTAATTGAAAATATATTGTTGGAAATTCTTTTTTTTTTCAAAAATGTATTGCTGGTAATTTTTTTTCCTATAATGTACTGCAGATTATTTATTATTTCTTTTAACATTAAAATATATTGCTGGAAAATGTTTTTTTCCAAATATGTATTGCTGGTAATGTATTTTGACCTCAGTTCGGCGGTTCGCTATTTCCGTATAGTTGACACCCAAACAGGTGCTACCATTCTAACCTTCAGGGATTTCTGAACTGTACCGTTTATTTCACCAACGGAGGTAGATCGTTCTCGTTCCGCTGCCCATACCTCGGCATATCCTACGGAACCATAGCCTAGTGGATTCCTGAATTTTGTGACATAGTACTTGTGAGTTCGATCCATGGGTTGGGCAATGTTTGCTTGGGCTCACAGGAAAACGGGGAGGGCAATAACTGAGAAGTACTAAAAATAAGAACTAGACGCGATATCCATAGACATGCTCTGTGGAAGGAGAACAGTCTAATCCCGTAGATTAAATAAATAGTTCAGCTCAGAAATCCCTGTAGGTTACCCCGATCGATGTATACTTGCAGAAGGCTGGAAGACGCAACGGCCGAAATGGGATATCAACAACAATGATGAAGACATTAGTTCGAATATAAATAAGAACTAAACTAATCTACGGGCATAGAATTTTCTCGTTCCATAGAATATGTCTTGGGATATACAGACATGGTCTATGGAACGAGAAAATTCAATGCTCGTAGATTAAATAAAAGGGGCTTTCTACCATGTTTGTCCATGTGAATCACTAGCTTTTATTTGCAACTATTCTGGATACTTTGGACAATTCATGGTTGCTCCTGGGTCCGCGAAATATAAACCAGGAAATATTTGACATTTGAAAGTTGATGTCATCAGTTCGCAGCTAGGTTAGGGTTAGGGTATACTGATGACAATACTATTTACACCTGTCTCAATAGTAAGTCTATACAGTGTAACCCGGATATAAGAGAGTTGTCGGGGCCGGAGAAGAAGTATCTTATATCCGGGTTTCTCTTATATCCGGGTTTGGTCTATTATATATAAATACATTAACACAGGCTCTAATTTGGGACCTGATAAAATCTCTCTTATATCCGGGTTTCTCTTATATCTGGGTTACACTATATTTGATAAGTTGAAATTTGCAGGTGATCTGAAAAATGACATACAATCTGTTGTTAAATGAGGCAAAGAGTGGCTTGTTTATTTTAACGGCCCAAAATCATCTGAGAGAACCGTTTTTTTTTTTACCTTCCATCAGCATGGCTGATGCTAACCTCCAGGAGAATCACTCATTGCGCCTTCCTGGACTCACTTATTCCGCTGACAAAAAATAGAATGAGTGCATTGATTCAACCGCTAAGTAGGCAGCGAGGAAAGCTAATTCACGGTAGTGAATTTTTGTTGACAGAATCTATCTTACATATTTCTAAGTTTTACCATTCGTCCATCCTTTGAATATTGCTGTCACATCTGCTCCTAATATATATTTTTAGATTCTTGATAAAAAAAAAAAAAAGAAGACGAATTTGTAATATTATTGGTCCCGACCTGGAAATCTCGGTTTCAGTAACTTTTGTTTGGTGTGCAATAATTACAAAAGAAACCTAAATTGTCGACTATGTACAACTGCTGTCTCAGATTCGTAGGGTCAACGTTTCTCAACCTTTTAAGCAACGGGACACTTAGACGCAAAAGAAAAATATCACAGCACACTTAGCGAAATTTTTAAAGCGTGTTCATTTAAATGTTGTGAAATAAAACCATAAATTAAAAAAAAATACACACACACACACAAATATGAACTTAGTTTATTTCGACGTTTCTATAAAAAAATATTTGTACAGCTGGATTCCTTGGAATCCTTGCTTAGTGCTTTTTTTGCGAAAATCTTCAATGTCTAAACAATATTTGCCAGCACCTTTATTTTGTGATGCCAACGAACACTCGTTACCAATTTTGTGATGCCAACGAATATTCGTTGTTAATTTTGTAAGTGCTCGTTGTAGTAGAGACTTTGTAATCGCAGATACAACTATAGTACGTCGTTAAGTCGCCTTTGAATAGCACTTGCACTCGATAATAATCGCTCGAAATGTAACCACCGAATAGTAATCAGTATAGAGAAAAGTAAAGTGAATAGTATAGAGATACACGATAGTGAAGAAAGAGGAGTCTATATAGTAATAGAGGATAGAATAGAGATGGGGATCCGTATAGTAATAGACGATAGAGTCGAAAGAGTGATCATTTAGACGTCACGTTAATACCCATATATACATTTCCTTTACTCTATTTACATTGTTCGGGCTATTTGTCCTCATCTTTCTTGCCATATTTATCACGATGTTTAAGGACGCATGGCACAGTGGATAAAGGCGTTAGTTAGATCCAGTGACAGGGCCCAAAGTGTGTGAGGTCTAATACCTGGTTAAGGCGGTGGAGGACTTGGAGAGAAGAAGTAACAGGAGATAACTGATAACTGACATCCATTAGACATGGCACGTAGAACTAGAACAGTCTACTCCAGCGAGCGAAATAAAGGCTTCAGTTCGACATTCCAACCACCTGAAGAAGGCCGGAGCCTTAACGTTGTGATAAATATGGCAACATAGATGAGGAGAATAGTCCGAATAATGTAAATAGTGTACATAATACCACATCTCAAAAATATAGACAGATTTCCTTTACTTATCAAATGATCTTCAAAATGGGATCGCCTGTGTTTGCTCTTTGGTGATCTGTGTTCAAACTCCAGTGTCGGCAGCGACACTTTATTCTTGTATGACAGTTTAAGAGGACCGCGCGGCAAACTAGTTTGCCACGGCGGCTGAGAATCACGGATCTACCGCAATTGGGTAGACCTCTCTTCATAGTTATGTATGCAGCCTGTTCGCTGTTCACACGGTACAACGGTAGTGGGCGACGGGCTTCCTAGAGTGATATTCTGTTATAACGATCAGTCACTCGTTCGTAACCAAAGCGAACATCCAATTTGGATAAAAATCGTCTGGGGTTAACCTTGATTCCGCTGGGTCTAGACGACCCGGAAACGCTCCGCATGAATGAATAATTCCCCAGATTTCAACCTAGGTATCTGTAGGGATCTGATCAGATGCACAGCTACGCAGCGATCCTATGACCGCATCTGGTCATAAGAGGGATGATTTGTTTGTTTTGTTTTGTTTTACGGCATATCAACCGCAATGGATTATTTAATGCCGACAATAGCAATAAATTTCTGAAAAAATACCAGCAATAAAAATTGACGGCATTGAATAATCCATTAAGGTTGATATGCCGTAAAACAAAACAAAACAAACAAATCATCCCTCTTATGACCAGACCATCCCTCTTATGACCAGACCATCCCTCTTATGACCAGACCATCCCTCTTATGACCAGACCATCCCTCTTATGACCAAACAGTATTTCTGATATTAATACCTATTTTCACACTTTCAAAGTGTTTTAAGCCCAGTTTAGGGGTTAACTATTTGCCCATAGCTGGGACCCTAATAGTTCAGGGTAGACCTGGGAACACCAGGAATTAAGAGGTGGTTCCACGCTCCTCAAAACCTTCTGATCAAAGGCTTTGCTGTCGGGTGTAGTTTATCCGTCTTACCCAGGACGCGGATGCAGTTTATCGTCTTACCCAGGACGGAAGGGGGATGTTGATGAATGTTGCATCTGTTGGTAGTTTCGTACTTTTCGTCGTCGTCGTTGCATAGTTTCGATCGGTCCATTCTTCAGCGTTCCTCTTCACATCTAAAAACATTGTACATAACGAGGAAGAGGGATTGGAGATTTTAACGCTCTCAAGGCATGTTGAATACAAGAGGAACGGAAAGAATAATCAAGTATACTACACACCGAATTTGGCGGCAATGAGTGGAAGATCGAGCGCTGGGATGGATGGCTAAGCGGCAAAATTTGTTTAGAACTACGCTAGAAGATATGGACAAAGAGTCCATTAAAATTCAGAAAGAAACTGAAGTAAAATAGAATCATTTTTATTTTCCTTTAACAGAGTTTATATCCGTGGGAATTCGGTGTACTAATCGATAGCGGCTCGGATTGAGAAATCGGAGAGGCGAGTTCGAATTCCAGTCGAATCTATTACATTCATTTACGTGCTAATACCATTGAGAAAGGTATGAATCCTCCTCATCTCCCCTCTTCTCCCCGCAGCTATGGGTAAATTGCTGGACAGACCGGATTCTATAGCCTTTCAACTGGTCTAACGCCGAAAGAAATGGCAACCTACTGCGGAAAAAAATCTGCCTCGTCAGTCATGTATCGTAAGATCCACGATCGAGTATGTATCATGCATGGTAGATAACTGACTAAAATTCACTTACGCGCTAATAACCTTTGGGAAAGGGTTGAATCCTCTTCTCGCCGAAGCTATGGGTAAATAGCAGGACAGACCGGGTTCTATAGCCTTGGATGGCAACTGGTCTACTGCAGAAAGAAATGGCAACCTACTGTTGAAAAAAAATCTGCCTCGTCAGTCATGTATCGAAAGATACATGATCGCCTAAGCGTGTATCACGTATAGCACTTAAATGACTGATTCAATGACAGGTATGTTAGTGTGGTAGAGACATACCTCAACGAAGCAAGAGAAGGCGAATTGTCTATGTACATGTGCTTGTGGACATCATGGACGCGCGAGGCGAACTCCGGCAAATCAATATTGAAGTGACACAGCGCATGCGTTATCGGCGAGAACTCGGCTAAACACAAGCGAGAGATCTCGGTTTCTTGCCCAAGACCAAAGATGGATGAAAAGAGCTGACTTTTTGTTTCAGGGCAGTTTGTTCTTTGAGTATGGTGAAGGTTATACCCGTGTTCCAGAGAAAGAGCGATGGTAGTGTTATTTACGGTGTGCTGAAAACAGAGTCCCGAGCGAAGCGTTGTTCCGGTTTCCACGTTAGCTGTCAGCGGGAACAGATTCGAGTGGAAATTTTTTTTTTTTTACTACTACCCAATTTTCGTTTACATCACACAGTTAGTAAATTTCGTTAACGGGATCTAGCCTCAGATGGTAAATATTATTTTTCGGGTTTCTCTATTTTGACCGCAGCTTTTTCTCTTTCTTGTATTGTATTTCCACCGTCACTTCTACGCCGAGTGCACTGGAAGAGTTGTAAAAAGATTTACTTACGTCGTTCTGAAACCGTTGGCAATTTTTCGCGACGGAATCTAATCTAAACTTAATTTCCAAACTCGGGCGAGCATGCGTAATGGCTGCAAAGCCATGAGCAAATTTACGTCTTTGTGCCCACATAATGTCGATCTTTTTTTCTTCGCTTCATAGTAGGGAGCGACGCAGAGCTGCCCCGTATTTCAGGGACCATCTGTTTGCCGGATTACTTCACCATCTGTCCGGCAAACTGTAAGCGGTGGCCGCAGCGATGGCCCCGGACGTTTTAAATATAATGGGACAGAATGGAAAGACAAGTAATGCATAAACGGTTAAGTATTTTTTAAAAGACACAGTTTAGAAAATGACGTCGCGGTGGAGGGGGCGGTAGGGCGGAGAGGGTTACTGCGTAAGCATTTTGAATTTGGTCAACCGACTTATTCGATATGTCCTACCTAGATCTCTCTCTCTCTCTTTCTCTTTCTCTTTCTCTCCTCCTCCTCCTCCTCCTCTTTCGCTTCCATTCTCTATTTTCTCTCTTTCTTTGTTTCCGTTTAAAATTACTTCAAGTGAGTGTACCTTTTGCAATCGGATCACGCAGAACAAGGGGGGGGGCGTCCTTCGTAATTCAAGCCGTGTTTTCCATCGAAGAATTTCTGTCCAATGCGAATAGTGGGAAAGGGGGGGGGGAGGATATTTTAGAGATATCTCGCAACCATCCAGAAAGGGGATTCTGCTTCTTTCATGTCAACATGGCACCGACATTAATGCTCTAACATTTTCGATTTCGAATGTACAGACATTAATATGCATCACCAAGATAGAAAAAAAAGTTTTTATAGGTACCACTGCAAATATAAAAGTAAAAAAAAAAATACGATGACAAATCTCGGAGACCATTTACACTAAAAGAAAGCACATCACTATCAACAAAAGGTTGTTCCGTTTAAGTGAATTAACTGAATTGGAGTCAGTCGGGATTCTGCCACTAAGCCGTTGACACACAGCAGGGATGAAGGTGAATTTAAAGCGTATTAATTTTTAGATAAACACACAGTGACTGAGAGAACTCGATTCGATTTACTGAAGAGTCTTGCATTATTAGTCATAATAGTCATTGTTTACAAACCCACACTTCCTCCCCAGAGAGCTTAACCGAAATAAATTTTTCAGGAGCATATATATATATATATATATATATATATATATATATATATATATATATATAACATTAAATAATTATTATAACCAAAGTTCGTCGTCAAGATTTTTGAATTCTCATATACTTGTATTTTGATTGGTGATTCCAGCTTATGTAACAGCTTTTCTCCCAGCGAGTGGTGTTTGGTTAATTTGAATATTTTAAATGCCTTTATTATACATTAAACACCATCACTTGATAAGACACCAGAAGGGTTGAAACAAAATGTCTATTTTTGTAGTGATTTTATAACATATTTACGTTATAATTTTCGAATAAATAATTATATATATATATATATATATATATATATATATATATATATGTTGAGATGTTGAGTGTTTCCACGTGAGTATATGGTAATAACGAACAAACACAGTCGTAGGGAAAAATACTGGTATATTCAGAGAGATTAGTAGTAGAACGAACGTAGGTTAGTAGTAACAATAAGTAATAGTAATAAAGTCCAACGGTATCTTCCGGTCGAGAAACGGAAGTGTAACTGATCACTACAGAAGTCTCACTCTGCACTGCACTACACTGCTACACTACTCCCAGTCTCTAGAACTACTGTTCTATTTATAATAATAGGATCAGTCTATTTTGGTTGTGAAGGTGGGTGCGCCCCAACAATATATATATATATAGTGTACTGGGGCATAGATCATTATTCGAAAATATATTGTTAAATATAACAGACAACGAATGTCTATTATGTTTGATCATGAGCCGTTCTAAACTTCATATGGTTGCTTTAATTTCGGGAGAAAATAAAAACAAAAATTATACAACATTTGGTCACTTTTTTTATTATGCTGTTCCTTGATCTAAGCTTTCAGCTCACATGAGCCATCTTCAGCGTGCTTGTATGGGCATTTAAACAGATATATTCTCCATCAAAGATGATATTGTCTTATGTTGACGTAGAAGATTGCTATGCGATGATAACGGTCGTGGAATAGCAGACGCAGGTCGTAAATTTATGATGCGGTTCTATGACGTAGTACTACGTGAGAGATCGAAAGATTAACAGCAGAACCATAGAGATATCGTTGCAATGTAATGTGTAGTGACTAGTTTGAAATGTAATTTTGTTGAGTATGAGTTGCTTCGGTTTAATATAGATGGCCTCCAGTATCTTAAGGTTCTTTTCACTGTGTGTATGTGTGAGTATTGTTGTGTTATCAACTAATATCTGTCTAATATTATGTACATGCCTATATTACTTCTAAGAAAATAACTTATAAATGAGTAAGGGTGATGTTGGTTTATAAAGGCTTTTCAATTTGAGAATGCTCATGAATATTGCCTAGTACATTCAGAAAATGGGAACGACACAAAGTGACATAATAGAAAGTCTCGTAAGCGAGTAACATTCAAAGAGATTCTTAATAAATGAATATTGTTTAAATTGTGATCAGATCGTTATGGTTTGTGCTGTTTATCTTCAAAGCCATGAGGTGATGGATTATCCGTTTTCTTTTGATTTTTCAACATCTTTGTGTTCGTGTATGTTGGTTTTGGAAAGTAGTAATACATTCTCTCTCTCTCTCTCTATATATATATATATATATATATATATATATATATATATAGTTTACGAAAAACTAGGTAATCCGTATGGGTAGACCCAAGGAGGATAAAATCCAGAGAGCTAATAATTTAAATAAAAACAGACCACTTTAAGGTTCCATATAATAAATGATTTCACCACAGCCCTTTTAAAGGACCGCGGATCATCAGATTTTATTTCCAAAGGTTGAAACGAAAAATTAAAAGAAATTTACACATTTATGACGGGCAGTAATAAGTATATGTAAATTAACGAAGTGAGGAAGTGAAGGGGGGGAGAGATGATTGAATTAGATGTAACATTTCTATTCTTTCAAATTTAAATTTTTAGAGGAAATCCAGACATTGACACATTAAATCGGTTAACTTAACGGAAGTTATATATTGATATGGAAGGTGGAATGGAGAAAAAGGCATAAAGAGAAAGAGAAAAAGAAGTTGTGATATATATATATATATATATATATATATATATATATATATATATATATATATGTGTGTGTGTGTGTGTGTGTGTGTGTGCGTGTGTGTGTGTATAAATACATACATACATATATATATATATATATAATTATTTATTTGAAAATTATACCATAAATATGTTATAAAATCACAACAAAATAGCCATTTTGTTTCAACACTTCTGATGTCTTATCACGTTATGTTGTTGAATGTAGAATAATGGGTTTTAAAAGGTTCAAATCAATCAAGAACCCCTCGATAGGGGAAACGCTGTTACATAAGCTGGAATGACCAATCAAAATACAAGTATATGAGAATTCAAAAAACTCGACAACTAACTCAGGTTATAATAATTAATTAATGCTTTAATGTTAGGGTTAGACTAAAATAGAATTCATTCTATCCAATTAATATTAAATTTTACTATAAAATTCAAAATTCAAAATTACCAATTTTAAATTTAATCTGTATTAAGTTTCAAAAATTATAAAATTATTTAAAGAAGAAAATGAAGGAAAAAATACATATGTTTTGTTATTTATTTTGTTTTTATTTTAAAAAAAAATTAAGTTGTAATCAACGTTAATCTCTAATGTTGCTCTGAGATCCGTTACAATTTCGATACATTTGAAGTGAAGATATGAACAGGGTAGGGAGAAATCTTGCAAAAGACAATACATACACAATCAGATTATAATACACAAACACGCAGACATATTTAGATATATAAACACGCAAAAAAGCGACGAGACAGGAAATAGGTGTCCACGACCCTTAAAAAAAAACGACAACATATACATACAATGAAAGGCACATATAAGCGATTATACACACACACATTGATAAAGACACGCACATATACCCACCAAGAAATATTCGTCAATGAACAACGTAAGGAAAAGTGACGCTAAAATATATACAAATGGATAGAAAAATAAATATATACGCATACATAAATAAGAAAAAAAAATTCAAATGTCCAGGCAAAATGTAATACTTAAAAATAACACTATCTAATATATAAAAACGATAACTCATAAATACACAAATATATATATATAAATATTTCATATATAATTATATACGCATTAGTACACATATACGAGTACAAATATATAACAATATGTGAAAGAAAATATATATATATATATAAAAAATATGTGATGCAGTTCAATTTATAAATTGAACTGCACCACATATTTGATTTAAAAGAACTGATCCGACGTGAAAATGTTCGGGATAACAGCTGAGACATTACTCTATTGAATAATTTACTTCATGCCACATTGACTGATAAACTCCTACAACAAAAAAACTCTCAAATTACCATATTAATAAAAAGCGCACTCTCTTAAATTTAAAAAAAAAATCAACCTTAGCGTTGCGACTGTACGCTCCAAAAGTTTGTATCCGTAAACAATAATATATTTCTAAAAAAAAAAATATTTCGATTCGCATTTAATTTTTCGTCTCTGATGCCACCGGTATTTCCTAAAAACAAAATAATTTCCAAGCCTGAGGATGACTGTATGTACAGTTGAAAGTACTAGCAGATTAAAAAAAAGACCTTATACAGCTTGTAGTTATTAAAAACAAGGATCATAAAATTCATTGAGTGGTTTGTAGGTTAATGCATCTTTAAAATTTTGTTTTCGAAGAGAT
>OZ038507.1:33029598-33034598 GCA_964036315.1 Acanthosepion esculentum | reverse complement strand
AGAAACTTCGTGAATATGGCAATGAATATGAGGACAACGCTTCGTACAATGTAAATAGTGTAAATAATAAACCTCATCTCAGAAATATAGACGGATCCTGTAGAAGGCAGGAGAGTACAACGACCGAAACCTCGTGAATACGGCAAGGAAGATGAGCGCAACAGTACGATCAATGTAAATAGGGTAAATAATTATAATATTTCATCTCAGAAATATAGACACATCCTGATGAAGGCCGGAGCGTACAGCGATCGAAACATTGTGAGTATGACCGCGAAGTTAAGGACAACAATCCGAACAATGTAAATAGTGTAAATAATTACAACACCTCATCTCAAAAATATAGACAGTTATTAAAATGAACTCATTAAATGTTGCACAGAATTTGAACCCGGTTAGCTGATTTTCTTTTTCACGCCGATAACCGTTACCTTCCCTGGATCAACATTTGATTACCCACTTTCTGAACGGTCTTGGCATATAAACTAAGATGAGACTTAAGTTGAACTTCGCCTGCATTGGCTGCGGTTAATGGCTGTGTGTCATTGTTTTTCCTAACAGTAGTGTGTCCTTTAGAGAAAACTACAGTCGATAGGTCACTTGGATTTCTAACGTGATTGCACACTTTATCATGGCCTTTTCGCCCTGACAGTACGCTGAAAAGAGCTGTGGGTGAGGAGAGCTGAAAACTCGTTTTTTAACTTGCTATTCATGTTCAGGACAGACAGACCTTTGGCTTTATGTGAAATAATCAGTTATTTCTTTGTGGAAGAAATTTAAGAAAAAGATAACAGTCAAAGAAGAATAATATAGGCGCGAATGTCGCTCAAGGAAGATTGTTAACAAATAAGATTTTTGTAAGGGAAGGAAGAAGTAAAGAAATACATATTATAAGGGTTTGTATGATATACACTACAGTTCAAAAGTTTGAGGTCACCCTTGGTATCTTTTTTAAAATTGGCCCCCAAAAGTAGCTGTTTTGTATTTCAAACAAGTGAAAATTATTATAATTGGTTAAAAAAATTTCAGATATGATTTTTTACAGTATTTACATTAGTCGGAATATTGTCCTCATCTTTGTCGCCATATTTGTCACAACGTTTCGGCCGTTGTACGCTCCGGCCTTCTTCAGGTGGTTGGAATTTCGAACCGAACCCTTTATTTCGATCACTGGGGTAGACTGTTCTAGTTCCACGAGCCATGTTTGATGGATGTCAGTTATCAGTTATCTCCTGGTAATTTTCCCTCTGAAAGTTCTCCACTGCCTGAACCGGGTATTGAACTCACACTCTTTGGGTCTGTCACTGGATCTAACCAACGCCTTTATCCACTGTACCGTTGTACGCTCCGGCCTTCTTCAGGTGGTTGGAATTTCGAACCGAAACCTTTATTTCGATCACTGGGATAGACTGTCTTTATTACTGGTTCCCATATTGTATTTATTTCTATGCTTGGCCGACTCAGGAGATTTTTGTGGCCTAGCATATGTGCTGATTCCTTAAGTTTACGAATTTTCCAATGGTGTTCCCTATCTATGATCTCAACCTGATCCCACAGGGGACGGTGATCTCCCTTCTCTCTCCATATGTGGTCAGCCACGCCTGATTTTTCTACTTCCCCTCGCGTTACAGCTTTCAAGTGTTCTTGAAGCCTTACCTTGAGGGGGCGGCCTGTTTCTCCTTTATATTCCTTTCCGCAGCTGCACGGGATAGCGTACACACAGTCTTTAGTCCTGTTCTACTCTATGGCGGGTCTCACTCGAGAGAGATATCTGCGAAGTGTTGTCACGCTTTTGAAGGTTGTCCTGATGTTATATGGACCGCAGATCCTTTGTATTTTCTCTGATAACCCCTTCACATAAGGCAGACAGACTGTTTTCTGAGTGTTGTTGCCCTCCTCCTCCTCCTCTTGTACCCGCCTATCCCAGTTTTGAGGGGCTGCTGCCATGTACCCAGAGTAGTTGTTACGTTGTAGGGTACTACTTATACTGACCAATTCCTTATCTAACGTCTCTGGGTCGCCACTTATGACTTTTGCTCGGTGTTGTAAGCAACGGTCGATCCCTTTCTTTACGCTGTATGGATGGTGGGAGCTGTCCGGTGAATGTTGGTTTACGGTATACGGATGTCTTGAACCCATGCTCTGTTCGATTTTTTATTAGAAATTTTATTATGACAAAAAGAAATACAGCATTTTATGATTAAATTTTGCTCCCGTCAAAATATCCTCCTTTATCCTTGATTACTGCAACACTATTTTTGGGGAAAAGTTTCTCAAGTTATAAGTTTGATAATTGATTCCATTCTTTTTTCAATGATTCTAAGAGCTCTTTTTTCAATTTTTGGGATGGAAAGGTTTCACTCTTCTGACAAGTTCATTCCACGCTACTTCTGGGGATGGCTTCAAACTTTTTAAAAAATTGACATAATTTTGTAGCTTAATAACATAGCTAATTCTCGATCAAATGATCTCAAGTTTTAACAAAATATATTAAAATCAAGCTCACTGTGCGGACATATCTAAATGAGAATCTACCAAGATGATAGATCGGGTGTATCAGTGATAATGACGATTCTCCGTTGAAATGGGCAACCTGTTCATCTGACTTGACACCTTGTGATATTTTTTTACTATGGGACTATGTGAAAGGACATGTCTATATCCCCCATCTTCCTACAAGCCTAGAGGAACTTAAGCAGAGAACCACGACGGACAATGTTACTCAAGACATGCTACAGCGTGTTTGGCTGGAGCTGGTCTACCGACTGGACGTGTATCCTGTCACAGGTGGTGTGCGTATTGAACGTTTGTGAATTTTTGTGAATCGTCCTGAAAACTAAAATTTAAAACCCTTTGTATATCTTGTTCGAATTTTGATAAATAAATCTTTTTATTGAAGCCTATTTTATTGATGTCAATTTTTGGGACCCCCTCTATTAATAAAAGCTTTCTAATGTTCCTAAAATGGCGGTACATATTAAATTGATAATTAATGACTGAATTATTGGGATGGTGAGTTATCATCAATGTGTTATCATTATTTACAGAATTTTCATTCAGACTATTGTCCTCATCTTTGTTGTGGTTATCACAGCATTTCGGCTTCTATAAATAGATTTTCGCTATTTGTTAATTTCTCGTAATTGTCGGAGTTTGTTGATTACTTATAACAAATATAGCCCCACCCCGCATTTTATTTTCAGTAGTATATTATATTAATACAATTTTCACTAAACGGTAAAAAATGACTGCTTATTTTGCCAAATCCTAAACAATATTTTATTCATTTTCATATATATATATATATATATATATATATATATATATGTACATACATACATACATATACACATGCACGCACACGCACACACACACACACACACACATATATATATATACATATATATACACACAAACATACATATATATATATATATATATATATATATATATATATATATATATATATATATATATATATATATTGTCATCAACAGACAGACTGTTTCGCTGTATCACATCTCATCAGTGTGGCTAGACGTCCGGTTGCCTCTGGCTAGAATCGAAAACCGGCTGAATTCGCGTCAGTCGGAAATTTTACCCTGAAGCCGTTGGCTCACGGCAGAGAAGAAGGTGAATTTAAGCGAATTTATTTTTAGATAAACACACAGTGACTGAGAGAACTCGATTCGATTTACCGAAGAGTCTTGCATTATTAGCCGTAATAGTCACTGTTTACAAACCCACACATCCTCCCCAGAGAGCTCAACCGAAATAAATTTTTCAGGAGCATATATATATATATATATATATATATATATATATATATATATTTCAAATATATATATATATATTTTTTTTTTTTCAAATATATATATATATATTTCAAAAATGAAAAATAGTGTTTAGGATTTGGTAAAATAAGCAGTCATTTTATACCGTTTGGTTAAAATCGTATTAATATAACATACTACTGAAAATAAATGCATGAGTATATATATCGACAGTTAACCACAGACAAACTATTTCGCTGTATCACAGCACGTCAGGGTGGCTATACGTCCGATTGCTTCAAGCCGTGATCAAATCGACCAATCGGCATTAGTCAGAAATCCTATCCCTAAGCTGTCGGCGGACGGCAGGGAGAAAGGGATATTTTAGCGTTTTCTATACGAAATACGACAGCGGCTAAGAGAACACAATTCGTACTTGAAGAGTAATACATTCAATGCATTATATATATATATATATATATATATATATATATATATATATATATATATATATATATATATAAAATATAAATATAAAAAATATATATTTTATATTTTTATTTTATATATATTATATATATTTATATATATATGATATATATATATTATATTTATATTATATATATATATATATATTCTCTCTATATATATTTATATATATATATATATGTTAACACAAACACACACATACATATATATATATATATATATATATATATATATATATATATATATATATATATATATATAAATTTAAGTAAAGAAAATTTTGGTAATCCGTATGGCGAATTCGAAGGAGGATGAAATCCGGAGAGCTCAATTTTTAAATCAGAGCGATTAATTTAATTTAATGAAAACAGAAAAATTTAAGCTATCATGGTTATAATTTATTTCCCCACGGAGTTATATATATATATATATATATATATATATATATATATATATATATATATATATATATATATATATATATATATATATATATATATTCTAACGGAGAACGCTCTCAAATATAGTTACGGACATTACTGACAAGAACCACTTTTAAGATTATAGCTCGATATACAAATAAAACATTTCTATGAGATTTGATCGCTTCGCCCACATCTCGGAAGTTCGTCTTACGTGGACAAAGCCTTAACCAGATAAGCCACACCCATCTGTTCTCCAATCTGCAATCATACTATGCTTGCATCTTGTTGCACAAAACACGGTTTTGCAGTTTGT
>OZ038507.1:33022098-33027098 GCA_964036315.1 Acanthosepion esculentum | reverse complement strand
TAGATAGATAGATAGATAGATAGATAGATAGATATGATTCCCTTTTAATAAAGAGATATTTGCAAACTAAAACAATTACTAACTAATTGAGATACGTAGGTATAAAAAAAATACTGACACGGACAAATACTGATTGATTGATAGAGATATGCGTCGGTTTCCAATACGAACCGTCTGTGATGGCTAAGAACAATCTGTTCACACATTCTTTTAGCCTGTGTGTGCAGTTTTTTTCCCCATCCTGCCAGTCTCCTTTGTGTATACGTCTTTCGGATTTTGCCTCCATTTCCACCAGATCTCCTTCGCCGCTTTCTTCATTTTACCTGCATACAGCCACCTCCACACGCCGCTTCACATCGCCTCGCTTCGCCTCGCCACAGCATCGCACGTTTTGACGTTGGCGATACAGTCATCTTTGTGCCGAGGTCGAAATAACTCTGCCGCTCGAAACAGCCTTTTCTCTCCTGATTCGTCATTCCCCACATCGGGTCGATAGCTATCCAAGACATGAGGAATCTATCATCTGCCGGTTTGTTCATTGGTTGATTTAGTTAGCGATGCAGTTGGGAGTCGTAAATCCACGTGTTGCGAAATTCTTGTCTTTCTGTACCCGCCGCCGTTCCGATAATACTCACACATCAAACTCTCCCCTGAAAACTGAGTTATTTATGGCACAAGACCAGAAGTTGGGGGGGGACCTAGTTCGAATCGAAAACGTTTACCAAAATAGCTTGTTAGACTCTAACCAAAATCGAAGCATCGAATTATTTACCCAGCTTCGCATACAATTTGGAAATGCTTCCTGAACTGACATGTCATTCCAATGATTCTATATGGCCGTGAATGCTGTGCAACGTCTTCACAGATGAGACAAGAGAGAGATATGGTGCTACAGAAGGATGCTGAGAATGTCATGGACGCTGCTTGTAAGCAACGGTGACGTGAGTCAAAGGAATATAGAAAGTAAACGGACAATTACACTTAGAATGTGACGGTTGAATTCTCTAAGGCACTTGATTAAATTTTGGACTGATCTATTTGTTTTACGGCTTATCAACCGTTTGCAGTTTTAATTAACTCATAGATGGGGAGAATTAGTGGATTCATGCCTGTACCATGAGTACCTGCGCGTAAGCGAATACAACGAAACCGATTGGAATTTGAACTCGCCTCTCCGATTTCCAATTCCGAGCCGTTATTCATTACACCATCCGCACATCCAGATTTACAGCACCATTTAGTACTGAACGGTGACCCATCTAAGTACTGACCAGGCTCGACGTTGCTTAACTTCACTGGTCGCACAAGAACCGGTCGCTTCAACGTGATATGGCCGTTAGACACGCATTATTAAGAAAGAAGTCTTGGAGAATTTGACAGTCAAAGAACATGAGGAAGAAAAAAAGGGATATTGGAAAACAGCGAATAACTGACTTAACGCCATTGTGTAAATCATTGGCAGAACAGCAATGAGCTAAGAGCCACGAACAATTGGAAGATGTGGAGAGCCGCGACTGCCCACGTATTGAATGGATACGATATATACAAACGGAAGAAAAAGAAGGGGCTTAAAGTCGGTTCAGCATATAGTTAACTAAATTAGTCAAGTTGGCCATTACTTTTGAGTATTGATTACGATCCTCACTAGGTGCCTGAAACAAGTGGCCCTGTGTCAAACTTGAATGTTACGCTGGTTTACTTTCTTTTTTTACTGAGTAACGTATTTGATCCGCACCGGGTGCCTCATACTTTCGACCTCATTAACCCTTGATTAGATGATATATATCGGCCGAAAAGTCGAATGACTGGGCCGATCCATCGGTCCGCTAATACAAACCTCGTGATTAGTTGGCTGGTCTTCTTAGCAGCCAATCAATTTGCTTCTCACATTTCTTGAACATCTAGACTTCTCAATGGCGGTTTCTATGATAGTTTGCTGTGTTCTGTGATTTTAAATTAATTTTTTTTGTGTTCCAAGTAAGGGCATGTGAAAAGGTTTTCGTCATGGCACTGAAACTCCAAATGTGGCTCCGTTCCCAAAGGATTAAAAAAATAAGCTAATCTTAGTGAATAAAAAAAAAATTGCTTTGGCTTAGGAATAATGGCGCTTATTCTGTTAGTCCAATTGGCAATTACTACTTATCAGTGAGTTTGATACAGACTGTGTACTCCTTATAAAATTCAACATTAAAATTAAACCAACAAAAGGTGACATTCAAAATTAACCGAAAACAGTTTAACTTAATCGATCGTGAAGCCAGTAATTTGGAGAAGTCACGAACAAACTGACATCGCAGTATGAATATTGGCCGAGATTTTCTGTCGTATAACTGAACATAGATCGCCAGAGAGCAAACACAGGTGATCCCATTTGAGATGGCAAAGGAAATGTATATATTGAAATTAGCATGGCGTCTAACTGATCACTATTTCTACACTATCCTCTATTACTATACGGATCGCTATTCTCCATACTATTCCCTATACTATTTCTCTATACTGATCACTGTTCTATTACTATTCGATATCACTGTTCGGTGGTTACTATTCGAGCGAGTATTATCGAGTGATATTCGAAGGCGTCTGACACCAGTATTGTTCAACGGCGTTACTATAATTGTATCTGCGATTACAAGGCTCTACTACAACGAGCATTAGGAAAGTGACAACGAGTATTCGTTGGCATCCCAAAAGTGGCAACGAGTGTTGAGTCACAAAAATATATAACTTCAGGTTTTAATTTTAATCTAATTGATCGTCATTTCTCATCTATTCTCTATTATTATACGGATTGTTATTCTAGACTATACTATTTCTCTACTCTATTCGCTATACTATTCCTTTATTCGGATCACTATACGCATTACTATTACGGGCGAGTATTATCGAGAAAGTACTATTAGTGCGAGTTCTATTCGAAGGCGTCTGTCACCAGTATTGTTCAACGGCGTTACTATAGTTGTATCTGCGATTACAAAGTCTCTACTACAATGAAAGTGACAACGAGCATTCGTTAACATCACAAAACATTCAATGCGGTAAGCTCCATGTGCTGATCAGAAAATATCAGATGTGTAGGACTCTTAGTACGGATCGAATTTAATTACTCAATCGTAATGATTATCTTCCTCTTCTTTTATGCTCTCGCCTCAATTTCTTTGCAATTTTTAAAACTTTGTTCTGCTTTTCCGTGTACAGAAATACGAGTTATTCATCTATATCGAACTGCTAATATTGGTGAGATACGTAACTGTTATTACTAAACTTTGTTTAGCTCAAGGGAGTATTAATCGGGCAGCCAGCGAAGATCGAACTAAATAAGGATGTATTGTTACCCACATGTCCTAGATAGTTGTTATTCATTCACATACTTTTATCTCTCTGAATGAATCATAAAAGCATTGGCGATTATGACTCTCCACAGCTTTCTGCATTTTTTTACGCATTCTCTTTTACGACCTCTCTTTCTCTCTATGGTAGCTGGTTCTCTATTCGCAAACCATTTTCAAATTGGTTACGGGCCATAAAACTTTGCTACTCTAATCCTATGACTCTTACATTTTCCAACCCTTTTCTCCTCATTTATGTGTCCCTGAAAATTCTGATTATTAGCGACGGTTTGGTCGTACATCATATGTCACATAAAATGTCCTTGTGCCTCACATGATCTATCAATAGTACTCCTAATCGGTAGAAGCACATACCTGTCACTTCAAGTCTCTTAGCGTGATTGTCACATAGGTGATTAGATATTACATGTCAGTAAAGCATTAATGTCTTTGTTTCTAATGATGTTTTCCTTTCTCATATTACTTTGCTATGTTTCTGCAAGGCATCTTTTGCGATACTATTTCAGCTATTTCTACCTGGTTGTCAGCAAACGTTTTCTAGTAATTACTGTTCTTATTCATCACAAGTTCTGTTATTGGTATATTAAGCAATCGTTTATAGAAGCACATCTTCGCTGCTACATATTCTTCCTCTGTGAAGAAATCGTCTAACATTCCTTAAGATTAAATATTTAAAAAGAATCTGACATTTTCTGCCAATAACTATATTTTCCTATGAATAATTAACAAACGCCGGTGGTGCCATATTTCTGTCTCTTTAAGTCTTTTCCAGCTGCGACGGGATTGCCCAGCATTGACAGAGATATAGGGAAATTGATATTACATAGAAATACAAAATGCCTTTATTTGTTTCTAACAATGTTTCCCTATTAATTCTTAACATTCGCCAGTGGTATGTCTTTCCCTAAGTTTGCTTTCAATCATCATTCACTGTAATATAGAAGAGGTTGATATTACATAGAAATACTATACTCCTTTACTTGTATCTAACAATGTTTCCCTATTTGTTGTGGATTCCGGGAATGGAATCCTGCACAAATAAATAAACAACGCCAGTAATTGAGATAGAAAAATAAGTGTATTAAACGTAAGAATACAGACTTGAAGTGAAGATTAGTAGTCCAGGAATGCGGGTTAGTAGAAAGTATATGTACAGGTCTCTGTAAGTGAATCCGTAATTATCTCTCTCGCTGGACTCTCTTATAACTCTCTGTGAACACCCTGTGTACTGTCTCCGTATCTCTCACCCTGGCTCAACGTATCTCAACCACCAGGTATTCTCTCTGTCAGTATAAGTATACTTTGAACGAGTCCATCTTGTGTAAAAGGGGTCTGCTCCACAACACTATTAATTCTTAAGTATCATGTTTGTCTCTTTAAATATTTTCTTAATCTGTAAAAAGATTTTCCATCACTCGCTGTCATGGAGGAGATCAGATATTACATTGCAGGCCAGCAATTTCTTTTCTTTCCAGCGACTTGTTTTCACCACTTCATAATTTTCTTCGTCGGTAGAATTGCACCTCTCTTGCTTTTAATCTGTCCTACATCTGTACGGGAATTGTCCAGCATTCACTGCCATATTATATTAGATAGCGTTCCAGGAGCCTTGGCTTTGTTTGTAAAGACATTTTGCCGATTCCTTAATAA
>OZ038507.1:32884598-33017098 GCA_964036315.1 Acanthosepion esculentum | reverse complement strand
AACGCGTGACATAATGGGCTTTAGCAACTGGATGGATGAACAGGGTCTGGGATAAATAATAAAAATACAAAACTTACTAAAAGCTACAAGGGACAGGAGGAGGTGGAGGACCGTGATCGCGTACGTCCTGGAGGGACCCAGCACATAAAATAAGAAGGTATTTCATAAAAGGATTTCGACTATGGTCAGTTCCTTCATCAATTTACTCCCAAAATAGGGGAATGATCCCTTCAATTAGAGAAGATTGTTTTAAATACAAACGCAAATTCACCCTGATGTTAAGCACAAGTTTTCATCTTTGTTCTCATTCTCTCCAAAATCTCGTCGTTGCTCACATCATCGGTCCATGGTATCCTCAGCATCCTTCTGTAGAACCACACTTCCGTTGCTGCGTATCTCTTTTTTTTTATAGAAATATTGGTTAATGTATCTATAGTTAGTTTTCATTAGCGTCGAAAAAAAAATTAGTAGGAATTATAAATGCCGATGATACTATGAACACCGGCCCCATCGATTTATTCTCTCGTAATCAGATGCACTCAAACTAAAAGCAATGTGATATGGTTTCTATCATTTCTCTGATAATGTTTTTTTTTTAATCCAGTTCACCCCAAGCAAGGCAATAAAACCACTAAGAAAAGTTACTGGGTGTAGAAGAATTAGAAAAGAGAAATATCACTAAGAAGCGAGAACAGTAGAAGAGTAACCAGGAGGACAGTAGATAACGATTGGTATTGGGTTTTAATTTTTGAAGATTAAAATTGGCTGGAAAGCCTGGAGCCAGAAGAGAGTTCCAGAAGCCAGACGTGCCAGAGAAGAAATTGTTAGCATAGAGGTTGCGGTTACATCGAGACAACTAAAAATAAAATTAACGGTCACTGGAACGGTCATGCTTTATCGAATACATTCAAGAATTAAAAATCATTTATGCGTTCTATTTTAAATCGTGGTTACATAGCCATGATATGACTTTTTAACTCCAGACAATGCTTCAAATCAGCTAGAAGCAGGAAATACTTAATAAACCAAAGACGAACTGCGTGACTCCTCACGTACAGATATTCAACCAGAGAAAAATATTTTCCATATCTCATACACATGTGTCCTTTATCTCTGTCATTTAAAAGATAGTTAACAATTTGCCGCTTAAATAGAGGATACAATGGTAAAAGTCTGTCCCTCGGTAAAAAAAAAACTTTCTAAGTGCAACATCTGCCTTTTGTTAGAAGTCTGTTCCTCGTAAAGTCTTTCTGGGTGGAACATCCGCCTTTTGGTAAAAATCTGTTCCGTGGTGAAATGATTTCTAACTGGAATATCTCCATTCTGATAAATTTCTGTTCTTCAGTATGTGGCTTTCTAAGTGGAATATCCGCCTTTTGGTAAATGTCTGTTCCTCGGTAAAAGGTTTTCTGAATGGTACATCCACCTTTTGGTAAAAGTTTGTTACTTGGTAGAAGTCTTTCTGAGTGAAACATTCACCTTTTGGTAAAAATCTGATTCTTGGTGAAAAACATTCTAAGTGGAACTTCCTCCCAACGGAATACGAAGGGAATAATGATTCAACGTTGTGTAAGTACTGTGGAGTATACGAGCTGTAATGGTCTGAACTGTAGGGACGAATGCAGCTCGACAGAATATATTTAAATGGGAATACCGATATAGTTGAGGGATTTCCTCTGTGGAACGTTTGATATATAGTGTGTGAGGTAGGATGTGGCACAAAACCAAATTTAAAGTGGGGAAACCCGAGCCCTTTGTCTCGGACAAAAATTGCCCGTAGACGCCGCGTACGTGGGATCGAGTGTCTGTCTACCTCCTCGGACGAGACTCTATCCTTCGGCATAGCCTCTTCCGGGTTCGTCTCTGTCCGAAGACAGAGAGTTCGACACGGCAAAAACTTCCCACGCTGACAGCTCACGCTACCAGCTTAGACAGCATATTACGATATTTACTTGCCTTCCCGTGAGGTAGGATATGACACAAGGCCAAATGTAATGTGGTTATATGCGAGCCCGTGGAATCGGGCAAAAATTGCCAGTAGACCCCGCGTACTTGGAATCGGGTGTCTGTCTACCTGCTCGGACGAGACTCTACCCTTCGGCATAGCCTCTTCCGGGTTCGTCTCTGCCCGAAGACAAGAGAGTTCGACACGGCAAGACATATTACCCCATTTACAATAATCTCCAACGTATTTATGAACATATGGACATACCCATTAGTGTTCATAGATATGGTATATAAAACTTTCCCACTGTCGTGAGCACGCCTCAATGTCTATCTATATTTCTGAGATGAGGTATTATGTACACTATTTACATTATTCGGACTATTGTCCTCATCTTTGTCGCCATATTTATCACAACGTTTCGGCCTTTCAGTATCTGTCTATATTTCTGAGATGAGGTATTATGTACATTATTTACATTATTCGGACTATTGTCCTCATCTTTGTCGCAATATTTATCACAACGTTTCGGCCGTTGTACGCTCCGGCCTTCTTCAGATGGTTGGAAAATTCGAACTGTATTGTATTTCGCTCACTGGGGTAGCTCTGGGTATTATAAACCTAGAAGAAGGCCGAAACGTTGTAATAAATATGGCGACAAAGAAAATTAATCTAAATAATATGCCTAAATGTGTTTGATTTTTTAGACTGTTCTAGTTCCGCGTGTCATGTTTAATGGATGTCAGTTATCAGTTATCTCCTGAACCTTCCCCTCTGAAAGTTCTCGACCGAGTATTGACTTCTTAGCCGATTATTGAACTCACACTCACACTCTTTGGGTCCTGTCACTGAATCTATCCAACGCCTTTATCCACTGTGCCATGTGTCCTTGAGGACATCTGTATGTATTTCTGGGTATTATAAGCCTAGAAGAAGTCTGGAGCGTACAACGGCCGAAATGTTATAATAAATATGGCGATAAAGATGAATAATGTAAATAATATGCCTTAATGTGTTTGATTTTTTTTATAAATACTCTCATGGTAACTGTTCGGATAAGATACGTAAGCTTTTTGAATTTAAGCGCGTCACTAAAATGGCGACGAGATCTCGTCAATTTACAATGGAGTATAAACGTGAGTTGTATGCTAACAGTTTCTTTTCTCGTTTGTGGAACTCCCTTCCGGTTCCATGTTTTCCAATCAAATTTGATCTGGAAAAATTCTGATTACTCTTTCCTCTTCCCGCTCATTATTAATGTTTCTGATCCTAATTCGTAAAGTACTAAAGCCGGTAAGACACAAGGGTTAAAAGGCGTTGATTTACTTGACCTCCCACACGGTCAGGTTGTGACACAAGGTCGAGGTTTAACGTGGGAAGGGAGGGGGGTTGACCCGAGTGTTTCCACTCAGGTCGCTGGTCTTTGCTGGTCATAGCTTGTCCAAGCTGGTCTTAGCTGGTCATAGCTAGTCTTAGCTGGTCATAGCTGGTCTTAGCTTGTCCAAGCTGGTCAGAGCCGGTCAAAGCTGGTCATAGCTAGACGTAGCCGCGATACTACCAGCGCAGGGACAAATCTCTGCGACCGGCCTGTATCAGTGATCGAATCTCAGCCTAAAGGCGATCGTCCAGCGAGTAACCTGAGAACAGATACTACACCGTGATCTTAGCCACAAGGGTTAAAAGGCGATACTGATAAAAATAAAAACGAAAATACATTGTTCTTGCTGACTTGCTATGAATGAATGAACTTCATTTATTTATGTTCCAAAATTGTTCTTAGGAAGATGACGTCTATTATTTTCTTTTAATTAACACTTAAACAATCGTTTTAACTTCATTAACATCGTGACTAATAAGAGTAACATTAATAATAATAATTTATTTTACAGATATTTGACATTTATGTTTTATTATTTATTATATATATATTTTATATATATATATATATATTATTTATTATAATTTAGCTCTTGAAAATACATTTCAGTTGAGCACTGTTGAGTGATAAGCTAATTCTATAAACAACAGCCACCTGCATTAATGCAAAGCTCTTCAGTAAAATGAATGGAGCACTTTGGCTGATTGGCATTTGTTTACATTTGTAAAAAAACAATACGCTAGATTTAGTTGTGTAACTTTACTTTACCGAGTGAAGATAGCTCTAGCTGACACCAAATTAGTTGTGTTTCAATCCTGGCTTGAGGCATTCGGAAGTCTAGTCGCACTGAGGAGCTGTGATACAGCGAAACAGTACTGTCTGTGAATGACATATATTATTTATTATATACATTTTAGTTACTTTTATTATTCATTCCTTCATATTACTCATCACTTAAAAAGTTCTAATAATAATAATAATAATAATAATAAAATTGTTCTCACAAGTACAGCCCACACCTTACGAAAGGATTTGTCTATATAAAATATGTTTGTGTGCTGTTTTTGTTATCCATAATTGGTCAAGGGAAAATGTCATGATGCCATTTCTAACCTTAGGTCTCTGGGCGGGACCCGGAAAGAAATGTGTAAACGCCAGAAAATAAAGGAATAATAATAATAATAATAATAATAATAATAATAATAATAATAATAATAATAATCTCAGTATTTACAAACAAATATATACCGGATTACAAACAAATTCATACCGGATTGGTCGTCACCCTGGCAAAGAAGGGCCGTGTTCTCCAGAAAGGAAGCAATCTAGGGTCGAAAAATCTGTCACTGGAACGACCTTTTACGCCAACAATGAGACACCTGGTCACCAAAATCGGATTAATAGAGAATAGAGAATCTGATGACTTTATGCCAAATCAATTAATAAAAAGAAAGCGAACGAAATGGAATCGTGAAGATTATAAACAAACCATGGAATCTTTTTTCACCGCACTCGAAGATCAACAAAACAACATCACGAATCAGACATGCCAAACATGAAGAGACATGGTAGGAACTAAAATAAGACCCTAGCTCGACCCAAATATGCTTGCCAGTGTCTTCAGGGACATCATGCGAAATAAAATGCTCCCAAATACAGAAATAGATAAGATAAGATTAAATATAAGACAAAGTACAATCTGATATAACCCAAACAAAAATGAGGCCAGTGTGGAAATAGATAATATGACAGATGATGAGATACAAACTAAAATAAATGAGATAATAAATAATTATCTCTCAGGAAATAAAATGGAAGAATCTAGCTGTGACATAAACAATTGCACGGATTCAGATTCTGTCAGTGATGAAAATAAATCAAATGACATTAGAGGAGAATTCCTTGAAAACTACAGAATTGAAATCATTGAAGTGCAAAACTACATCATTCAAATAATCAGCAAAGTAACTTCACCGAAGTGCAAAACTACATCATTCAAATAATCAGCAAAGTAACTTCACCGAAGTGCAAAACTACATCATTCAAATAATCGGCAAAGTAACTTCACCGAAGTGCAAAACTACATCATTCAAATAATCGGCAAAGTAACTTCACCGAAGTGCAAAACTACATCATTCAAATAATCAGCAAAGTAACTTCACCGAAGTGCAAAACTACATCATTCAAATAATCAGCAAAGTAACTTCACCGAAGTGCTTAAACTACATCATTCAAATAATCAGCAAAGTAACTTCACCGAAGTGCAAAACTACATCATTCAAATAATCAGCAAAGTAACTTCACCGAAGTGCAAAACTACATCATTCAAATAATCAGCAAAGTAACTTCACCGAAGTGCAAAACTACATCATTCAAATAATCAGCAAAGTAACTTCACCGAAGTGCAAAACTACATCATTCAAATAATCGGCAAAGTAACTTCACCGAAGTGCAAAACTACATCATTCAAATAATCGGCAAAGTAACTTGCACACAAATGTCAGAAAGAGACCGGCTTCCAAAAATCCATATGAAAAAGTGCAATAAACATATTGTGCAAATATATATAATGCTTCATTGCAAACATTGTTAACAGACAGAAGACACTAGAAAACGTCACAGGAGTAAATAATGTCACATATGCAACCGTTTTGGCAGCTACAGAAAGAAATACTTAATATCAAGACAAATAAAAGAGTAAACAACAGATAAAAAGAGCCCACTTGGAAGGCAAAATCAGATGCGAGAAAATGAGGAAATCAGATGCAAATTATCGATATGAGATGAGATTTCAAGAAATTCAAATCTTTCAAATAAGAAAAATAAAAAATACAATTTTTAAAATTTTGTATTTTCTTGAGGGTCTTTTTCGAAAGCGGGTTTGTTATACGCCCCTCCTTTTTTTTTCTTTGTTTATTTACCCAAATTAGGCTTCCTGACATTTCGTCCCTGACTTTTCCGACCAACCATAAAAATTGATTTTTGTATTTTATTTGTATTTTTATTCACTCATTCATTCATTAAATCAATCATCATCACCAATGTCTCCCTGATCGCCGTCGTTGTTGGTGTTAATAATAATATTAATCTTGGAAGGCAAAATTAAAGCCAGAAATTTAGGAAATCAGATGTGAATTATCGATACGAGATTTCAAGAAATTCAAATCTTTCAACACGGAAAAGCAGGAAGATCGAACGGAAATACAAAATTAAAACAGTAAATGAAATTCCACCAATGAGGGAAATACTTGTAGCGGACCGCTGGGGGTAAAATGTGATGAGATATCTCTGGGTTAAGATTTCCTGCTAGTCGGTCAAGCTACATAGGAATGTTGGACTATAATGAAGCCCAAAGAAGACAAAAGAAAACAAACAAGACCGATATACATGGGTAAACAAATATGGGTAAACAAATATATTAATACACGAAGACATGAAAAGTTACATAGTGTTTGTATGGCGAAGTTATGTGTGTGTATTGTGTTGAGTGTCGGTACGTACGTGTATTGTCCTTAGCGTGTTCCCAGAATATGGGAAACTCTGTATCTGTGAGATGTCACACAAAGACAAAGTATTACCTCGCCTCAGCGCGAGGTTGCGGCTCAAGGCCTGAGTCGAAAAAGAGATTTTACCTCATCTCCACGCGAGATGGCCGCCCAAAGCCTAAGTCGGAAAGGAGAGAGAGAGAGAAAGGTCAGCCAGTATTTATACTCATGGGAGAGAGACCCCTGTTGAAGGATTAAGGAAATGAGGAGGAGCTAACTCCGACATACTTAAAACAGAAATCGCAATTAAAGGCACAGAGAACAAAACGATATGAAAAGCATTGTAGGTTCTATTGACAAAATAAGATATTCCAAACGAACCTTCAGAAACTTTACAGGGAAATTGGAAAAGCAGTTGTAGAAGTCAAAAGGTCACCATCAGTTGAAAAAGTGCAAAATTTTGGGAGAATATTTGGGACACCCTAAAGGAATGTCATCCCAATGAAGAGTGGATTAAACGAGAACGAGAAAGAATGAAGGATAAACCTGTGCAAGAATGGAAAATTATAACCAAGAATAATGCTTGACAAAACCCCTGAAATGCAAATCCCAGGGAAACGACAAGATACCCAACTTTTGGCGCTATCATCTGTCATCAATCGATAAAAGTCTTGTATAAACAATATCAATACTGATTCATGACCCCAATGAAATTTCAGATTGGATCATTGAAGCTATTACTTATCTACTACCAAAAACGGGTTAAACGGATGATCCAAAAAAAGTTATAGGCCAATAACCTGTCTGTCTGCGACATATAAATTGGTCACGTCCATTCTGACTGACATTTTTTCGGTTTTAACATTTTACGATAAAAATCTTTTTGTTTATACCCCGCTCTTTTCTCTCTGTTGCATTATCTTTTTAATGGGTCTATTTTTATTTCATTAATAAATTTTTAATTTCATTTATTTTAATTTGTTTGTTCATTTTATCTTACGTTTTTTTTATGTTTAATCTTTGGATGCATTCGATATATATTGGCTCCATCATCATCATCATCATCATCATCATCATCATCATCATCATCATCATCATCATCATCATCACCACTCCCATGACCGACCGAGCGTAGGTGCAACTGAGCAGTTCTGTTGCAAAGGAAGTGTTGTAATGGAAAACATTCCCTATCGCCTATGTGGACTGACTGATTAAAAAGTGTCAGCAAAACAGGTTCATTAGTCCTGTTAGTCCTGTCTCCTCAGAACTCAATCGAGGACAAAAATGCGCTCATGGACTTTAAAAAAAAAAAATCACCCAAGACAAATGCAAAAAAATATAACGTTTCAAGCCTAATTACCTTCAATGCGACCAAACCATCTACTTACAGAGAGTTGGCTGGTAGGACTTAATATACGGTAATTCAAAAATTTCAACTGATATTTAGAGTTAGCCCTGCTCAGCTCAGGGCACACTGCTGGCTTTTAATCAAATCCCCAGCTATCGCATACACTGTTACATTTTACACACCTATGTAAATTGTCCACCTTAAACCTACCAAATATTGGCAAGTGCGTGTAGGTTAATTTGTGCTTCCAAACTTTGACTCATTCTTCATCCATAGTCAGCATCCCAATGATTTGGTCAATTACCGAAATGCGTGCGACGAGTATCCTTCTGGATCGGTCAGGCACCAAAAGTAATACATAGACCGGCAGAAAAATTATAACAGAGGTTTTTACACGTACGTACACACACACACACACACACACACACACACACACACACACACACACACACACACACACACAGAGAAACAGAGAGAGAGAGACACACACACACACACAAAAAAAAACATTTTCTTACACTTAACTCGCCATTCCAGATTACACACAAATAAACGTGACATTTCCAGGGAAATCTGCCTAGGTTTACGAAATTGACGCATTTTTCCCCTGATACTGGGCACCACAACGCCCAAAGTTCATCCATTCCTACCTAATAAATTAAATTCCAGTATATAATTTAGTTACAGAACACATTACCAAGACACAAGGGAACTTCCATATGGTGCAATGTCTAGCTCACTAGATCAATTACGACTAGGTGCTCCACAATTTGGGCCTTGTGCCACATCAAAGTTACGCTTAGAAAATCATTTGGGCATTTCCACGTGGTCTAATGCTTCTCCAGTTTGTCTCGCCAGAGCAATTAGGACTGAATAGTGGGTCCGATCCTCACTAGGTGCTCCATACTTTCGGCCTTGTGCCACATCAAAATTACTACTGGAAAATCATTTCAGCATTTCGACGTGGTGTTATGGTTCTCCATCTTGTCTCGCTAGATCAGTTACGACTGAGTAGTGAGTTCGATCCTCACTGGGCGCTCCACACTTTCGGCCTTGTGCCACGTCAAAGTTACGCTTAGAAAATCGTTTTGGCATTTCGTCGTGGTATAATGCTTAGCAAGCTTGTCTCACTAGATCAATTACGACTGAGTAGTGAGTTCGATCCTCACTGGGTGCTCCACACTTTCGGCCTTGTGCCACGTCAAAGTTACGATTAGAAAACCACTATATGTGTTGCGATGGGTGTAATGGTTAGAAAAGCTTGACTCCCTAGATAAATAACGACTGAATAGTGAGTTCGATCTTCACCGAGGGCGCCTTGTGCCACACCCAAGATTCGCTTAGTAAATCGCCCTTTACAACTGAGTATTGAGTTCAATTTTTACTTTGTGCTCGATACATTCAGCCTTGTGGCACATCTCAGCTTCGCTTAATAAACCACTTTTACGATTGAATAGTGAGTTTGATCCTCATTAGGTGCTCCATACTTTCGGCCTTGTGCCGCATCTAAACTTCTTTTACTACATCACCTCTAACATTAAGTAGAGAAGTTCGATTTTTACTGGATGCTCTATACTTTCGTCCTTGTGCCACACCAACGCTTCGCTTATTAAATCCCTTTTACGACTGAATAGTGATTTCGGTCCTCACGTGTCCTTCTGTAGTTGTGCCACATCTAAGTCATGTATAGTAAGTTACTATATTAAAAAGGCTCAATTAGACACGCTGTTTTTAAAAAGTTATTTAAAATAAAAAAATCAACGTTCAAATTATATTTAAAATGCAGGTTCAGTGGTTATTTTTTACCATGTCTTTGTAATTAGTGGACTGCTTTAAATAACAGGGACATTTACACAATAAATTGCAACATAAGGTCTATTTAATTATGATGATTAATGTTCATGTACGTCATCGATTATCTTATCAAAACTAAATTGATTAGTAGATGCAAGAGACGTCTAAATTTCGATTTCCCGAGTGCTTCAACCTTTGCAAAGATAACTTTCTCTAAACGACTTACCGATAAGCAAGTGTCGACGCGCCTGACTCCGCCTCCAGCGAAAACAGTTGCGATATCGTATACGTTCTCGGCTGTACGGTTTTGCCCTGGGCCTTGGGTAACGACTTGAATTACGGCAAGGCACGAACTTGATGCAGGGCCCAGTGGAATTTACCTCTCCAAGTTGCCTCTAGTGTACATGATGTCAGAATCGAGCTGAAAATCCTATGGGCTCAAGCTACTTAACTACCTTTTATCATTCTCCGGTTAAGTTTCGCCATACGACTAACATATGGCAATTTAATAAAAGTAGATTAAATGTGGAAAAATGCCGAAACTATGGAACACCCAGTGTGGATCGAACAGTACTAAGTCGTAACTGATCTAGCGAGAGATGCGTGTTAACATATAGAGCTGATATATATTATTTTAAATACGAAAAGCGGGAGGTGTGGGGTCTGGTCTGCGTTGGTTTTATATTTAAATATATGAGGGTCGTTCAAAAAGTTCTAAGGCCCACACAGAAAGGATGGCTATAGCTATTTTTGTTGTGGCAACACGTTAAGTCTTCTTGTAAAACTAGTAAAAGTAATTCAGATTTTGGTCTTAATTTCTGAATAGGTGAAAGGTGCTCGACAAAAAAAAAAAAATGGAAAAGACGCGAGCAGTCATAAATTATCCGCAAAAGAAAGGCATGACACCTAAATAAATCCACGAGGACATGGTATAGACACTTGCTGAGAACTCCAGTTCCAATTCAAGTTTGACTGAGTTCAATTGAAGAGGTGAGCTGCGGAATTAGATCGGGGCAATGAGAGCGATGGAGATGACCTTCAGGTCGTCCAAAAACCTCAGCCACTGATGAACAATGTATTCCATTCCCCGTATGCTCTTCGGTGACAGGCGTCTTACTGTCTTGAATAGGCATTAGATCTGGTTCGGTTCACACTCTTTAACTGAGATCTTGGGGTTAAGCAAGTTGGGTCTCAAGAAGGTGGCACCAGAGCAGAAGTTGAAAGGCTTGGCATTTCCAGGACAATTCTGACTCGTCGCTTCCAGGCTGACAATGAGAATTTCCACCGAAGACTAGTAACTCAAGATGATACCTGGGTTCACCGCTTCGAAACCGAATCAAAGATTCAAAGCAAACTTTGGAAACATTCTGATTCTCCACCCCGAGGACGTTCAAGCAGGCAGGATCTCTTGGAAGGTGATGACTTCCGTTTTGGGAGATTCTAAAGATAATGTGAGACTACCTCGAAAAGGAGAAAACTATTAATGGACAGAATTATGCATCAGAATTAAGACAAATGAAAGAAGCAATCAAGTCGAAACGCAGTTGGAAGCCGAGGGCAGTTGCCCACTTGCTCTAGGATAGCGCACATGTTCGCACTGCTCAGGTCGCAGTAAGAGAACCAACCAACTGTGGCTTTGAATTGCTACTCCTGACCCTTACAGGCCAGACTTAGATACTTGCTATTTGTGCTATCTGTTTCAAGATAAATATAATTTTCATTTTTCCTACTTGTGTTCTTTGTCTTAATTTACATTCAAAAATAAGTTCGAGCGACTTAAACTCAACGGAAGTCATTCGCCTCGAACGCTCATCAATGTCAGTTCTTTTTATAATTAAAAATCATTGACATGATGATTTAAATTCTTTTGCATTTTATTACTGTTGTGGATTCCGGGATTAAAATCCGGTATCAAATAATAACAAACGCTAAGAATGAATATAAGAAATAAATGTATTAACGTAATAATACAAACTGGTAACACAGGTTAGTAGTTCCAGAAATGCGGGGTTAGTAGACAAATATATAGATAGTCTTTGATATGGATGTATCGCTGTATGACTTCTTACTGAGTCTAAGTGTTCGTTACTGTGACTCTTGTGCTACCCTCCTCTCTATTACTACTTGACTGTCAGACGTTCTACCGACCGACTCAACTCTATTACGGACTCTACTTGACTGCTACTGTCCGGGTATTCACTGATAGTAGTATATGTATACCTTGGGTGAGTCCATTTGTGTGAAAAGGGAAGACCCCTCAATAATTACAATTCTTAAACAACCACGCTGTAGAATTACTGTAAGTTAAAAGCTGTTGCTTTATCAACATAAACGTTGCAGCTAGGTCCCAACGGAGATCCACAGCCAACCCAGAGATCGCGTAAGAATTATTAAAATTTTCCACCTGTTCAGAAAAAAAAAGTATGTAATCATTTAGGAATGGAAGTTATTGTAATCAAGACGTAGCCTTGTGTCATACTTGGTAAATGTTAGTAAATGGAAAAGTGCTCGGCTCCCTTTATTACACCAGTAACGACCTGAGTCTTTCTGCTTTTCTTTCCCTTTGCAAGAGCGAGATGAGGCTACAAATGCAGTAATATCATATTTGGATGGGAGCTTCCTAGTTCTTACATTTTAATCTTCATAGAGTTCAAAAGAGTCTCTGAGTCCTTGTGGGTAACAAATTATTTTCTACCGTCCAACCTTTCTCTTATGAGTGGAATGTAGCAAGCTTCTATCGCTACTTCCAATATAAAGTTCTTGGACATTGATACTGCCAGTTCTACCCTTCACGGCTAAGACCTGTCGTGTCACTTAAATGGTCGCAAACCAAACCAAATTCCTTGCGTATTCCATAGGTGAGAAGTAAGTTCCACTCAAACAGCTTCTTCTACTGATCTGTGAAACCAACTCCCCAGCGTACGATTTTAACCTGTTCACATCTAGGGATAACTGTTACATTCACTTCCTATCCGTACAAACTATCTCTTAATATAACCCCTACCACAAGTGCCACCCCTGGGCCTTGAACAGGATAAAACTTACAGAAAAAATAAATAAAGAAAATAGAAAGGATCTGCGGTCCATATAACATCAGGGCTACCTTCAAAAGCTTGACGACACTTCGCAGATATCTCTCCCGAGTAAGAGCCCCCATAGAGGAGAACATGACTAAATACTGTGTGTACGCCATCCAGTGTAGCTGCAGAAAGAAATATAAAGGAGAGACTGGCCGCCCCCTTAAGGTGAGGCTTCAAGAACACCAGAAAGCTGTAATACGAGGGGAAGTGGAAAAATCAGGCGCGGCTGACTACATATATAGAGAGAAGAGAGATCACTGCCCTCTGTCGGATCAGGTTGAGATCATAGACAAGGAACACCATTGGAACATTCGTAAACGTAAGGAATCAGCACATATGCTAGGCCACAAAAATCTCCTGAGCCGACCAAGCATAGAAATGAATACAGTATAGGAACCAGTAATAAGCAGTCCCAGAAAAAAGCGATAACAACAACAAAGTTGCAATATGAGCTCAGGTACATACATGAAATAATAGCAGAAAAAATTGCAATATGAGCACTGGTAAAAATGGTTGCTGAAGACATTAGGTTTATAATACCCAGAAATTCATAAACAGATCTCCTCAAGGACATATCGCACAGTAGATAAAGGCATTGGTTAGATCCAGTGATAGGAGCCAAAGAGTTCAATACTCGGTTAAGGCAGAGGGAAAATTAACAGCAGATATTTATTAAACATGGCACGTAGAACTAGAACAGTCTACACCAGTGAGCGAAATAAAGGGTTCATTTCGACATTCCAACCACCTGAAGAAGGCCGGAGCGTACAACGGCCGACAAAGATGAGGACAATATTCCGAATAATGTAAATAATATACATAATACCTCATCTAAGAAATATAGAGAGATAAAATTAATAAATAAATAAATAAAGTCACATTCTCACTGTCGTAAAATTGCCTCCCTGTGTCTTTTCTATAAATACTTTTATAATACCTGTTCGGAGGAGCTCTTCCCTATGCTTGGTTGGTTGGTTGTTTGGGGTTTTATGGCATATCAACCACTATGGGTTATTTAATGCCAGATCCAGTTTCCCCATATTTGTTTCAACAAACATCATTGTTTCAAGAACGTATAGCTGGCTACATCATTGTTTCAAAAACGTATAGCTGGCAACATCATTGTTTCAAAAACGTAGAGTTGGCAACATCATTGTTTCAAAAAAGTATAGCTGGCAACATTATTGTTTCAAAAACGTATAGCTGGCAACATCATTGTTTCAAAAACGTTGAGTTGGCAACGTCATTGTTTCAAAAAAGTATAGCTGGCAACATTATTGTTTCAGAAACGTGTCGTTGGCAACATTATTGTTTCAAAAAACGTACAATCGGATGTAGTTTGTCGTCATACCCATGACGCGGATGTAGTTTGTCGTCATACCTAGGACATGGAAATGTGCTGGAAAAGACCTGGAAGTTTGGAAAAGACCTGGAAGTTCACTATTTGCCCATAGCTGGGACCCCAACAGGTGCTACCACCCCGGGTCAGGGTAGACCTGGGAACACCAGCAATTAAGAGGTAGTTCCACGCTTCCTCAAAACCTCCTGATTACAGGCCTTGCTGTTGGATGCAGTTTAACGTCGTACCCAGGACGTTTCGCTATGCTTGTTGTGTCTGTATGAATGCTTAGGATGAATAAATGTTTAATATTATTTATTAGATATTATTATTATTTATTATATTTATTATTGTCCCGCAGTGATTTCGTCCAGTTAACTGATGTTTCTGCCACATTTAAGTATTGTGTGTGTGTGTGTGTGTGCGTGGGGGTTACTAACATTATTTTGTTTAGTTACTTTTAAATGGATTTCTATTCATATTATAAATACTCATTGGGTCTAGTTTTTAAATTGTTGTTTTATTCCCCTCCCCGCCCCCACAGATAAGGAAATGTACATATGGGGACTAGTTAGGATTTTCATAGAGACATGAGGCATTACGGTGGATGTAGTAAGAAAGGTAAGTAAGAATGCGTTGTTTTGGTTAAGGAATATTTTTGTATGTTTGAGTCAGTGCTTGTAGCTAGCTAAGTTTAACGTTAAGACAGAAGAAGACCGTCCTTTTCCCCATTCCTCATTTTGGCCTTGTGCCACATTTTGTAAATAAATTACAAATAAATATCATTTTCTGCGAGGTTTTCTTTGCTTTAATTCCCCATCACCTCCCTCTTTAGGTGGTCAGTGATGTCAATTCTCTAGTGGATGTGGGACGCCTTTCGTTTCGGGTGGGTTTTTCGTATTTGTTGTTGTGTCTGAATGAATGTGTGTTTGTGTGTGTGCTTGGGATGAATGAACGTTTTATATTATTATAGTCCCGTAGTGATTTCGTCCAACTCCCCTCCCCTCCCCCACAGAGAAGGAAATGTACATATGGGGACTAGTTAGGATTTTCAAAGAGACCAGAGGTATTACGGTGGATGTAGTAAGAAAGGTAAGTAAGAATGCGTTGTTTTGGCGTTAGGAATATATTGTCGTATGTTTGTTTCAGTATTTGTGGTTAGCTACGTTTAACGGTAAGACAGAAGCAGCCCGTCCTTTTCCTCATCCCTCTTTTCAGTCTTGTGCCACACTTGTAAATAATTACAAATAAATATCGCTCTTCGCTATGGTGCCTAGGCTCATTGAATTTAAGACAAGTACTGGACTGGTGACGGCAGCTTTACTAATTGACAATTGAGCTGGACAGATGTAACCGTAAGTTCTATGCTAACAGTTTCTTCGATTGCACTTTTCGCCCGTGGAACTCATTTTTGGCACCACGCTTTCGGTCAATGAATGTCAATCGCACTCTACTGTTCTCCTAGTTGTTCTTCCTCTGTTCTCGCTCCCTAGTGATTGTTCTTCTATCTAACTCTCCCACGCCCAGTAACCCCTTGTGTCTCGGTGGCTTCACTGCCTTTCTTGGAGTGAATTCGTTTAAAATTATAAATTAAATGAAATAAAATAAGACTAAATTTCGTTTTTAATAACTTTCAGTCAAATATTCTTTCTTTTTCAAAGCGCATTTTTCCAGTTTGAAGTTAAATTGGTATCCATTATTGGCATCTGCGTCATTATGAAGGAAAAGCAATAATTGTGTCTGTAAGTCATGCATCTTACCATTTTAGAGAAATTGCCACCCTTCCTTACACTAGAATATAACTCGAGGGGTCAAATACAGCAATTGATTGGTAGCTGCGATTAGTATCGTTAAAGTGACCTCGAGCAACTGCCGTCGCAAATGATAGAGTGCCTTGCTATCCAAATTCAGCTTCACGTCCACAATTATTGAATGAGTCAAAACTGACAGGCCCCTTGCTTATTAAACGATTATTATGACGAGTAAAGAATCTGTTAGATTTTAATGTGCGAGCCAAAAGTTTCATAATAAAATTGGTATAATTTTCAACGTATAGCTTATATTTATATATTAAACATAGTATATTATTTATATCATATACGAGGGTGGATTGTGTTAATTTCACACCTTATTAATAACTGCATTGCTAGATTTTACTGCTCTAGCGTCACTCCTTCATAGTCAGCCTATAAAATTTTCAGTTAATCCTCGTACCTGGCGTGAAACAATGCATTTATTAATAAGAAGAATATACATCAATGCATGCCTGGTTTCACAGATCTAGCATCACTCCTTCGTATTTAGACTATGAACCTTTCAGCCAGCCCTCGTACCTGGAATGACACAATGCATTCAGTAATTAGAAGGGTAGAAATTAATACATGAAAGAATTCACAGCTCTGGCATCATTCATTCGTCGTCAGCCTACGAACTTTTCAGCCCACCCTTGTACCTGGAAATAAACAATGCAGTTATTAATAAGAGTTGAAATTAACGCATGCAAGGTTTCACAGCTCTGGCATCACTCCTTCGTATTTAGCCAATGAACCTTTCAGCCAGCGCTCGTACCTGGAATGACTGCAATTAGTATTTAGAAGTGTGGAAATTAATACATGAAAGATATCACAGCAGTAGGATCACTTCTTCATAGATAGCCTATGAACATTTCAGCCAACCCTCGTATATATTTAATTTTAAAATTTTCAATATCAACACACATATTGGTGGAGCGATCGATTGATTCATTTTCAATGGCTCATGAATATCTTGAAGGCTATTTAAAGCCAGAAAGTATTTTTAGATTGCAAGGGATTTTTTTCATAATACTGGTTTAGCGACACAAGTCTTACTAATTAACCCATAGTTGGGGAAAAAGAAGAGGCTTCATAGCTTTACCAAGGTTGGTGGGATGAGATTTTAGATGACATGAGAGTTGTTTTTTGTGTGCGTGAAATATATACATATCATCTAATAAAAAAATAAACAACTTAAACTCATGCTTTATAGCAAAAAAAAAAAAAAAAGAAATTATTAAAGCCTTCTCCCTGCCAATCACTATCAGAGTAACAACTAAAATCGTAAGCTAATGCTGTCTATGAATTTAAATGCCCGATCAGAATATGCGTTTTTGACGGAATTTCAGCGATGAGGAATTATCATTGTTTATAGATATTTTACGCAGGGGACGAAAAGCCCCGGTAAAGGAAAGACATCAATTCTTCTTTATCCATATATATTTTCTTTATCCATATATATATATATATATATATATATATATATATATATATATATATATATATATATATATATATATATATATATATATATATGTGTGTGTGTGTGTGTATGTATATTTCCGTGTGGTGAGAACGTTGGCTTTCTGACCAAGATACCCGGTACAAATCTCACCATGATCGATTTGGCAGGAATGTGACTTCATGATGCTATCTGTCTGGAGGAGGCTGCACCTTTGGAAAGCGCCTGGAAAACCATAGCACTCAAGTCTTGCGAGTGTAATTGGGCAGACGGATCCTTTGGGGGCCGTCGATGGCTGTGTTAGCACGAAGTCACAAGTTATCGAGAACGACGGTTTGAGCGTGCTAGACTTGTTCAGATTGTTGGTCAAACTAGATAACACGCTTCTCTACCAGAAACTGTAACCACGGTCTGCTCGGCATAGTTGCAGTGTAAACCACCGGTTGTGTGAAACAAACACAAAATGAGCCCGAGCAACCATCTGCAATAAGGATTAGCTTGCCGCCCTATTAGACGGGTATCCTCGAATACGCGTGTGCCAGCCATTATATATATATATATATATATATATATATATATATGTATATATATATGTGTGTGTGTGTGTGTGTGTGTGTGTGTGTGTGTGTGTGTGTGTGTGTGCAGGTATGCAGAAAAATAGGAAAGAACACGTTAGGTAAATAATCTAGAGTTCTTTAGTATTTTTGTTTTTATTTTTAAAAAGACAGTGCTCCATACAGAAGTAGAGCTTATATTATAATATTTTTTTAAAAATATGATTCCTTCGCTACATAAGAGTTCTCACGTTTGAAAAGCGAGAGCCAGAAACCCTCAATATTATTATTAAAATTAAGTTGGATTAAAGTATCGAGTCCCGCTTCATAAAAAGCGAAAATTTAGGAATCTAAATTTTCGCTTGAGGATGAAGCGGGACTCGATACCTTAATTCAACTTAATTTTAATAATTATATTGATCGTTTCTGGCTCTCGCTTTTCAAACATGAGAATTCTTATGTAGCGAAGGAATCATATTTTTAAAAAATATTATAATATATATATATATATATATATATATATATATATATATATATATATATATATATTTATTTATTTCTCAGGGATTAATGGAATTTATTTGTAATGTGACATTTTTTATTGCTAGAAACTTGGGGATATTCGTATTTGAAAAAGATGTACATTGTTATTATAAACTGTGCGAATTAGGAAGCGCGCTTTCAGTAAAAAGGTAAAAAATTCAAACAAGAGTATCCACTATATATATATATATATATATATATATATATATATATATATATATATGTGTGTGTGTGTGTGTGTGTGTGTGTGCGTGCGTGTGTGTGTGTACCGGCCTGAATATTCGAGAAATAATATTACGAAAATGCGTCATCTCTAGCAGGATTTGAACCTAGGGGAAACTATCATTAGATTTGATGTGCTTTGACCTTTCAGTCATGGAGCGCGTCAATGGTTAACCAAAGTGCATTTTCTAATAAGATGTCTTGAATATTCAGGCCGGTAGACGTAAACATATACTCTTTAATGTAAAAAATAATTCCTTTATTTAATATATATATATATATATATATATATATATATATATATGGAGAGAGAGAGAGAGAGAGAATGTGTATATCATCATATTACGATAGAAAAAGACAGCCTGACGTATTATATCTCCGTTCGGTATGGTTTTTGAAATCAGAGCTTTCCTTTTCCTAGGCTGGTTACGGCCTCAAAGCAAGAAAGCTTAGTAAACCACGCTATTTAAATCGTATCTTGAGTGGAGAAAGAAGAGATGTGCTCTTAGCTTTTCCCAAGGGGATGTTTACCGACGTGAACGGAACGATCTCTGTCGGAACTCGAACACGGTTCGACGATTTTCACGTTTTGAATTACTAACTTTTACACCACCACCACATACACATAAGTCTGTATATTTATTAAAAATTATTTTTCCCCGTATATATATATATATATATATATATATATATATATATATATATATATATATATATATATATATATATATATATATATATATATATATATATATATACCGGATGCGACAGCAAATTTATCCAAGTCGTGTAACAGCAAAATTTAGTTTTAAAACACAATCATAACAGTAACAGGTTTACTTTAATTTGTAGTGTCAGAAAACATATCTTAAGAAAGTATTTTTTGTGATGAAAAAATCTTACAAGAAGGGTGCTGAAAAGTTCTTAGCCCGATGCCCTTCCTAAAATCAGATCAAATGACCAAGCATCAGAATTTTAAAAAAAATCCTTTCTTGGTTGGGCTAATAACTTTTCTCTTTTAGATTAAGCTCTGAACCGTTGTATCTTAGAAATGATTAAAGATATCTTACTGGAATTCTCCGAGGTTTTTATACACTATTGGGCTCTACTTTGAGCAATAAGAATGTATAAGTACTCTCCAAGCTTAATGTAAGTATCTTGATGAAACTGCTCATGAGCAAAAATGACGTGATCATCACTAATTAATCATACTTAAGGATATCAAGTTCAAATACATATACATATATATATATATACGAGTGTCATTCAATAAATAAGGTGAATTTTTCAGTATAAGGACTTCTAATACAGATAGAAGCTTACTTCTTTTTTTTCAACGTAGTCTCCCAGCACTGTCACACATTTTTCCGATCTGTGCACAATCTTCCGTATTCCCTCAGCGTAAAAATCTTTGGACTGATGTCTCAGCCAGTTGCTCACAACACTTTTGACTTCATCGTCACTTTTAAACTTCGTGCCTCTCGTGAACACTTTCAGTGGACCAAACAGGTGAAAGTCTGAAGGGGCAAGGTCTGGGCTGTAAGGGGGATGAGGGAGCAGTTCCCAGCCCAGCTCGTTGATGGTCTGAACCGTTTGGGCTGCTGTGTGAGGGCTTGCGTTGTCATTATGCAAGATGACTCCTTCTCACTGATGACTCCTGCTCAAAGTCCTTGCAATGTCATCCACTGTCACCTTTCTGTCAGACTGAATGAGGTCATTTACTGATTCGATCACCTCAGGAGACCTCACTTCTGTAGGCCTCCCAAGCCTGTCTTCATCCTCAACACTGCTCCGTCCTTCTTTAAACAATTTAGCCCACTTGTAGACATTTTTTGGCTGAAACATGTGGCACCATACACAGTTGGCATTCTCCTATGAATTTCAACTGGTTTGCGCACCCTTCAGCAATAAAAAACTTGATAACTGGCCGCTGTTCAATCCTGGAGCATGCTTCTTGGTCGGCCATCTTTGTTAATCGCCAAAACTCTCAATTTTTTTTTTTAATCTGCAAAAGTAATTAAATCCATGTGAAAAAAAAGTAAAATAAAAAATAAAAAAAAAGAGTAAGCCTCTATCTGTATTAGAAGTCCTTATACCGAAAAATTAACCTTATTTATTGAATGACCGTCAAATATATATATATATATATATATATATATATATATATATATATATATATATATATATATATTATTTCAGGATTATTTTCCAACTTATTCAGGATGACCTTTGCCATCTCTAACCTTATGTTCTGGAGTAACAAGGTGCCTCACATGTTTCCCGTACGATTTCATTTTCAAGTCTTTTTTTCACTGCCCTTCAAACTATCATTACTGAAACTCCTCTCTCACGTGCCAAAAGGTCTTATGGGTTGAGTTGGATCTTTTCTAATTGATCTCTTTAGCTCTAAGTTGAAATGATGATCCCTCTTCCTGCTGTGAACTCCTAATCCGGTTTTTCCTCTCAACTGTTCTCTCCTCTTCATACTTATTCACCGTTTTCTTGTTGGTTCATTGAAGATGGACATTGAAGATGGAAGCAAGAGTATGACTGTTGGCACCATTACTGAATACTTTGAATGATCTTTTTCCTCTAACCATTGCTCAATTCGGAAGACGAAAAACGATTTTAAACTGTTCTCTTTATATCTGAATAACCCAAAGGGATTTTCAGTGATTCTAACGACAAATTGATGGCTAAACGTCTTATCTGAAAATCTGGAAAAAAGAAATTCAGATTAAAGGTTTTATCATTAAGGTTAAGCGTGATGACTAAGGTAATCAGCTATTTTAAGGTTAGAATAAATTTTAATCTTAAACCCTAGTAATTTAAAGGCACTAATGATATTATTTTGTAAGTTAGCGGACGATTACTATTGGGGATGAAGATGCCTCCGTCATCTCTGTGCAGTGCCACTAATTCCGGTTTTACGATTCTACTAAGCATATCTAAAATATGAAAACATACTAAATCCTCAACCTGGGATGAATCATATGCACCAATTGGGTGTCTCGGTTTTACTTACAGATTTTGGGAAACTACTATTTAGATAATTTATTCTAACTTTAAATTGTCTTGTCTTTAAATCCCCACCACTTAATAATATAATCCACGAGTAGGAACCTAAATTCATTTACATACAACTAAAGGCTTTGGCCATAAATAAAGTCCCACTGCGGCCCATCTCCTTGTCACCAACCCAGACTGCTTATCAAAACCAGGCGTCCTCTTAAATAGCCCCGTACATTTTCACCGACTGATATCTAAATGAAATTCAAAACCCGAATTCCGAGACAGCCAGTCTAAGGCTGACGAAGACTGGCATATGTCATTGTTGGTCTGAAATAGACTATACCGACATGAGGTAATTTTGGATTTTTTTGGCGTATAATATATATATATATATATATATATATATATATATATATATATATATATATATATATATATATATATATATATATATATTCACACACAGGGTGATTGAAAAGTAACACCCAATTTTTAAATACTTATAATTTATTAATTATAAATTTTACAAGAAATGGATATGAGAGGAAAGTGTTTAGCATGATGCATTATTTAAAATTCGATATGGGCTACCAGATTTTGCTACTTATCGAGCTACCCAGGAATCGTATCAATTGATTTCACCAGGAACTCTTGTGGTATGAAAAACATAACTTCTTGTATTCGCCTTTCAAGTTCTTCCAAAGTATTGCTTTGGTATAGTAGACTTGCTCCTTTAACCAAACCCAAAGAAAAAAAAATCACAGGGGGTTAAGTCTGGGCTCCTGGCTGGCCACTCATACCTCATACATAAAATAGGGAATTACTTTTAAATCACCCTATATATAATTTTGAATATAACCATTAGGATAATACAATATAACTTGCTTTCAATATGACATTGTCCAGCATAAAATAGTCAAGCCAACACACATGATCTAAAGAATGTGTACAAGAATGTAGCAGACATTTTTATGTTTAACATTGTTTTTATAGATACAAGTATTTAAGTAAATGCTCTGTTTTATAATAAACAGTATTAAATAACATTTACCGGCCTGAATGTCCGAGAAATTTTCATAGGAAATATTCGTCATCCGACAGGATTCGAACCTGTATCCTATACGGAACCGTCATATAGCCTGACGTGCCTTTTAAGCGATTCGGACACTGAGGATCATTCCGTTGGCAAGGTCGAATTTACTGCTTATAAACTTCAATCTTCCATGAATCTCTCACGTACATTTATAACTGCTCATGGAGTATCAAATGTAAACAAATGACGTCACACATTATGAAATGGACAAAGTCCGACAATTATTTAAAGACATTTTTATGTTTAACATTCTTTTTATAGATACAAGTATTTAAGTAAATGCTCTGTTTATAATAGACATATATATATATGTGTGTGTGTGTGTATATAAATATATATATATATATATATATATATATATATATATATAAATATATATATATAAATATATATATGGGAAGATATATATATATATATATATATATATTTAAAGACATTTTTATTTCTAACATTCTTTATATAGATACAAGTATTTAAGGAAATTCTCTGTTTATAATAAACATATATATACACATATATATATATGTGTGTGTGTGTGTGTGTGTGTGTGTGTTTATGTGTGTGTGAGTGAGTATGTGTGTGCATTTGGGTTAGATATCAAATACACCAAATAGGAAACATTAACTGCAATATGAAAAGAGAAAAGATAAGATTGGGCCATCATACTCAGGCACAGATAGATGGGAAGCGAAAAAGCGGAGTTGCAAATAATATTAAAATTGAAACAATAGAAAATTTAACAAAAGAAACAGGCGAAACTTAATAAACATCGAAGCACAAATTAATATCTAAAATAATAAAAGACTGTACGAAGGTATCTCGCTTATTTTGTTTCTATGAGCACAATCTCTATAATCTATTGATAAAAAATTATATTGCACAGAATCTTTCTCTAATAAAAGCTGACAACTTAAAAGAAATATAATCAATGTCTGTTTGTTCTATTGAGGTAAAAAAGCTAATATAAATTGATATTTCGATCGTTCGAATCGTTCATAGCAATTCCATTGTGAAAACTATGATGCACAGAAAAAAAAATTACATCTTTTGGTTGATTTGGTCGCTGGGGTTCAACAAAGTTATAACTGCAATTTCGGGAATATAAGAACATTTTATATGGAATATCATAATTAAACCATGCATTGTTCAAACTAGAATCTTTTCTTTATTGAAATCTCCAGTATTGTCTAAAGTTCTGAGATAAAATATTTTTATTAATCCATAAACTATTCAGGATAGTATCCTCATCTTTCTTGTTTTCAACTCTCCGGCATTCGTCTAAAGTTCTTAAATGAAGTATTGTCATTATTCCATGAATTATTCAGACTAGTATCCTCACCTTTGTTGTATTCAACTCACCAGCCTTCCTAGTGTTGTCTAAAGTTCTCAGATGAAGTATTGTCATTATTCCATGAATTATTTAGACTAGTATCCTCATCTTTGTTGTATTCAACTCTCCAGCCTTCCTAGTGTTGTCTAAAGTTCTCAGATGAAGTATTGTCATTATTCCATGAATTATTCTGACTAGTATCCTCATCTTTGTTGTATTCATCTCTCCAGCCTTCCTAGTGTTGTCTAAAGTTCTCAGATGAAGTATTGTCATTATTCCATGAATTATTCAGACTAGTATCCACATCTTTGTTTTATTCAACACTCCGGCCTTCCTAGTGTTGTCTAAAGTTCTCAGATGAAGTATTGTCATTATTCCATGAATTATTCAGACTAGTATCCTCATCTTTGTTTTATTCAACACTCCGGCCTTCCTAGTGTTGTCTAAAGTTCTCAGATGAAGTATTGTCATTATTCCATGAATTATTCCGACTAGTATCCTCATCTTTGTTGTATTCAACTCTCCAGCCTTCCTAGTGTTGTCTAAAGTTCTCAGATGAAGTATTGTCATTATTCCATGAATTATTCAGGCTAGTATCCTCATCTTTGTTGTATTCAACTCACCAGCCTTCCTAGTGTTGTCTAAAGTTCTCAGATGAAGTATTGTCATTATTCCATGAATTATTCTGACTAGTATCCTCATCTTTGTTGTATTCAACTCTCCAGCCTTCCTAGTGTTGTCTAAAGTTCTCAGATGAAGTATTGTCATTATTCCATGAATTATTCAGACTAGTATCCACATCTTTGTTTTATTCAACACTCCGGCCTTCCTAGTGTTGTCTAAAGTTCTCAGATGAAGTATTGTCATTATTCCATGAATTATTCAGACTAGTATCCTCATCTTTGTTTTATTCAACACTCCGGCCTTCCTAGTGTTGTCTAAAGTTCTCAGATGAAGTATTGTCATTATTCCATGAATTATTCCGACTAGTATCCTCATCTTTGTTGTATTCAACTCTCCAGCCTTCCTAGTGTTGTCTAAAGTTCTCAGATGAAGTATTGTCATTATTCCATGAATTATTCAGACTAGTATCCTCATCTTTGTTGTATTCAACTCTCCAGCCTTCCTAGTGTTGTCTAAAGTTCTCAGATGAAGTATTGTCATTATTCCATGAATTATTCAGACTAGTATCCTCATCTTTGTTGTATTCAACTCTCCAGCCTTCCTAGTGTTGTCTAAAGTTCTCAGATGAAGTATTGTCATTATTCCATGAATTATTCAGACTAGTATCCTCATCTTTGTTTTATTCAACACTCCGGCCTTCCTAGTGTTGTCTAAAGTTCTCAGATGAAGTATTGTCATTATTCCATGAATTATTCAGACTAGTATCCTCATCTTTGTTTTATTCAACACTCCGGCCTTCCTAGTGTTGTCTAAAGTTCTCAGATGAAGTATTGTCATTATTCCATGAATTATTCAGACTAGTATCCTCATCTTTGTTTTATTCAACACTCCGGCCTTCCTAGTGTTGTCTAAAGTTCTCAGATGAAGTATTGTCATTATTCCATGAATTATTCAGACTAGTATCCTCATCTTTGTTTTATTCAACACTCCGACCTTCCTAGTGTTGTCTAAAGTTCTCAGATGAAGTATTGTCATTATTCCATGAATTATTCAGACTAGTATCCTCATCTTTGTTTTATTCAACACTCCGGCCTTCCTAGTGTTGTCTAAAGTTCTCAGATGAAGTATTGTCATTATTCCATGAATTATTCAGACTAGTATCCTCATCTTTGTTTTATTCAACACTCCGGCCTTCCTAGTGTTGTCTAAAGTTCTCAGATGAAGTATTGTCATTATTGCATGAATTATTCAGACTAGTATCCTCATCTTTGTTTTATTCAACACTCCGGCCTTCCTAGTGTTGTCTAAAGTTCTCAGATGAAGTATTGTCATTATTCCATGAATTATTCAGACTAGTATCCTCTTCTTTGTTTTATTCAACACTCCGGCCTTCCTAGTGTTGTCTAAAGTTCTCAGATGAAGTATTGTCATTATTCCATGAATTATTCAGACTAGTATCCTCATCTTTGTTGTATTCAACTCTCCAGCCTTCCTAGTGTTGTCTAAAGTTCTCAGATGAAGTATTGTCATTATTCCATGAATTATTCAGACTAGTATCCTCATCTTTTTTGTATTCAACTCTCTAGCCTTCCTAGTGTTGTCTAAAGTTCTCAGATGAAGTATTGTCATTATTCCATGAATTATTCAGGCTAGTATCCTCATCTTTGTTGTATTCAACTCACCAGCCTTCCTAGTGTTGTCTAAAGTTCTCAGATGAAGTATTGTCATTATTCCATGAATTATTCAGACTAGTATCCTCATCTTTGTTTTATTCAACACTCCGGCCTTCCTAGTGTTGTCTAAAGTTCTCAGATGAAGTATTGTCATTATTCCATGAATTATTCAGACTAGTATCCTCATCTTTGTTGTATTCAACTCTCCAGCCTTCCTAGTGTTGTCTAAAGTTCTCAGATGAAGTATTGTCATTATTCCATGAATTATTCAGACTAGTATCCTCATCTTTTTTGTATTCAACTCTCTAGCCTTCCTAGTGTTGTCTAAAGTTGTCAGATGAAGTATTGTCATTATTCCATGAATTATTCAGGCTCGTATCCTCATCTTTGTTGTATTCAACTCACCAGCCTTCCTAGTGTTGTCTAAAGTTCTCAGATGAAGTATTGTCATTATTCCATGAATTATTCAGACTAGTATCCTCATGTTTGTTGTATTCAACTCTCCGGCCTTCCTAGTGTTGTCTAAAGTTCTCAGATGAAGTATTGTCATTATTCCATGAATTATTCAGGCTAGTATCCTCATTTTTGTTGCATTCAACTCTCCAGCCTTCCTAGTGTTGACTAAAGTTCTCAGATGAAGTATTGTCATTATTCCATGAATTATTCAGACTAGTATCCTCATCTTTGTTTTATTCAACACTCCGGCCTTCCTAGTGTTGTCTAAAGTTCTCAGATGAAGTATTGTCATTATTGCATGAATTATTCAGACTAGTATCCACATCTTTGTTTTATTCAACACTCCGGCCTTCCTAGTGTTGTCTAAAGTTCTCAGATGAAGTATTGTCATTATTCCATGAATTATTCAGACTAGTATCCTCTTCTTTGTTTTATTCAACACTCCGGCCTTCCTAGTGTTGTCTAAAGTTCTCAGATGAAGTATTGTCATTATTCCATGAATTATTCAGACTAGTATCCTCATCTTTGTTGTATTCAACTCTCCAGCCTTCCTAGTGTTGTCTAAAGTTCTCAGATGAAGTATTGTCATTATTCCATGAATTATTCAGACTAGTATCCTCATCTTTTTTGTATTCAACTCTCTAGCCTTCCTAGTGTTGTCTAAAGTTCTCAGATGAAGTATTGTCATTATTCCATGAATTATTCAGGCTAGTATCCTCATCTTTGTTGTATTCAACTCACCAGCCTTCCTAGTGTTGTCTAAAGTTCTCAGATGAAGTATTGTCATTATTCCATGAATTATTCAGACTAGTATCCTCATCTTTGTTTTATTCAACACTCCGGCCTTCCTAGTGTTGTCTAAAGTTCTCAGATGAAGTATTGTCATTATTCCATGAATTATTCAGACTAGTATCCTCTTCTTTGTTTTATTCAACACTCCGGCCTTCCTAGTGTTGTCTAAAGTTCTCAGATGAAGTATTGTCATTATTCCATGAATTATTCAGACTAGTATCCTCATCTTTGTTGTATTCAACTCTCCAGCCTTCCTAGTGTTGTCTAAAGTTCTCAGATGAAGTATTGTCATTATTCCATGAATTATTCAGACTAGTATCCTCATCTTTTTTGTATTCAACTCTCTAGCCTTCCTAGTGTTGTCTAAAGTTCTCAGATGAAGTATTGTCATTATTCCATGAATTATTCAGGCTAGTATCCTCATCTTTGTTGTATTCAACTCACCAGCCTTCCTAGTGTTGTCTAAAGTTCTCATATGAAGTATTGTCATTATTCCATGAATTATTCAGACTAGTATCCTCATCTTTGTTGTATTCAACTCTCCAGCCTTCCTAGTGTTGTCTAAAGTTCTCAGATGAAGTATTGTCATTATTCCATGAATTATTCAGACTAGTATCCTCATCTTTGTTGTATTCAACACTTCAGCCTTCCTAGTGTTGTCTAAAGTTCTCAGATGAAGTATTGTCATTATTCCATGAATTATTCAGACTAGTATCCTCATCTTTGTTGTATTCAACTCTCCGGCCTTCCTAGTGTTGTCTAAAGTTCTCAGATGAAGTACTGTCATTATTCCATGAATTATTCAGGCTAGTATCCTCATTTTTGTTGTATTCAACTCTCCAGCCTTCCTAGTGGTGACTAAAGTTCTCAGATGAAGTATTGTCATTATTCCATGAATTATTCAGACTAGTATCCTCATCTTTGTTGTATTCAACTCTCCAGCTTTCCTAGTGTTGTCTAAAGTTCTCAGATGAAGTATTGTCATTATTCCATGAATTATTCAGACTAGTAGCCTCATCTTTGTTGTATTCAACTCTCCAGCCTTCCTAGTGTTGTCTAAAGTTCTCAGATGAAGTATTGTCATTATTCCATGAATTATTCAGACTAGTATCCTCATCTTTGTTGTATTCAACTCTCCAGCCTTCCTAGTGTTGTCTAAAGTTCTCAGATGAAGTATTGTCATTATTCCATGAATTATTCAGACTAGTATCCTCATCTTTGTTGTATTCAACACTTCAGCCTTCCTAGTGTTGTCTAAAGTTCTCAGATGAAGTATTGTCATTATTCCATGAATTATTCAGACTAGTATCCTCATCTTTGTTGTATTCAACTCTCCAGCCTTCCTAGTGTTGTCTAAAGTTCTCAGATGAAGTATTGTCATTATTCCATGAATTATTCAGACTAGTATCCTCATCGTTGTTGTATTCAACACTTCAGCCTTCCTAGTGTTGTCTAAAGTTCTCAGATGAAGTATTGTCATTATTCCATGAATTATTCAGACTAGTATCCTCATCTTTGTTGTATTCAACTCTCCGGCCTTCCTAGTGTTGTCTAAAGTTCTCAGATGAAGTACTGTCATTATTCCATGAATTATTCACGCTAGTATCCTCATTTTTGTTGTATTCAACTCTCCAGCCTTCCTAGTGGTGACTAAAGTTCTCAGATGAAGTATTGTCATTATTCCATGAATTATTCAGACTAGTATCCTCATCTTTGTTGTATTCAACTCTCCAGCTTTCCTAGTGTTGTCTAAAGTTCTCAGATGAAGTATTGTCATTATTCCATGAATTATTCAGACTAGTATCCTCATCTTTGTTGTATTCAACACTTCAGCCTTCCTAGTGTTGTCTAAAGTTCTCAGATGAAGTATTGTCATTATTCCATGAATTATTCAGACTAGTATCATCATCTTTGTTGTATTCAACTCTCCAGCCTTCCTAGTGTTGTCTAAAGTTCTCAGATGAAGTATTGTCATTATTCCATGAATTATTCAGACTAGTATCCTCATCTTTGTTATATTCAACACTTCAGCCTTCCTAGTGTTGTCTAAACTTCTCAGATGAAGTATTGTCATTATTCCATGAATTATTCAGACTAGTATCCTCATCTTTGTTGTATTCAACACTTCAGCCTTCCTAGTGTTGTCTAAAGTTCTCAGATGAAGTATTGTCATTATTCCATGAATTATTCAGACTAGTATCCTCATCTTTGTTGTATTCAACTCTCCGGCCTTCCTAGTGTTGTTTAAAGTTCTCAGATGAAGTATTGTCATTATTCCATGAATTATTCAGACTAGTATCCTGATCTTTGTTGTATTCAACTCTCCATTCTTCCTAGTTCTGTCAAAAGTTCTCAGATGAAGTATTGTCATTATTCCATGAATTATTCAGACTAGTATCCTCATGTTTGTTGTATTCAACTCTCCGGCCTTCCTAGTGTTGTGTAAATTTCCCAGATGAAGTATTGACATTATTCCATGAATTATTCAGACTAGTATCCTCATCTTTGCTGTATTCATCTCTCCGGCCTTCCTAGTGTATGTCTAAACTTCTCAGATGAAGTATTGTCATTATTCCATGAATTATTCAGACTAGTATCCTCATCTTTGTTGTATTCAACTCTCTGGCCTTCCTAGTGTTGTCTAAAGTTCTCAGATGAAGTATTGTCATTATTCCATGAATTATTCAGACTAGTATCCTCATCTTTGTTGTATTCAACTCTCCAGCCTTCCTTGTGTTGTCTAAAGTTCTCAGATGAAGCATTGTCATTATTCCATGAATTATTCAGACTAGTATCCTCATCTTTGCTGTATTCATCTCTCCGGCCTTCCTAGTGTATGTCTAAACTTCTCAGATGAAGTATTGTCATTATTCCATGAATTATTCAGACAAGTATCCTCATCTTTATTGTATTCAACTCTCTGGCCTTCCTAGTGCTGTCTAAAGTTCTCAGATGAAGTATTGTCATTATTCCATGAATTATTCAGACTAGTATCCTCATCTTTGTTGTATTCAACTCTCCAGCCTTCCTAGTGGTGACTAAAGTTCTCAGATGAAGTATTGTCATTATTCCATGAATTATTAAGACTAGTATCCTCATCTTTGTTGTATTGAACTCTCCGGCCTTCCTAGTGTTGTCTAAAGTTCTCATATGAAGTATTGTCATTATTCCATGAATTATTCAGACTAGATTCCCCTTTTCTTTTGTATTCAGTTCTACTGCCTTCCTAGTGTTGTCTAAAGTTCTCAGATGAAGTATTGTCATTATTCCATGAAGTACTAAGACTAGTATACTCATCTTTGTTGTATTGAACTCTCCGGCCTTCCTAGTGTTGTCTAAAGTTCTCAGATGAAGTATTGTCATTATCCCATGAATTATTCAGACTAGTATCCTCATCTTTGTTGTATTCAACTCACCATCCTTCCTAGTGTTGTCTAAAGTTCTCAGATGAAGTATTGTCATTATTCCAACAATTATTCAGACTAGTATCCTCATCTTTGTTGTATTCAACTCTCCAGCCTTCCTAGTGTTGTCTAAAGTTCTCAGATGAAGTATTGTCATTATTCCATGAATTATTCAGACTAGTATCCTCATCTTTGTTTTATTCAACACTCCGGCCTTCCTAGTGTTGTCTAAACTTCTCAGATGAAGAATTGTCATTATTCCATGAATTATTCAGACTAGTATCCTCATCTTTGTTGTATTCAACTCTCCAGCCTTCCTAGTGTTGTCTAAAGTTCTCAGATGAAGTATTGTCATTATTCCATGAATTATTCAGACTAGTATCCTCATCTTTGTTTTATTCAACACTCCGGCCTTCCTAGTGTTGTCTAAAGTTCTCAGATTAAGTATTGTCATTATTCCATGAATTATTCAGACTAGTATCCTCATCTTTGTTGTATTCAACTCTCCCGCCTTCCTTGGGTTGTCTAAAGTTCTCAGATGAAGTATTGTCATTATACCATGAATTATTCAGGCTAGTACCCTCATCTTTGTTGTATTCAACTCTCCAGCCTCCCTAGTGTTGTCTAAAGTTCTCTGATGAAGTATTGTCATTATTCCATGAATTATTCAGACTAGTATCCTCATCTTTTTTGTATTCAACTCTCTAGCCTTCCTAGTGTTGTCTAAAGTTCTCAGATGAAGTATTGTCATTATACCATGAATTATTCAGACTAGTATCCTCATCTTTGTTGTATTCAACTATCCGGCCTTCCTAGTGTTGTGTAAAGTTCTCAGATGAAGTATTGTCATTATTCCATGAATTATTCAGACTAGTATCCTCATCTTTGTTGTATTCAACTATCCGGCCTTCCTAGTGTTGTCTAAAGTTCTCAGATGAAGTATTGTCATTATTCCATGAATTATTCAGGCTAGTATCCTTATCTTTGTTGTATTTAACTCTCCAGACTTCCTAGTGTTGTTTAAAGTTCTCAGATGAAGTATTGTCATTATTCCATGAATTATTCAGACTAGTATCCTGATCTTTGTTGTATTCAACTCTCCATTCTTCCTAGTGCTGTCAAAAGTTCTCAGATGCAGTATTGTCATTATTCCATGAATTATTCAGACTAGTATCCTCATCTTTGTTGTATTCAACTCTCCGGCCTTCCTAGTGTTGTGTAAATTTCCCAGATGAAGTATTGACATTATTCCATGAATTATTCAGACTAGTATCCTCATCTTTGCTGTATTCATCTCTCTGGCCTTCCTAGTGTATGTCTAAACTTCTCAGATGAAGTATTGTCATTATTCCAATAATTATTCAGACTAGTATCCTCATCTTTGTTGTATTCAACTCTCTGGCCTTCCTAGTGTTGTCTAAAGTTCTCAGATGAAGTATTGTCATTATTCCATGAATTATTCAGACTAGTATCCTCATCTTTGTTGTATTCAACTCTCCAGCCTTCCTAGTGTCGTCTAAAGTTCTCAGATGAAGTATTGTCATTATTCCATGAATTATTCAGACTAGTATCCTGATCTTTGTTGTATTCAACTCTCCAGCCTTCCTAGTGTTGTCTAAAGTTCTCAGATGAAGTATTGTCATTATTCCATGAATTATTCAGACTAGTATCCTCATCTTTTTTGTATTCAACTCTCTAGCCTTCCTAGTGTTGTCTAAAGTTCTCAGATGAAGTATTGTCATTATTCCATTAATTATTCAGACTAGTATCCTCATCTTTGTTGTATTCAACTCTCCAGCCTTCCTAGTGTTGTCTAAAGTTCTCAGATGAAGTATTGTCATTATTCCATAAATTATTCAGACTAGTATCCTCATCTTTGTTGTATTCAACTCTCCAGCCTTCCTAGTATTGTCTAAAGTTCTCAGATGAAGTATTGTCATTATTCCATGAATTATTCAGACTAGTATCCTCATCTTTGTTGTATTCAACTCTCCAGCCTTCCTAGTGTTGTCTAAAGTTCTCAGATGAAGTATTGTCATTATTCCATGAATTATTCAGACTAGTATCCTCATCTTTGTTATATTCAACTCTCCACCTTCCTAGTGTTGTCTAAAGTTCTCAGATGAAGTATTGTCATTATTCCATGAATTATTCAGACTAGTATCCTCATCTTTGTTGTATTCAACTCTCCAGCCTTCCTAGTGTTGTGTAATGTTCTCAGATGAAGTATTGTCATTATTCCATGAATTATTAAGACTAGTATCCTCATCTTTGTTGTATTGAACTCTCCGGCCTTCCTAGTGTTGTCTAAAGTTCTCAGATGAAGTATTGTCATTATTCCATGAATTATTCAGACTAGTATCCTCATCTTTGTTGTATTCAACTCTCCAGCCTTCCTAGTGTTGTCTAAAGTTCTCAGATGAAGTATTGTCATTATTCCATGAATTATTCAGACTAGTATCCTCATCTTTGTTGTATTCAACTCTCCAGCTTTCCTAGTGTTCTTTAAAGTTCTCAGATGAAGTATTGTCATTATTCCATGAATTATTCAGACTAGTATCCTCATCTTTGTTGTATTCAACTCTCCAGCCTTCCTAGTGTTGTCTAAAGTTCTCAGATGAAGTATTGTCATTATTCCATGAATTATTCAGGCTAGTATCCTCATCTTTGTTGTATTCAACTCTCCAGCCTTCCTAGTGTTGTCTAAAGTTCTCAGATGAAGTATTGTCATTATTCCATGAATTATTCTGACTAGTATCCTCATCTTTGTTGTATTCAACTCTCCAGCCTTCCTAGTGTTGTCTAAAGTTCTCAGATGAAGTATTGTCATTATTCCATGAATTATTCAGACTAGTATCCTCATCTTTGTTGTATTCAACTCTCCAGCCTTCCTAGTGTTGTCTAAAGTTCTCAGATGAAGTATTGTCATTATTCCATGAATTATTCAGACTAGTATCCTCATCTTTGTTTTATTCAACACTCCGGCCTTCCTAGTGTTGTCTAAAGTTCTCAGATGAAGTATTGTCATTATTCCATGAATTATTCAGACTAGTACCCTCATCTTTGTTTTATTCAACACTCCGGCCTTCCTAGTGTTGTCTAAAGTTCTCAGATGAAGTATTGTCATTATTCCATGAATTATTCAGACTAGTATCCTCATCTTTGTTTTATTCAACACTCCGGCCTTCCTAGTGTTGTCTAAAGTTCTCAGATGAAGTATTGTCATTATTCCATGAATTATTCAGACTAGTATCCTCATCTTTGTTTTATTCAACACTCCGGCCTTCCTAGTGTTGTCTAAAGTTCTCAGATGAAGTATTGTCATTATTCCATGAATTATTCAGACTAGTATCCTCATCTTTGTTTTATTCAACACTCCGGCCTTCCTAGTGTTGTCTAAAGTTCTCAGATGAAGTATTGTCATTATTCCATGAATTATTCAGACTAGTATCCTCATCTTTGTTGTATTCAACTCTCCGCCTTCCTAGTGTTGTCTAAAGTTTCTCGCATGAAGTATTGTCATTATTCCATGAATTATTCAGGCTAGTATCCTCATTTTTGTTGTATTCAACTCTCCAGCCTTCCTAGTGTTGACTAAAGTTCTCAGATGAAGTATTGTCATTATTCCATGAATTATTCAGACTAGTATCCTCATCTTTGTTTTATTCAACACTCCGGCCTTCCTAGTGTTGTCTAAAGTTCTCAGATGAAGTATTGTCATTATTGCATGAATTATTCAGACTAGTATCCTCATCTTTGTTTTATTCAACACTCCGGCCTTCCTAGTGTTGTCTAAAGTTCTCAGATGAAGTATTGTCATTATTCCATGAATTATTCAGACTAGTATCCTCTTCTTTGTTTTATTCAACACTCCGGCCTTCCTAGTGTTGTCTAAAGTTCTCAGATGAAGTATTGTCATTATTCCATGAATTATTCAGACTAGTATCCTCATCTTTGTTGTATTCAACTCTCCAGCCTTCCTAGTGTTGTCTAAAGTTCTCAGATGAAGTATTGTCATTATTCCATGAATTATTCAGACTAGTATCCTCATCTTTTTTGTATTCAACTCTCTAGCCTTCCTAGTGTTGTCTAAAGTTCTCAGATGAAGTATTGTCATTATTCCATGAATTATTCAGGCTAGTATCCTCATCTTTGTTGTATTCAACTCACCAGCCTTCCTAGTGTTGTCTAAAGTTCTCAGATGAAGTATTGTCATTATTCCATGAATTATTCAGACTAGTATCCTCATCTTTGTTTTATTCAACACTCCGGCCTTCCTAGTGTTGTCTAAAGTTCTCAGATGAAGTATTGTCATTATTCCATGAATTATTCAGACTAGTATCCTCTTCTTTGTTTTATTCAACACTCCGGCCTTCCTAGTGTTGTCTAAAGTTCTCAGATGAAGTAATGTCATTATTCCATGAATTATTCAGACTAGTATCCTCATCTTTGTTGTATTCAACTCTCCAGCCTTCCTAGTGTTGTCTAAAGTTCTCAGATGAAGTATTGTCATTATTCCATGAATTATTCAGACTAGTATCCTCATCTTTTTTGTATTCAACTCTCTAGCCTTCCTAGTGTTGTCTAAAGTTCTCAGATGAAGTATTGTCATTATTCCATGAATTATTCAGGCTAGTATCCTCATCTTTGTTGTATTCAACTCACCAGCCTTCCTAGTGTTGTCTAAACTTCTCATATGAAGTATTGTCATTATTCCATGAATTATTCAGACTAGTATCCTCATCTTTGTTGTATTCAACTCTCCAGCCTTCCTAGTGTTGTCTAAAGTTCTCAGATGAAGTATTGTCATTATTCCATGAATTATTCAGACTAGTATCCTCATCTTTGTTGTATTCAACACTTCAGCCTTCCTAGTGTTGTCTAAAGTTCTCAGATGAAGTATTGTCATTATTCCATGAATTATTCAGACTAGTATCCTCATCTTTGTTGTATTCAACTCTCCGGCCTTCCTAGTGTTGTCTAAAGTTCTCAGATGAAGTACTGTCATTATTCCATGAATTATTCAGGCTAGTATCCTCATTTTTGTTGTATTCAACTCTCCAGCCTTCCTAGTGGTGACTAAAGTTCTCAGATGAAGTATTGTCATTATTCCATGAATTATTCAGACTAGTATCCTCATCTTTGTTGTATTCAACTCTCCAGCCTTCCTAGTGTTGTCTAAAGTTCTCAGATGAAGTATTGTCATTATTCCATGAATTATTCAGGCTAGTATCCATATCTTTGTTGTATTTAACTCTCCAGACTTCCTAGTGTTGTTTAAAGTTCTCAGATGAAGTATTGTCATTATTCCATGAATTATTCAGACTAGTATCCTGATCTTTGTTGTATTCAACTCTCCATTCTTCCTAGTTCTGTCAAAAGTTCTCAGATGAAGTATTGTCATTATTCCATGAATTATTCAGACTAGTATCCTCATGTTTGTTGTATTCAACTCTCCGGCCTTCCTAGTGTTGTGTAAATTTCCCAGATGAAGTATTGACATTATTCCATGAATTATTCAGACTAGTATCCTCATCTTTGCTGTATTCATCTCTCCGGCCTTCCTAGTGTATGTCTAAACTTCTCAGATGAAGTATTGTCATTATTCCATGAATTATTCAGACTAGTATCCTCATCTTTGTTGTATTCAACTCTCTGGCCTTCCTAGTGTTGTCTAAAGTTCTCAGATGAAGTATTGTCATTATTCCATGAATTATTCAGACTAGTATCCTCATCTTTGTTGTATTCAACTCTCCAGCCTTCCTTGTGTTGTCTAAAGTTCTCAGATGAAGTATTGTCATTATTCCATGAATTATTCAGACTAGTATCCTCATCTTTGCTGTATTCATCTCTCCGGCCTTCCTAGTGTATGTCTAAACTTCTCAGATGAAGTATTGTCATTATTCCATGAATTATTCAGACTAGTATCCTCATCTTTATTGTATTCAACTCTCTGGCCTTCCTAGTGCTGTCTAAAGTTCTCAGATGAAGTATTGTCATTATTCCATGAATTATTCAGACTAGTATCCTCATCTTTGTTGTATTCAACTCTCCAGCCTTCCTAGTGTTGTGTAATGTTCTCAGATGAAGTATTGTCATTATTCCATGAATTATTAAGACTAGTATCCTCATCTTTGTTGTATTGAACTCTCCGGCCTTCCTAGTGTTGTCTAAAGTTCTCATATGAAGTATTGTCATTATTCCATGAATTATTCAGACTAGATTCCCCTTTTCTTTTGTATTCAGTTCTACTGCCTTCCTAGTGTTGTCTAAAGTTCTCAGATGAAGTATTGTCATTATTCCATGAAGTACTAAGACTAGTATACTCATCTTTGTTGTATTGAACTCTCCGGCCTTCCTAGTGTTGTCTAAAGTTCTCAGATGAAGTATTGTCATTATCCCATGAATTATTCAGACTAGTATCCTCATCTTTGTTGTATTCAACTCACCATCCTTCCTAGTGTTGTCTAAAGTTCTCAGATGAAGTATTGTCATTATTCCAACAATTATTCAGACTAGTATCCTCATCTTTGTTGTATTCAACTCTCCAGCCTTCCTAGTGTTGTCTAAAGTTCTCAGATGAAGTATTGTCATTATTCCATGAATTATTCAGACTAGTATCCTCATCTTTGTTTTATTCAACACTCCGGCCTTCCTAGTGTTGTCTAAACTTCTCAGATGAAGAATTGTCATTATTCCATGAATTATTCAGACTAGTATCCTCATCTTTGTTGTATTCAACTCTCCAGCCTTCCTAGTGTTGTCAAATTTCTCAGATGAAGTATTGTCATTATTCCATGAATTATTCAGACTAGTATCCTCATCTTTGTTTTATTCAACACTCCGGCCTTCCTAGTGTTGTCTAAAGTTCTCAGATTAAGTATTGTCATTATTCCATGAATTATTCAGACTAGTATCCTCATCTTTGTTTTATTCAACACTCCCGCCTTCCTTGGGTTGTCTAAAGTTCTCAGATGAAGTATTGTCATTATACCATGAATTATTCAGGCTAGTACCCTCATCTTTGTTGTATTCAACTCTCCAGCCTCCCTAGTGTTGTCTAAAGTTCTCTGATGAAGTATTGTCATTATTCCATGAATTATTCAGACTAGTATCCTCATCTTTTTTGTATTCAACTCTCTAGCCTTCCTAGTGTTGTCTAAAGTTCTCAGATGAAGTATTGTCATTATACCATGAATTATTCAGACTAGTATCCTCATCTTTGTTGTATTCAACTATCCGGCCTTCCTAGTGTTGTTTAAAGTTCTCAGATGAAGTATTGTCATTATTCCATGAATTATTCAGACTAGTATCCTGATCTTTGTTGTATTCAACTCTCCATTCTTCCTAGTGCTGTCAAAAGTTCTCAGATGCAGTATTGTCATTATTCCATGAATTATTCAGACTAGTATCCTCATCTTTGTTGTATTCAACTCTCCGGCCTTCCTAGTGTTGTGTAAATTTCCCAGATGAAGTATTGACATTATTCCATGAATTATTCAGACTAGTATCCTCATCTTTGCTGTATTCATCTCTCTGGCCTTCCTAGTGTATGTCTAAACTTCTCAGATGAAGTATTGTCATTATTCCAATAATTATTCAGACTAGTATCCTCATCTTTGTTGTATTCAACTCTCTGGCCTTCCTAGTGATGTCTAAAGTTCTCAGATGAAGTATTGTCATTATTCCATGAATTATTCAGACTAGTATCCTCATCTTTGTTGTATTCAACTCTCCAGCCTTCCTAGTGTCGTCTAAAGTTCTCAGATGAAGTATTGTCATTATTCCATGAATTATTCAGACTAGTATCCTGATCTTTGTTGTATTCAACTCTCCAGCCTTCCTAGTGTTGTCTAAAGTTCTCAGATGAAGTATTGTCATTATTCCATGAATTATTCAGACTAGTATCCTCATCTTTTTTGTATTCAACTCTCTAGCCTTCCTAGTGTTGTCTAAAGTTCTCAGATGAAGTATTGTCATTATTCCATTAATTATTCAGACTAGTATCCTCATCTTTGTTGTATTCAACTCTCCAGCCTTCCTAGTGTTGTCTAAAGTTCTCAGATGAAGTATTGTCATTATTCCATAAATTATTCAGACTAGTATCCTCATCTTTGTTGTATTCAACTCTCCAGCCTTCCTAGTATTGTCTAAAGTTCTCAGATGAAGTATTGTCATTATTCCATGAATTATTCAGACTAGTATCCTCATCTTTGTTGTATTCAACTCTCCAGCCTTCCTAGTGTTGTCTAAAGTTCTCAGATGAAGTATTGTCATTATTCCATGAATTATTCAGACTAGTATCCTCATCTTTGTTATATTCAACTCTCCACCTTCCTAGTGTTGTCTAAAGTTCTCAGATGAAGTATTGTCATTATTCCATGAATTATTCAGACTAGTATCCTCATCTTTGTTGTATTCAACTCTCCAGCCTTCCTAGTGTTGTGTAATGTTCTCAGATGAAGTATTGTCATTATTCCATGAATTATTAAGACTAGTATCCTCATCTTTGTTGTATTGAACTCTCCGGCCTTCCTAGTGTTGTCTAAAGTTCTCAGATGAAGTATTGTCATTATTCCATGAATTATTCAGACTAGTATCCTCATCTTTGTTGTATTCAACTCTCCAGCCTTCCTAGTGTTGTCTAAAGTTCTCAGATGAAGTATTGTCATTATTCCATGAATTATTCAGACTAGTATCCTCATCTTTGTTGTATTCAACTCTCCAGCTTTCCTAGTGTTCTTTAAAGTTCTCAGATGAAGTATTGTCATTATTCCATGAATTATTCAGACTAGTATCCTCATCTTTGTTGTATTCAACTCTCCAGCCTTCCTAGTGTTGTCTAAAGTTCTCAGATGAAGTATTGTCATTATTCCATGAATTATTCAGACTAGTATCCTCATCTTTGTTGTATTCAACTCTCCAGCCTTCCTAGTGTTGTTTAAAGTTCTCAGATGAAGTATTGTCATTATTCCATGAATTATTCAGACTAGTATCCTCATCTTTGTTGTATTGAACTTTTCTCGTACTATCAGAATTGCGTTATCTGTCTATATTCTAATCTTGATTCATTCAACTCTTTAGTTAACCTATTTTTCTTAAACTTCTTCTATGAGATATTCTGATTGTTACTTTATTTTGCTAGTTGTGCTAATTCATAAATCCTTATTCATAGATATTTGATCCACCATTGCAAACCCCGGCACAATAATGCTCTTGAAAATATCCGTCTCGATGCTTCAGTTGAGGCGAACAGGTGATCGCGTGTTGTCTGTTCAATTCATGGAGTCTAAAAGATGCCAAGAGCTCTACATCGACCACAAGGGAAGCAGGGAGACGTGCCTCCATTGGACGGTCATGCAACCAATCCGGAACCGCCACACATGTAGTGTTTGGCAGAGCTCCAAAGCCTACTGCTGTGTATATGTTGTGACAAGCGTGCGGATGTATATATGTTCCCACACACGCAAAAAAAATAATGTTTGAATAAATGACCTTTTTTTTTCATTTGTTTCAAGTGGATACTTTCATCGAATATTTAAAAAATCTAAATTAAGTCTTGTTTTATGTTATTGATTTTTTTTCCTCTGACATCTTCATCTTCCATTCAAAACCTTCATCAAAAATGCAACTAAGCCTGGAAAAACATGTATTTTAAATTCTATTGTTCTATGAATTTAATATTCCGGAAATAATAAAAATTAATTGTTAGTTCGAAAATGAGAGTATAAAGCAAGATATTTCTTGGTAAAATATAATAAACAGTGAATAAAAATATTAAATTTATTGTCCGTTGTTCTAAATGCTTTTAAAGCTTATATAATATTTATAATAAAATTGTGATATTTGACTGATTAAAAACATGGAACATAGCAAGATAATTTATGTTCGTTTCATTGGCATTTCAGTGCGGAACACTTAAAAAACAGGATTTGAAATACTTTAACTCAACAAGATGACTGAAAAATAATAATCGAATAATAAAGGGTGTTTCATTAAGACGGATCAAAATTAGCAGTAAAGAAAAAATCATTAGACGCTTAAACCTAATTCCCATTTAAAATCGGTCCAAGTTATTGGAACACCCTATATAAATGTTCCTACAGGCGAAAACTGCACTGAATAATAGTAATAACAATAACAATATTAATAAATTGCGTTGACCCCAAATGCAGATTAATATTCAGAAACAATTGGCCAATTGTTAGTTATATATGGGGCAATATTTATACGAGGCCCAAGTGCCACTCTAGGCTGAATGAGTTTGATGTATGAATATAAGAGTGGGAGATAAGAAATGCAGATTATAACAATGTGTATAGTAGACTTGTTCCTTTAACCAACGTCATAGTTTCTTAAGTCAAGACTCTTGAATGGCTACTCATACGGATCACGATGACTCATCCAGCTTTCGTGGGCATTCAGTCATTCACAAACGATAATAGCAAAATGTAGAGGGGCGTCATCTTGTGTGAAAATTAAAATTTCAACATTCTCCCATGCACTAATAACTGGCCAGATTTCATCATGCAGCATGGTCAGGTAACTTTCGGTATTCATTGTAACGGGGAGAATTAATGGATAACTCTAACACGATGTTTGTTTCTTAATCTTTCCATGGTTGAAATTACCAAAATTGTTAAATCTGAAAGAAAAAGAAAAACAATCATTAGACCCTTAAACCTAATTCACATTTAAAATCGGTCCACGTTATTGGAACACTCTTTACATGTGATTAATTTAAATAGTCATCTATCCAGTTAAGAATTTCCAGTTAACATGTACGAAAAAATGAAAAGAAAATTATAATCAAAGAATTGCTAGGGTAAAAATAAGCGGTGATAGATTTTAAACTTTAAAATGAAGGCCAATGTGGTTAAGATGTCATAAGCTTTTAAAGAAAATAGCTTCGATTGTTTAAATCGCTTTAATGAACCTCGCCTTGATGTGGTTGCCTTTTGTGTGTCCTTTCTGTTCAAAGAGCTATAAGAGCGGGATTGTTACATTGCGCAAGTGCAAAGCTATGCAGACCGGAAGTTAGCGATCGGACTAAATGTGAATCATAAGAAATGACGGGATGTAGTGTGGTGGCTCTATTTACGATCAATGGTGATTAAGCATATGATGCTGAAAAGAGAAAAATATTTGGTCTCAACTAGTTTCCAAAGCGAATTATGGCTACGAATCACGGCAAAACTTATTTGTATCTCTTTCTTTCTTTTTATGTTCATGTCCATTCGGGACGTAGGTGATCATGGCTCTCCATCTCCCTCTATCACTTGCAGCTCTCAACAAGTTCCTTCTTCTTCTACCTCCCCCAGACCACGTTCTGTCAACCACTTGCGTAAGCCCGCTAGGTATGTCATGCGTTGTTTTCCCTTCTCTCTTTTTCCCTCTATTCGACCTGTGAGTATCAGATTCTCCTCATTATGCGTCCCAGAAACTTCTGCTGCCTCTTCATGATATTAAGTATAATCCTCCTCCTTGTCGGCAACCTCTATAAGATCTCATCCTTGCTCACACGCTCGGTCCATGATATCCTTAGCATCCTTCTGTAGAACCACATCTCCGTCGCCTCGAGTCTCTTCTTCATCTTTGAGGAAATCGACCAACATTCGTTGCCGTAAAGAAGGACAGATGTCACGTAACAGCTCAGTATTCTTTTCTTCGTTACCAAAGAAATCCTCCTGTCTCGCAATACTCTGCCCAGCTTTGGGAATGTGTTCTTGGCCATCCCAATACGCCTACAGGTCTCAATGTTGCACTTTGTCCTCTGTCAAGACGCTTCCCAGATATTTCAACTTCCGCGTCTGCTTGATTCTAGTAATCCTGACCTTAAGATCGCATTTCGGGCTCATCCTCTTACTGATGACAATGCATTATGTCTTCTTGTATTACTTTTCTTGAATAAAGAAAAAATCCTAATATCCGCAAAATCTTCAGCCTCACAATAAAGTAACAAAAAAATGCCAATTTTGATGTTTAAATTCTACCTCATGACACTAGTGACAATTTGATCAAAAGCGATCGTTTTGAATGACATTAAAAAAAAATAACTCTATTAATACACACTGACAAAAAAAAAGACTGCATACTTTCTGCATAACGTGTTCTTTACATATGTCTCGTGTACCTTCAGGACGTCGACGATCATGTTTTCCCGCAAAATTTCCTACTCTTGATATCTCTTATTAGTGTTGGATGTGCGGGTGGTGTAATAGATAGCGGCTAGGAAATGAAAAGACAGAGAGCCAAGTTCGAATTCTAGTCGGGATCCTTACATTTACTTAAGCGCAAATATTCTTAGGAAAAGTATGAATTCTTTTCTATCGTACTAATTATGGGCTAAGTACCAGGACTTGTATCTGCAAGTAATCATTTTATTCTCAAGAATTTGTTGAAGAAATATTCACTCGTCAAAAAAACAAAACAATTTTTTTACAATCCAATACACAATGCGGCTTTAAATAAAACACACGGGGTTGATAAACCGTAAAAAACAAAACAATTTATTTTAACCATTTTTGAGTATCCCGCTGATTACCGGTTCCGCTATCCACTGTCACGAGTTCGTTAGGTAAGTTACCCATGGTTTCCCTTTGTTTCTCTTGTCTATAGTATGTCCTGTGAAGATCAAATTCTCTAAGCCTTCTTTCCTCATTATATGCCCTAGCAATTTAAATTGCCCCATTCCGATACTATACCGGGTGTAACAGCAAGCTTGTTCAACACTTGTAGCAGCCTAATTGCCCATCCCACTAAAAGTCTAATATTTAAAAAAATAAAATTAAAATAAACTGAGTTCCTTTTTTCCAGTTTTTCAGACAAGACACTGAACCATCTTGACACCATTCATCGTAAGAGTCACTGAAAAACCCTTTAAGTTATTCAGCTAGAAAGAGAACTGGTTAAAATCGTTTTGTGTCGAAAGGAATGATGGCGATTCGCCGTTGTCTAAGTCCGATGGTGAATACTAACTGTAACTGTCAGAACAGTGGGGACGAACGCAGCTCGCCAGGATATTTTCCATGGAAATACCCATAAAGTTGAGACATTTCCTCTGCGAGATGTTTGATATAAAGGTTGCGACTGCTAAATTCTCGTCTTTTCATAATTTTAATTGCGCGCATGCGCGTTGTGTTTTTTGATTTTGCCGACTGCACTGTATGGTAGGGTCAGTTGCGCACCGACTGTGAGAAATGGAGAACCATGACGCAATTCATTCCACCAGAAATTTGGAAACGGTATGCTGTACTCCTTGGCATTCGTACCGGAAGCTCCAATACGAGCATTTGAGTTGGATGAGTCTAATGGTCACCACGAAGGTGTTTGGAGTGATCACTAGTAATGTCGACGTTATGCCTCCATTCATCTTCCGACATGGCCTCAGACTCAACACTTAGGCCTACATCAAGTGTCTTGAGGAGGTAGTGCTGCTCTGGGTCAAGAGAGTGGTGGCTGGAAGACCCTATGTCTGGAAACAGGACTCTGCACAAGCAGGAGATCCTAGTCATGGCTGTCAGATAATTTTTGCGACCACATCACCCCTTACATCAGACCACCTATCTCTTCAGACTGAAGCCCCGTTGTTTATTATGTGAGGGGCGCAGTTGAGCAAGAGAAAACAGAAATCCTTGTAACAGCAAAGATGAACTGAAGGCAAGGATTATGGCAGCATTCACCAACTTAAACAAGGAGACTGTCCAGAAGAGTTGCAGGGGATTCCGAAGTTGTCTGGAGGCAGTGGTTGAAGCCAATGGCGATTTTATTAAGTAAATTTACTCGTTAGTATTTAAAGATATTTTTTGTGTCATTTTGGTAAATATATCTGTGAAAATGAGATATCAGTGTTATTTATTTATTTTATTTTTTTGCGTCATTTAGACGACAATTTATCCCTCGTAACCTGTATATCTGTTAAAATGAGATGCAGTGTTATTTTTATTTTGGCGTCATCTCGACGAAAATTTATCCATCGCACCCAGTATATCTGTTAAAATGAGGTCAGTGTTATTTTCATTCCTGCGTCATCTCGACGAAAATTTATCCATCGCACCCAGTATGTCTGTTAAAATGAGATCAGTGTTATTTTCATTGCTTTATCATTTAGACGACAATTTATCCATCGCATTCAGTATATCTGTTAAAATGAGGTCAGTCTTATTTTAATTCCTGCGTCATTTAGACGACAATTTATCAATCGCACCCAGTATATCTGCTAAAATAAGATGTCTGTGTTTTCATTTTGGTGTAATTTAGACGACAATTTATCCATCGCACCCTGTAAATCTGTTAAAATGAGATGTCAATGTTATTTTAATTTTGGCGACATTTACACGACAATTTATCCATCGCGCCCTTTAGATGTTTATTTCTTTATCGTTACTAACAGGATCCAGGATCCTTGAGCTAACAATGATCTGCGCACCGTTATCCAGTGAGGTATAATTTGAATAACTTGAATTTATAACTCGAATGTGGAATAAAATGGATTTACGTTTCTTATTTTAGAGAAATCTCACACAACCCCAACCAGATTTCGAACGCTGCTCGACAACTGGATCTTCGGCGCCGCTAACCGTTACCGCGGCGTACTCCTCTTGTCGCGTTTTGTTTATTTCGAAGCAACATTATTAATCTTATCTGATATTTATTGGCCCCATATTAACGTGTTCTCAAGGGCAGAGATAAGGCAAACAGAAATGAAGAAGTTATTTCGACTGATATCCAGCCGAATTCTAAAATAAAATAAAAAATGCCGTAAAAAGCAGCGCGAAGACAGAAAAGAGAATTCACGGGAGAGTGATAGAAATGACTCCTTCCTTTTTTTTTTTTGGCCTCCACCCACCATATCCTCTTTTTCTCACTTATCAGGATTCGTAGTCAAGGGTACAATCCTTCGGTCTCAAATCGCCCAAATTCCTCGCCTTGATTTTCAAGGGTATCTGCCAGGAATGTTGATCTCGTTGAGCAGACGATATTCTCGCGCTAACACAATGTAACATTTAGAATGAGGGAGATAGCTTTTATCTAGTGTGTGTGTGTGTGTTGTTGTTGTTTTGTTTTTGTTTTTCGTTCCATTTTTTACTTATTTGTTGATGATTACGTTTTAGCTTTCTTTCATTCTTCAAAATTTGTATTATTTGGTTTACATTTAATACGGGTTATTTCGCGTTTCTTCATTGTTTTCGCTTTTGATTCGCCGTCTGTAAACGTCTTCAACTTTTCTTTCTTTTATTTATTTTTCTTCTTGCTCATTTCCTTTTTCTTTCTTTCTCTCGATTAGTCATTTTTCTTTTCTTTCGGTTTTATGTCTTTATTTTTTTTTTCCAAATTATTTTCATTATCTCTTGCATTCTTCTTTCTTTCTTTCTTTCTTTCGTTTTTCTTTCTCGCTTTCGTTCTTTATTCAGTTCACCTATCTTTCTTTTTCTCTCTCCTATTTACTCTTTCGTTTCTTTCTTTCTGTATTCTCATTCATTTTTCATTTTCCCTCCCATTCTTTCTTTCTTTATTATCCCCCATTCTTACTTTTTCTCTTTCTTTCCTTCTTTCTTTCTTTCCTTCTTTCTTTCTTTCTTTCTTTCTTTCTTTCTTTCTTCTCTTTCCATTTCATCCTTTCTTTCATTCTCTCTCCCTTTATTTCTTTCATTTTACTTTCTTTCTTCCTTTCATTCTGTCTTTCTTGCTTTCTTTCTTTACACGCTTTCACCTTTTCTCTTTCAATATATCTTCCTTCTCTCTTTCATTTTCTTCTTGTCCTTTCTTTTTTGCGCTTTTTTGAGTCTTCTCTTTCTTTACAGTTTCCCTTCTTCCTGCCTTTCTTTCCTTCTTTTACTTTCTATGGCTTTCCTTTTTCTTCACTTTAGAGTTTTCATTTTCTTCTTCTTTTTCTGCATTTGTCTTGATCATTATCTATTTCATTCATTCTTCCTCTTTTTCCTTCTTTCATTCATTTTTTAATTTTTGTTTGCTTTTTTCTTTCTTTCTGTATGTTTTCACTTTTTTTCCTAATATATTTTCTCTCTTTTTCACTTTTTTCTTATCTTTTCTTTTTTGTATCTCTTTAATTGTTTGTCCCTTCTTTTTTTTCTGGTTAATTCTTCCATTCCCATTATTCTTCCTTCCTTCCTTCTTTCTTCTTCTTCTTCTTCTTTTTCTTCTTTTTCTTCTTCTTTTTCTTCTTCTTCTTCTTCTTCTCTCTCTCTCAATCTTTCTTCCTTCCTTCTTTTCTTACTTTTTCTTTCTTCTTCCTTTTTTTGTTTGTGTATGAATCTGCCTTTGATTATTTGTTGCATTCATTCTTTCTTTTTTCATTTTTTCTTTCTTTCTTACAAGTCTTCTTATCTTTTCCTTATCTTTCTCTGCCTTTTCCGTCCTCCCCTTCTTTCTTTCTTTATTTCTTTTTTATTTCTTTTATTTTTTATTTCTTTCTTTATGCGGTTACAAATTTATCTTTTTTTTCACTGTTCCAGCTTTTTCATTTTTTTCCCGATCATTCATTCATTCATTCTTTCTTTCTTTCTTTCTTTCTTTCTTTCTTTCTTTCTTTCTTTACTCAGTTTCAAAATTTTCATTTTTTCAAACCCCTCCTTCTTTCTTTCTTTCTTTCTTTCTTTCTTTCTTTCTTTTGTCACACTTTCCATTAAATGGTACACACTCTCTTTTCCAACACGACAAAGTCAAAAGTTTTTAAACGACATAAACGATCTGCATTTTGCCTCTGGGGCTACACGATCTTATATCTCACAAAACTATGACTGATTTCTGAAAACAAAGATACCTATTAATTACGAATAATCCAGTAAACTCTTCTTTAAAAAAACAAACATTTTCATGTATACATGTATTCCTCCTGCGCACGCACACACAAACACACACTCACTTACACACACACCTACACACACACACACACACACACACACACACACACACACACACACACACACACACACACACACACATATATATATATATATATATATATATATATATTGTCCCTTCTTATCGTAACTCATTTTTCATTTAATGTTTTTGTTATTCCTGCACGTTCTTGTCTTTCGTTTGTCAAGACGTTCTTTCATTCTGCCTTCGGCTGGGATTCCGTTAAAAAGATTATGACCATTGTTCAAAACAGGCTTCCTCCGTTTCTGCTTTGCTTTTTTACCGGAAAGAAAAAAAAAGTTTGTTCTAGAAAGAACATCATTGTCTTTGTTTCCACACGTCAGCTTTGATTTTTGTGAAGTCTAAAATTATCATTTAGAGTATGACTTTTAAAAAAAAATTAAATATTAAAAAAAAAGAAGAAAAAAACAGTTTCTCTTAGACTAGGATGAAGAGAATCTTCCGATCTCCAAGATTGGACGTAATACTTTTGACAACTTCAAGTGTGACATCACTAGCCTCTCCTTATTTCTTTTGCTAATTCTTATTTATTTACATTGCTTTGAAACCATTGTGACTCAAGGTGACACTCACATAGTTATCACTATTTTCTTCCACAAATATATAATTTTCCTATAATTACTGAGAATACTACTAATATATATATATGTGTGTGTGTGTGTGAGAGAGAGAGAGAGAGATAGCCTCATACCAAGTGTAGACTTGATATGACGCTTGCGTCATATCGTACCTCTCCGGGTTCAATTCTCGGTAGTGGATACGCACTGGTAATGAGTCCCAAATATATGATGAAACGCCCGGTCAGTGCTTTCTGCATTCTGTAGAGGTTTCTTCTAAACTCGATGAATTACTTAATTATATATATATATATATATATATATATATATATATATATATATATATATATATATATATATATATATATATTAATCGGGTTCATATATATATATATATATATTAATCGGGTTCATTCTAAGCAAGTCGAGATTGAATATTTGCTAGTACTGGGTTAAATTTCTTTTCTCTTCCTCAGTTAGTATGTAGCCTGTCATGTGTAGTGCTTAAGTATGGACCTCCACACCTTCCTAAATTTGGGTGTTCTAAGCAACTTCGAACTTTTTACTATGGCTTTTTATATTTGTTCTCTAATCTGTTTCGTCTAGAATCTCGAAGAGTTAAAGAATGCGTGTAGGCTGTGTCCAGAAGAGTATCACGTCTTTATTCAATGATTACTGTGCAAAAAAAAATTGCTTGTCAAGTCTTGGTTTTCCTCGGCAGACAGTGTCAGCTGAAAATGGACTGGCGACATATGGACCATCTCAAACAAATTCGCAGCCAAGGTGCTCATGCTCAAAGATTTTCTCTTTCTCACGTCCTGTGACAGCAATCGATCACGAACGACGAAGTTCTCCGCGCTACGATGAAGAACCTAGAAGCCAATAAGGCTCGCCAAATTCTTCAGTGCACCGGACTCATTGCCCAAATTCCAGACATCCGTCGGCCCAAACAAATCCTCTTTTCGGAGCTCGCATCGGGCAAGAGACCACGTGGAGCCTCACGTCGTCGATTCAAGGACCAGCTCAAAAACACCTTGATGGAGACAGAAATCGATGGAGCAAATTGGTAGAAAGAAAGCTACAGAAAGAACCAATTAGAGAAGAGCAGTGCACGATAAAACAACAGCCTTCGAAAACACCAGAAGACAAATTGAAGAGATGAAGAGAGACCCCCCCCAACCAAACAAAAAAGCCGGAGATCCCCAATCACTGAACCCGCAAAGATCGAGAACCCGGAAACCATCATGACTCGAACACCGACTTGCCCAAATGCTAGACATCCGCCTAAATCCTCTTAGAAAAAGCAAAATCCTGATGACGACACTGTGCAAATGTCGAAACTATTCGGAATAAAATAAATATGCATCAACATGGTAATATTCTTTCTTCCTTTAATAAGGATACTTAGAAACTTGTAATTAAAAAATAAATAAAGTAAGAAGACAAAACTTGTCCACAAAATATGAGACATGTTTTAATATATATGTGTGTGTTTGTGTGTGTGTGTGCGTGTGTGCGTGTGTGTAACCCTTAAAATACTATGTAAACCTAAAAATTCTATGTAAATCAGATTAGCGAAAAGATCTGACTATAAAAGAGGCACTGTATATTAGTCATCTCTCTCCTACTATCAACCTCAGCTTGTATAACAATGGAAGTGGCATGCTGAATGTGTTTTTTTTTAAACAGAAAGACAATCACTCGCATTCCAGACGCGCTATACTCACGTAGTCCTAGAATAAATGCTCCTGCTAATGTTCAAGCCCCCCCCCCCCAAAAAAAAACAAAATTGAAAAGGACTAAGGAAGAAGTTGAAAGCACTTGGGACAATGTACGATATGAATATTTTAAGGTGCCCCCTCACAACAACCAAACAGAAAAAAATGTAAGAACGCAGAAAAAATAAATAAAAAATAATAAAATTTTCTTGTCCGTCATATTAACGAAAGATGTTTACAAAAAAGTTGCTTTCCAAATGTATATTAATCATATATATATATATATATATATATATATATATATATATATATATATATATATATATATATATATATATATATATAAAATAAAAATAATAAAATTGATATTATATATATTTGACATTAGATACATGTGCGTACGCACACAAACACACACACACACACACACACACTCATACACAGAGAAACAGAAAAAAATCAAGCTAGCATCCATATTAAGAGCCTACCAACTAGCGCATAAACTGATTTCGTCATCAGAATTACTGTAAAGAGATTGCAAAATGTGAAAAATGGCAGGTAAATGTTAAAAACACCTGAAGTGTGCATTGAATAATTACAAAAAAGGTAACCTCCGAAATTTGAGAGTCTAAGTTGCGAATATAACATCAATCAACTAAATGACAATTTTTTTTGTATTAATCATATATATATATATATATATATATATATATATATATATATATATATATATATATATATATATATATATATGATGTATTTATATACTTATATATATAATGTATATATATATGTTGTATGTATATATTTATATAATGTATATATATATATATGTTGTATGTATATATTTATATATATAATTTATGTATATTTATATGATGTATGTATATATCTATATATATAATGTATGCATATATATATATATATATATATATATATATAATGAATGTATATATATATGATGTATGCATATATATATATAATGAATGAATATATATATAATGTATGTATATATATATATGATGTATGTATATATTTATATATATAATGAATGTATATATATTTATGATGTATGTATATATTTATATATATTATGTATGTATGTATGTATATATATATATATATATATATATATATATATATATATATATATATATATAAACATATATTAAATGGTGCAGTGTAAATAATATTATAAAGAAGTAATCATACAAAGAATTAATCAGTAAAGTTAATGTAATATATATAGTTTATATATATATATATATATATACATATATATATATATATGTATATATATGTATATGTATATATATATATATTAATAAAATCAAAAAATAACTAACTTTCTGGTCTCTGAAGGTCGGATCTGATAATGTAATTTGTTTTATTGCCCCTCTTATCTTCAAAAATACCAAAGCATTTTCCTTGCACACAGTTTTGTCTTTCATTCTAATCTGATGAAGGCGATCCTAGTACACGTCGGCGAAACGTGTAGTTAAAAGCTTTTCCGCTTTGCTTTATATATGTTTGTGTATTTGGGCAGCAAAATCTCTTTAATACATGTTTCCTTGCAGAAAACTGGTGAGGTATTTTTCTTTATTTTTTAATTACGTTTTTCCTGCTATTCGTACAGTGTATTATTTTCTGTACTTCATCAATGATAGACTACAAATAGGAAACGTTTATCAATCTAACACATTTCATTCTTATTAAAGCTTCATCAAAGAATGAGAAACGGAGAAAAAGAAAATAATAAGGTGCGATATTTCCTACTTTCTTATAATAGATAATTAATTTGACATCTTTAGTGGAGAATTAAACTCATTATATATTCATCCAGCAGTCGGGCTTAATACCTATCTTGGCATGTTAAGCTCTCTGACACCAGATATTTTTGAGATAAGCACGGGGAAATAAATTCTGAGTCTTTACCTCTTGTTTTGTTTTAACCAAGAATAATTTTTTATACTGGAATTATTCTTGATTCAATATTTTCTCCTTCGTTCTCGATGACATTCGATTAACCTTTGCATTTAAGATTAAAAAATAAATATATATATATATATATATATTGATGGGCAGTAAATTTTTTGTTGCGATTTAAAGGACATAAAAAGAAAACGGTTCCTCGTTCAAGTGACCTTGGACAATTAAATCGAAGATAAGCCATAAACCTACCGTTTTATTCATAGTTTTCTCCTTATCTATCCATCTTCATATTCGTCTCTGATATTCTGTTCATATATCTACCGAGAACTTTAGATATATATTTTTTATCTCGTTCCTTCTGTATTTCTCTCCGTCTCCGTAATGGATGACGGTTCCGAAAACCGAGTTCGAATTCCAGTCGAGTTCGTTATATTCACTTTTTAAAAAAAGTCACCACAAGCAAAGGCGATAAATTCACTAAGACAAAGGATTACTGACGAAAAAAGAGAATGATTAGTCTTTAGTAGGGAGCCAGGACAATAAAAGGACAGAAAAGACGGGAGAAGGCGATTGACGATGCATATAAATTTTTTAGAAGTGTATGTAGTAGGGAGGCATGAAACGTTAATACCCTTCTGAAAGATAGGAACTATCTCCTCCACCTTGGTATATATTAAATAGTAAGACTTGAACATGAAAAATAAATGTTATACTCAAAAGATTGTTAATGTAAGATTCATTCGGAAAAAAAATATTTTTACAATCCAAAATGCTTTGGCTTTAAATAACTCACAATCGGTTGACAAACCGTAAAAAATAGAAGAAATCAAACCTATCTATGGAAATTAAGCTTTAGTTGTCTAGATATATCAACCCTAGTTTGGTTAATTTCGATAAGGGTTCTCTCTGGCTAGCTTAGAAATGACATAAAGCCGGAACAAACTAACCATGACACCACGACAAAGCGCCTAATAAAGGATTAGCATAGCTTAGATGTGGCACAAGGCCGGAAGTATGGAGGATCGAACACATTATTCAGTCGTAATTGATTTAGCGAGACAAGATGCAGAACCATTACGCACACGTTGAAATGGCCAAATGATTTTCTAGGCGTAACATTGATGTGGTACAAGGCCGAAAATGTAGAGCACCCAGCGAGGATCGAACACATTATTCAGTCGTAATTGATTTAGCGAGACAAGATGCAGAACCATTTCGCACACGTTGAAATGGCCAAATGATTTTCTAGGCGTAACATTGATGTAGTACACGGGTCGAAAATGTAGAGCACTCACTATTCAGTCGTAACTGATCGAGAGAGACAAGCCTTTTAACCATTACACTACGTCGAAGTGCCCACAAAGTTCTGTCAATATAAAATATCTGCAATCGTTATTTGAGGAAACTGCTAAGCAAACTAGACAAAACCAGTTCCATGTAAGTTCACACTTCGATCATAAGACACCATGATGAACGTAGTAGCATCTAAACCTCATCAATGAGACCCTCACCATCTCAGATTTATCGTATATGTATGTATGTATGTATGTATGTATATATATATACCAACTCCGAGTCCTTGAGGCTGTGTATGTAAAATTTTAACAGCCGAGCTTATGTAGCATTGATGTATAAAAATCTGGTGTGTAAAGCGGTTTGTCATACCTTCCATCAGTATGGCTGATGCTAACCAGAGCGACACTTTACAATTACTTGGTCTCACGTTTTCCACTGACAGGAAGTGGAGTGATTATATCAAATCAATTGCTAGCTCTACTGATAGGATAGTTGGTTCACTGTATCGTGCCAGACAATTCTTCGCAGTAAATTAGGTTTGAAAATTATAATATCTCTGTAAAAGCTGTTGTCCTAGAGGCTAAAAACAAATGCGCAAGGGACTTAGACACTACTGCGGGCCGCGGGCTCGGTAAATGAAAAGACGAGTCTGTAAACGCGTTATTTTCGATCATTTGTGGCTATGAAAAAGCACTGCGCAGGATGTATGTGTGGTGGATTCCGGGATGAAATCCGGTATCAAATAATAACAAACGCCAAGAATATAGGAAATAAATGTATTAACCTAATAATACAAACTGGTAATACAGGTTAGTAGTTTCAGAAATGCGGGGTTAGTAGACAAATATATATAAAGTCTTTGGTATCGACGTATCGATGTATGACTTCTTACTGAGTCTAAGTGCTCGTGACTGTGACTCTTGCCGCTACGTTATTCTACCAACCGACTCATCGTTCCACTACTACTGTCCGACTGTCGGGTATTCACTGTCAGTAGTATATGTATACCCTGGGTGAGTCCATTTGTGTAAAAAGGGGAGATCCCTCAACACCCCCTCCTTAGATCCCTTTTGGGGGGAATTAGTATTTTTTTCTTATGATCGATAATCAGAGGTTCGTAGATTTTCTCTTCCTGTTTGACCTTCTAATTTCTGTATCTTCCTGAGGTCTTTCAATCTCATTTTGTATTTTGTCAATATGTCTTCTGTTGGTAGACTTCCCGTCTTGTATTGTGTACATCGTATTTCCTAGTCTGTTAATTATTGTACCAGTTTCGATTGATCTCTTGAGTACTATAGGTGAATGCCGGTTTTTGTTCTTGTTCGGCAATAACTTATCACACACAGACCGTATTCTGCAGGCAAACGGCACGTTTCGATTCTTTTTTACTGCTGGTTGGACATTTTCTTTTAATTCATTTCTAGCGGCAAACTTGTTACCTCGTCCCAAACCGCTCGAGAATACTTCTGGGAATTGATTATGTAATTCTTCCTTTAACTTTGTCGCTTCTGATGGTTCGGTCTTTATCTTTTTGCAAAAAGAACTGATAGGTAAATCCCATACGTCGAACTTTTGTATCCAGCCTGTGCCCACCAGATCTTCTGTATCTTTCATTATGAATATCTTGAGTTTTTTGTTTTTGCGTGAAATTTCACATTTAAGATCTCTTCTCCTTGTAATTTTATACGCTTCCCTGTTACTGACTTAGCAATTTTTTGTGTATGTATCATGGTCGGTCTATTAAGCTTTCTCCGTGTCTGTAGGTTAATTATCGTTAAATCCGAACCTGTGTCTAGTTGTAAATTTATCTTTTTATTTAAAATTTCAAGTTCCACGTATTTTCTTATGTTAATATTGTTTTCGTCGTGCATTCTAGTAGCTCTTATCCTACTAGTAGATTTTCTGTTCCTACATTGGGATGCTTTGTGACCCATTTTTCCACACGCTAGACATTTTTTATATTTAAAACGACAATCCTTATTCCAGTGTAGTCCTCCACATCGATAACATGCAGATGGGGGGGGGTGCTTATATTTGCTTTGATTTTTGTCATAATTTGTCCTATACGTTGTACTTTTCCATTATTATAGAATTTTTTTTTCTTTCCGGGGAGGGTGAAAATCTTTTTTCATTATTATAGAATTTTTGTTTTCTTTCCGGGGAGGGTGAAAAACGTAAACTTTTGTTCAACTTACGTATATGTGCTACTCCTGACTCCTCGATATCCTTCGAGTCTTTCTTTATACTCAGACATTTTTGGCAGTCTTCTGATAATTTTTGTAGTGTTAATCCAGGCTCATTTTGTGGTTTTGAAAGCATTCTTTTGCGCATTTCACTATCTTTAGCTAAGATTAACCCTTGTACAAAAATAAGACACTTGAAATTGTCCGGAGTTAATTCTGCCAACTTGAAGTCGTCACAATGTTTGTTCACGATTCCGGCGAACGTGGAGTAGTCCTGATTTTCGTCCATTACGCGGCTAAGACATTTCCACCTTTTGTGAAATAGTGACGTCTTTGGACTGAAAAGATCTGTAAGGCATGTAACTGCTTCGTCAAACATTAATTCGTTCGTCTTTTTTGGCAAGATGTAATCCACAAATTTTGTGTATTCTTCCGTACCTAATTTTCTGACTAACAGACGTAGCTTCTTTTCTTCTGTCCAATTTTGACAATCGATGTTATAGATGTCTTCATAACGTCGGAAATAATCCCCGAAATTTTTATCCTCTTCTAGGGAGTAATCGAATGTTTCTATCGTATTCCACACTGCGTCTTGGGAAAAAGTCGCCTCTTTTTCGATATTTTGTTGTTTGTTACTCGCTACCTTTAATATTAGTTCCTGGAGTTGCATTTGTCTTTCTTCATTTTGCATTTGTCTTTCTTAATTTTTCTTCTGCGTTTTTAGTAATTGCTTTTGCTACTTCTCTTCCATTCTTTCTTGGAATTGTAATTGCTGTTCATTTTGGTATTTTACAAGTTTTACTAAAATACTTTTAAAATCCTCCATGATAAGAGTCTTACGAAAAACTCGATTTTCCGTATTTTAATCCTCGTAAATCTTTGTCGCCAAGTTGTTGTGGATACTGGCAAAAAACGGCAATTTTTTCTTTTGAGTCTCCGAGAAGTGCAAATTCTTGTCGCCCAAGCTGTTGTGGTGAGAAGAGAGAATTTTTTTCCCTTTCCGTGTAGGTCCCAATTTCTCGTCACCAAGTTGTTGTGGTCGGCAAGGGAGAATCTTTCTTTTTTCTTTTTTCTTTCCCGTGGGATTTCGAATTCCTCGTTTCCAAGTTGTTGTTGACGAGGGAGAATTGTTTTTTTTCCTTCCTGTGTGAGTTCGATATCCTCGTCGACAAGTTGTTATGGATTCCGGGATGAAATCCAGTAGGAAATAATAACAAACGCCAAGAATGAATATAGGATATAAATGTATTAACGTAATAATACAAACTGGTAATGCAGTTTAGTAGTTCCATAAATGCAGGTTAGTAGGAAAATATATATATATAGTCTTTGGTATCGACGTATCGCTGTATGACTTCTTACTGAGTCTAGTGCTCGTTACTATGACTCTTGTCGCTACGTTATTCTATCGACCGACTCAACGTACTACTACTGATTGACTGACTAACTGACTGACTTGACGTACTGTCGACTTGTCGGGGCATTCACTGGTTGTAGTATATATTTACCTTGGGTGAGTCCATTTGTGTAAAAAGGGGAGACCCTTCAATAGTATGATTAATTCGCATCGGACTTTATCCGCATTTGAAAAGGGACGAAATGAACATTCAAAATGGTTGTCACCATTCCGTACCGCCGTTCCTGGCTCGTATAATCATCAGATTTTTCTCTGCCAGGAAAAGTCTCAGATCCACCAAATCAAGTTCCGCTGAGATTACGCTAAACAACCGTTTGTAACTCAGCCACCATAAAATGCTGGTGTATGGGAAAAATTTCCCGTTCTGCATATCGACGCCATTCATTTTATTTTATGATAGGGTTTTATTTCTTCTTTCGTCCTGCGGCCTCACTCGATTAGAAACATCGATTATTTGTTTTTCTCTTTGCTCCTAAAACACTTCATCTCTCCAGATTATTTTAATGTCTGGCACATCATCACGAACTGTTCCGTTACAACGATTTATAATGGCCATACATATTATTTCCCTCGTTTTGTATAAGAATTTAATCAGTTTTCCGCGTCACATTTTGTTTTTAATCATCCGGGGCAAGGCGATAACGCCACTAAGATAAGGTTACTGGGAATAAAACAGAATGATAACTTTTCAGTGAGGAGAAAGGACAATAAAAGAACATGTTTCTGGAGGACAGAAAAAAACAAATTGAAAGCTTGTTCTTAGGAAGACAGATGGCGATTGGCGTTTCATTAAGATTGTAGGTAGCAAGAAAGTAAGAGAGTTCAACCGGCGAGAAATGAAAGAAAATAAACAATTATAAAAGGACTTACAGTAACGCCTATTTAGTTTAACAGTAAAACGATGCGATCTACTAGTCAATCTAGTAGGATGCTTAAATTCACACCGGTCGAAGTACTCAGGAGTTAAGCGCATTAGAACAACTGCCATGAAAATATTTATAGAAAAGACAGTGGAATTTTTCAAGTTTGTAGTTGGCAGGGAAGCAAGAAATCAGAAAGGAGTTCAACGGGCAAAAAAAAGAGGGAAGGAACTATTAGAATAGAACTTATCTAGCGATCTAAACAGTAAAACAGTGAGGCCTAGTTGGCAATCTATTAGGACGATTAAATCCATGCAGTCGAAACACAAGGACATCAGAAAAATTATCATGAAAATATTTAAAAAAAAAAGGCTGAGGGTAGCCACGTCACGACGATGGGTAAATAACTGAAGTTGAAATACCAGGTCAGGATCGATTATATTTCAGATCACTCTTTGAATATTGTTAAGAATTTCGGGATGTACTGTAGGAGCAACAGACCTGGTAATATTGTATATTATAAGATTGTCAGATAAACCACCGTCTGATCACATTATTTTTATATTTGTAGAAAAGGCAGAGGGAAGCTATCTCAAATCAGTGAGAAAGTAGCTGAAGTCGAGATGCCAGGTCAGGATCAATTAAATCCTTCTTTGGATTTTGTGAAGAATCTCGAGATATACAGTGAGAGCACCAGATCAGATATGGCATCAGGGTTCAATCCACGGACGAATGGTAGATTTATAAATGTGCAATGAAGAGAAAAATTGTAATCCTATAAATGACATTTTTTAATTCATTATATATATGCATGCATAAGATGTATGTATATATAATTATATATATGTGTGTGTGTGTATGTGTGTATGTGTAATTTCTATTTATATATATTATTTATATATTATATATGCAAGTTACTTTTTGGAAAGTACTCAATATCAGTGATAGAGCTAACAACTTAATTGTATTGACATCAATACAACTAAGTTTATATATACACTGCGTGCCAAATTATTATCGAGATAACTTCTTTTCTAATATTTCAAAAATCGTCCAATCAATTCACACACAATTTTCACACAATGTCGGCAACACTGACCTGCGCAATCACTGAACTTTTCGTACTGATCTGCGCAATATATGTTTGTTTTCAGGACGGTGATTTGAGCGTGCCAAATTATTAGAAAAGTGTAAGAATTTAGTGAAAAGATGCTGAAAAGAAAACTATCACCTCAGAACTCTTAAAAGGTAAATCTACCTTTGAAATTTCTAAAATGATAGGGAAGTGTCATCAAACAGTGAAAAAGCTCACCGCCGACCCTACACAAGTACGCAAAAGAGCAGATAAAGGCAAGCCGAGGGTTATTTCACGTCGTCTCATGTCACCACTTAAACGAGAGGCCACGAAGAACCCTGGACTTACCAGTCAAGAGTTTTTCAGTCGCATTGGGGATCCTACTGTGTCTAAATGTATTCGGTGTCGGTATCTGAGGGGAATAGCAACAAGAGTCAAACCTGGATCGAAGCCTCCGTTGACGAGTAATCGATTGGAATGGGCCGAGGACAATATGAAGATTGACTACTCTAAAGTTTTGTTCACAGACGAAACTCGTGCAACATGTGATGCGCCAGATAGATGGTGCAAAGGCTGGGTAATGAACGGACAGAATCGTCATCAGCTTTTGAGACGCCAACAAGGCTGTGGAGGCATAATGATCTGGGGTGGTATTATTATTTTTAGGGTAGATGAAAACGTGAGCCCAAGTAATTGTAGAGGTGTCGCTCTGGTTAGCATCAGTCATAGTGATGGAAGGTATGAACGGTTCTCCACGATTATTTAAAGATAGCAGTTTCGTTTTTGAGGCGTTAAAATTTGCAATTTATACCATGCCCACGTTAAGCACTATTTATAACTGGAGTCCATGACCCCGGACTGCAAACTCCATAATGTTTAAATGGCCCTATAATATGCATTTCGACAAGTTTATAGACAGCTTTTTAAATTCAGAATTGTCCTAATCTAAGTCTGGTTATCACATGATAAACTCTAGAGCTCAGTCTGGCCGCCTATTTAATCTCTTGGATGAGAAATGGAGTACTACCCTTTTGTGGGAAAGTCAATGTGAAAAACACAAACGGAATTCGAACACCGTTCGCTGATTTCTCCCTCCATCCGGTAACCGGTTCACTATCTGTTCATACCATGGATTCTATAATGGTCGGGGTATTCATGTGGATCTAATTCGCTACATTAGCCATTTCTGTGAGGGCCTGCCAGAACCGTTTGTGCGTTTGAAATAAAACCTAATCTAACACCAATTCGCCGTATGGGAGTAAACGCTACTGAATCAACCCGGCCATCATAAACTAGTTCTTTTCGCTGCAGCGTACTTCGAAGTTATCGAATTAATTTTGTGATTATTATTAATCCAGTTATTATTATCGGGTATGACGATATGTTTGAATACATAGAAAGACGCTATGGAATATATGTTCTCCGTGTCAATAATGGTAATGGAAATATGAGCTGTTTCGTTAAAGGGAACTATTCAGCATTAATTAACCAAACAGCCAGTGATACTTGAGTTATTAACTCCCTGTCTATCGGGATGAGATCAAAGTATAGTAGCTGTTCTCCACATCTCTAATGGTAATGATATTATGAACCGTTTCCTTATACGGAAACATTTAGCATTCCCTGACTGAACAGTCAGTGTTTCTGTTGGCTGGGATTTTTAAACTATCAAATTTATGTATTAAAAAAATGTTTCAGAAAAAAATAGGTTTAACAAATTCAGTTTTTACGAACAATCTTTTCCAGTATTGATGGTGATTTCCTTCCTAACCTTTTGTTTGAAGTAGTGAGGAATATTTACAATCATATGTCATTATTCTCACTTCGATTTACATGTGTTTTGGTTTTATAGGAATAAAGTGTTGCTGCCGACATTTGATTTTTGAACATGGATCGCCAGAGAGTAAGCACAGACGGTTGAATTAACTAGACCACGTGACCATAGAGGAAACGGATATATTGCGTGACGTCTAATTTATCGCTATTTATGTTCTATTCTCCATTACTATTTGGACCGCTATTCTACACTCTATTCTCTACACTATTTCTCTATTCAGATCACTATACGATGATTACTTTTCGAGCGAGTATTATCAAGCAAATACGATGATTGCGAGTGATATTTGAAGGCGTCTGGCGCCAGTATTGTTTAACGGCGTTACTAGAGTTGTATCTGCGATTACAAAGTCTCTACTACAACGAGCATTATGAAAGAGACAACGAGTATTCGTTAGCATTACAGAGGTGGCAACGTGTGTTCGTTGACATCACAAAAGTTATCCATTTTAACATTTGATTCTGTTGACAGTCTTCGAGTGATGTAATTGGTGTTACTTGGTGAAGTTTTCTTTTGTAAATTAGCATCGACGTTCTAGAACAACGGTCCCCTCTAAGACTTAGAGATTCTATTATAACATGAGATCAGCAGATATACAAAATAGAAAGGTGTGTAAGACAAGGCTTTGACTTATCACCGGACTTATTTAAAGTGAAAATCAAGATGATATTAAGAAAATTAAATGTCTTATCAGGATTCATTATAGGCGGCCACAACCTTAACAACGTAAGATATGCAGACGACACAGTGTTGATAGTAGGCACGGAAAGAAAACTGCAAAAAAAAACAAACAAACCTACACAAATTACTGAAGAAAAGCGAGAAGAAAGGATTAAACATAAACTGTAAGAAGATAGATTGCATGGTGGTCAGCAAAAAAGGATGCGAATTACAAATTGGAGATAGCAAAATCAAACTAGTAAAACAATTCAGATATCTGGGAAATGTTCTTAACAGAGGACGAAAATTGCGACACTCATATCCAAAGCGGCATTGGGATAGTCAAAGATGAATTCCAAGGCTGAGCAGAGAACTGAGACATATTAGTTAGAAACAAAGAAAATAGTTTGGTTAGATTTGTTTTGTTTTACGGTATATCAACCTCAATAGGTTATGTAATGCAGACACGAAATAAAGATTTACTTAAAATAGTAGCAAAGATTGATTTACAAAGCAAATATGTTTGAATTTAATCTGAATAGTATTTTGAATTTTACCGGCCTGCATTTTTTAAATAATTTTTTGGTTCTTTTTTTTTTTATTTCAAGCAAACTCGACTACTATTGGACAATTCCTGCTATTCTTCCCCGTCTTACATACTTTTCATTAGTTCTTTCTTCACCAATGCAATCTCGCTTCTTAGCTGATACATATATATATATATATATATATATATATATATATATATATATATATATATATATATATATATATATTAGTCGGTTACCTTCTTTGTAGTTTTCCGTGTATAAGCTCCCACGAAAGGACTTTATTTAGCAGCTCGTTTTTCCTCTCCCACGTGGTCCCAAATGAATCATACTCATCTGATACTACTTGTAAAAATTGGTAGAGAATTTGTTTTGTTTTGTTCAGGACCATCTTTATCCGAAATATATAGGAGAGTGGTGAAATACCAGAAGACATCAGTGGATCTATCTTCGTGACATTATAATAAAAAAAAAGCAAAAAAAAAAGCAAATCTCCATCAGGCAACAAGTTAAAGCGTCATATTTCTAAAATAATTAGGATCTTAATAAATAATGCTTATATGAGGACTAAACTTAAAACAGTTGGAGAACAGTGTGGCTTGTGTTAAAAGTACTGTAACAAGAAAGGCAATTTATATGATCAGAGTCCGCAATACAAACACAGAAAGACGTATAACTATGTTAATTGTTGTTATGCCACGATCAACGAGGTAGAATCACCCGTACATGTATAAATGTGAGGACGGAACGTGAGACAGGGAGAGACAGCAAAACCCTGTATTTGCTGGTACTTTACGTTTTTTTCTAAGTGGACATATGTAATTGTCTTATGTGTTTATATATATATATATATATATATATATATATATATATATATATATATATATATATATACTAGCCGAATTTTCCGCGCCTTCCTGCGTGTCATAATTTTATAATTTGTGGTGAAAAATGATGCATTTCAATTTTACTCATGATCTTGCTGATGTGACCTCCATCTTCAGGCTTTCTCCTTCTATATTTTGGAAAGCAGTCATTCCCGTATTCAAATTTATATTTAATTTAAATCAAAGGTAAAAAAAATTCAGTGAGGTGTGTGCCTGTCCGAGGGAGCCCTTTGATCAAAATGAAATATCCATATCCATGTACCCTAGGAATTATTCCCTTGTTCAAATTTAAATTTAATTGATATCAAAGAGAAATACAAATTCAGTCGGGAATGCCTCACCCCGGCCTCCTTTGATCAAAATGAAATATACTTCCAAGTAGCTTGGGTAATGTAGTTGAAGAATATAGATGGTTATAGGGATTTATCTCCAAAACCCTAGGAGAAGTTCGATAAAAAAGTGAGACAGAGGCTACAACAATATATATATATATATATATATATATATATATATATATATATATATATATATATATATATATATATATATATTACGCGAATCATTCATACGAAAAGCAGATAATGAAGTTAATGATATGGCCAGAATCACTCTCGCTATCAATTTTTAATAATAAAATACATTAACCTCGAATCCGTTAATGAATGGTATGATCCTTGTTTATAAATTCCGGTTTTATCAGGTCATTTTTAACTACTAGCTTTCAATCGTTTCATACGATCATCCTCAGGTAGGGAAATAGGTAAAATTTTTACATCCAGGTAATAACAGGACATCGAAAGATAAAGTGTAATCCGAAAGAAGTGTTTTTTTAGAAATGTGATATTGTTAATTGTGAGAATACTTTTGGAGCTTGCAGTCACGACGCTGAGGTTGAATTGTTTAAAATTTTAAAATTGTGCGTTCTTGTACTAATATAGTAATATGAGAATTCTTTTGTAGAAGTAGTTTTTTTTTAGTAAAGGTGGCATGAACTAAATTGTTCAATAAATAGTGTAATCTCACAGTTATTATCAGGAATTCGCACGTGGGGTCGGTTATTTTAATATCAATTATGTGGTGAGGGTTCATATATATATATATATATATGTGTGTGTGTGTGTGTGTGTGTGTGTGTGTATGTGTGTGTGTGTACGCGCATGCGCGTATATTTGTCTTTTAAATTAATTTTATTTTAAGCTTTAAAGGTTGTTTTTAGGGGGGATACTCGGATTTGAATATGCGATCCGTTTATTTATTAAACAGCCTATTTATTGATTTTCGTCTACTGGTCTGAATGTTCGAGAATTCTTAAAGAAAAATTGAGAATTGGGACCTGCGTCTTTACCAACCAGGCCACGTCGATCAGCCGAGGCCAAATCTTGTCATGGAATCTCTCGAATTTTTTCATACCTACACAAACGTAACGACATATAACGTTTTCGAATGGAAAGATTTTTATGACTTTAGACGCTATTTTTAGTGAATACTCGTATTTGAGAAGGCGCTGCGTTTATATATTAAACTGTGTATTTATTTATTTTATGAACGTGTTTTCTATTTTCCGCTACCTCTTGGCTTCTCCCGACTGTAATATCTGCGAATCTGCAACTAATATCCCACCCAGGATATGCCTCGAGCTGAAAATGCCGATTTTGATTCGAGCTTTCTAAGTGAAATCTTTTCATTCCTCTCGCTTGTGTACAGAAAATGCGAAATTGATTACGAACATAGAGGCTGTCGAGATGCGGCCAGAATAGGTGAGTGGGGGTTGGGGTATTGAAATGAAATATGTTCTCAAACGATATAAGCGACACGGTTGTGCTGCAATGGGACAAAACAAAGATGTCCAAATCGTGCGGCCATTTTGCCACGGGACGCCCGCCATTTCGGCAACGGCGTTCGGCTATTTTCCGCGCGAACTGCGAGTGGCATGTCCATTTGGCCCTCTATTCAAGCCGTTCAGGTCGTTCCGGCTACGCCCTTTTCCCGCTAAAAGGAAAATGAAAGCACGTGTTCATTGCGTAACAGAAAGCTTTTCGTAACTTTTAATGCAAGTCTGGGGACGTCGGGGCCGTAAGCAACCACCGAAATAAAAGGGGGGAAAAAGAAAAAAAAATTATATTTTGAATATGTGAAATTGCATTTTGTCCTATCCAGAATGGACAGATAATACATTTCTGCATGCAGAGCATGTGCACACTGACAGTTTTTCTCTTCTTCGCCATTCTTTTCTGTCTCTGTTTGCCTGACTGTTTTTCTCTTTCTTTTTCTCTCTACCCCACTCTCTCTCTCTCTCTCTTAAATATAAACTCTGTGATACAGTGAAACAGTCTGTCTGTGGGTGACAATATACAGGGTGACCCCAAAAAACGGGAACTTTTTAACAATGCAATAAAACCAAGAGTGATGGAAGAAAAATATTTAATTCAGAGTAATTGAAACCTTAAAACATGCCATTTAAGAAACAATGATGGAATTTTCATTTTTTTAAAATTACGTCCTGTAGGTGGCGTCCTCCTGTACGAATGCATTCTTGAAATCTGCTGTTGAGATTCCTCATTGACTGCTGCAACATCGCAGCTGGGATACTGTGGATTTCATTCTCGTTACTAAAATGGCGAAATGTTTACTTGCTCAAGGTCACCGTCTCGCAGTGTTGCCACTTGCTCATGTCTGGCAATACGCACTTCAAAAATTCCCGTCTTTTTGGGTTACCGTGTATATGCTGCTAAAAAACTTATTTCGGTTGAGCTCTCTGGGGAGGAAGTGTGGGTTTGTAAACAGTGACTATTACAGCTAATAATGCAAGACTCTTCCGTAAATCGAATCGAGTTCTCTCAGTCACTGTGTGTTTATCTAAAAATAAATACGCTTAAATTCACCTACGTCCCTGCCGTGCGCCAACGGCTTAGTGATAAATCCCGACTGACGACAATTCAATCGGGTTTCGATCTTAGCTAAGGGCAACCGGACGTCTAGCCACACTGATGATCTGTGAAACAGTCCGTGGATGACTATATTATAATTATTTTTTTAAATGAATTTTTTTCGAAGGTTATTCTCAGCATCGCTTGAAAATGGAACTGAACTTTAAATTTTAATTTAATGCCGACAACTTTTTTTCCTGGTAATATTTTTGTTTTGTCGAAAATCTATTTCTGGTAATATTTTTCCTCAAAAATGTATAGCTGGTAATATAATTTAAAAAAATGTATTCCTAACAATATTTTTTTTTCAAAAACGTATTGCTGGTAATAGTTTTTCTTCTTCAAAAATTTATTCCTGGAAATATTTTTTTTACAAAGTATTTCTCATATTAAAACCTAGTTTTACACTTTTTAATGATTTTTACCTCAGTTTCGGGGTTAACTATTTGCCCATAGCTGGGACCCCAACAGGTGCTACCATCCCGGGCCAGAGTGGACCTGGGAACACCATCAATTAAGAGGTGGTTCCACGCTCCTCACAGCCTCCTGATCAGTTTAGTAGTTTATCGTCATACCCAGAGCGGCTAGTCTACATGGTAACACAGCGCCATCTACCGTAAACTTACTTAAAACGTAATAACTGAAAAAGGATGTATTTGCCGGCATAAAAGTTTATATGGACTTTTGGCCTTGTTTTGATGTGAGGAAACGGCCCCCACAACGCTTGTGAAAGTATTTTGATACACCCTGTATGACAACAACGCCAGACCAAATGTGACAGCAATATTCACTGCATGGACGAACAGTGTATAATGTGTAAAATAGATTCTAGAGAGAGAAAAAATGTTTAACCTATTTACCTCGAAAGAGACCTAGTAATTAACTCAATTTAGTCTACTCGTCACGAATGCAATCAATGAGAATAATAATTTGTCATGTATTTGCATCAATCATCTTGTAGTTTTCGCTAGGAATCAAGTGGGAGTTAGTTTTTTTTTCTTTCTTGTCGGTGTTTTATTATAAGCGTCGAAAGAAATACGACTTTTAAAAAAAATGCGGGTGTGTTATTAATGGTCGTTTCCATTGAAATAAGTCATTGTTAAACGAGGTCTGTTTGCCGGGGAAAAAACAAAACAAAAAACGAAACAAAAAAAAACAAAACAAAAAATAGTATGATATGGAAGCTGTCGTTATGGCGGGCTTATCGGGGCTGAAACGAAAGCTTAGGCGGTGCCGAGGTGCGTCGCTTAATAAGCCCAAATGAAATGGCAACTTGAGAGGCGCTTGATAGCATCTTGTTCAGGCCGACTGTGAACAATGGAATTCGTTCAGGATTGAACGAAAAATGATAACAGTTAACCGGGGGAATAAAGGAACTACACAGAAGGTCCTACAGAGATTATGATAAAAATAAATAAAGTAAAATAAAATTAGAAGACGCGATATATATATATATATATATATATATATATATATATATATATATATATATATATATATATATATATATATTGTATTTTTTGAGGTGGGGTTGGTGTCAAACGGGGCTGGGATTTGATAACTATTGTTATTTATTCTTTACTCTGCGAATGCCTTTTTCTATTCTTTTTTTCTTTTTCTTTTTTTTTATCCCACCCTTGTCCTAAAATCCATTTCTCAGCTAACAATCCGTTTAATTTTTTAGCTCGCGTTCCGACTTAGTTGGCAAAGCTTAAAATTTTTAAAGAAATCAAATAAATGATTTGAGGGGAAAAATGCAAGAAATTTGATGGATGTCTAAGAATGAACAGACGAAAAAATTACAAGACGCCTTCCTGTATATGTTCTGTGTTTCGTATGATACGCAAACTAGATTTCCTTTCTTAATTCATCTTTTCACGGCGCTCGAGTTGGAAATAATCTTTTTTGTCATTCGGACGGCATTGCTGACTATTGCTTCGCATATTCTCGGATCTCTGAGAAGACATTATCAATTCTATATCCGTAAAGTGATCCTTCTTGTTCATTTATTGCTAGATAAATACAACTTCAAATATCTTATCTTCTGACTGGAAGTTTCGCAGTGACACCGTTGCGCTCGTCAGGACAAAACAAATTCATTAGTGGATATCATAGTTATTACACCGGGAAACAGTTATTTTATTCAATGATACCTGACGCTTGATTCTCGGTAATCTGGGTAGGCCAATCTAGTACTGCACTTCGCGCCTTGTTATTTGGTCGAACTCTCTACCTTCGGGCAGAGAGGAACTCGGACCAGGCTCAGCCGAAGGACAGAGTCTCGTTCGGGGAGATAGACTGTCCCTGAAACGGTTTCTAATAGTGAATATTTTTGGCCGAGCCTGCGGGCTCGGAATCCCACATTAAACCCGGCCTTGTGCCACGTGTGACCCTTGTGGGGGAGGGTGGCTAAATACTACTTAAATTCATAAAATCCAGGTATCATACGGATCTTCAAACCAATTACCATGAAAGTATTTATAGAAAACGCACAGAAAGCTAAGTTACGGCGGTGACAAAGTGGCTGAAGCCGAGGTGGCAGGTCAGAACCAATAACAGTGCGGATTCTTCTTTGTCTATATCTCTGAGATGATGTATTATGATTACTTGTATTATTTACATTATTCGGACAGTTATCCTCATCTTCATTGCCATATTCACAACGTTTCGGTCGTTGTACGCTCCGGCCTTGTTCACGATTTGTCTATATCTCTGAGATGAGGTATTTTGATAACTTGCATTATTTACATTATTCGGACAGTTATCTTCATCTTCATTGCCATATTCACAACGTTTCGGCCGTTGTACGCTCCGGCCTTCTTCACGATTTGTCTATATCTCTGAGATGAGGTATTTTGATAACTTGCATTATTTACATTATTCGGACAATTATCTTCATCGTCATTGCCATGTTCACAATGTTCTGGCCGTTGTATGTCCCAGCCTTTTTCAAATGATTGGAATTTCTAAACGAAGCCTTTATTTCGTCCACCAGGGTAGATTTTTCTAATCCCCAGGGACATATGACTCAGTGGATAAAGGCGTTGGATACATCTAGTAACTAGACGCAAAGACTTGTGAGTTCAATACCAGGCTACAGCAGTGGCGAACAAAAAAAAAGTTGTAGAGTTGATATAAAGGAAAATAACTGAGATATCCGGAAGAGGCATGGCACGTGGAACTAGAACAATTTACCCCGGTGGACGAAATAAAGGGTTCAGTTTGGTTAGAATTTCCAAAAGCTGTAGAGTTGATATGAAGGAAAATAACTGAGATATCCGGAAGAGGCATGGCACGCGGAACTAGAACAATTTACCCCGGTGGACGAAATAAAGGGTTCAGTTTGGTTAGAAATTCCAACCCCCTGAAGAAAGCCGAGGCGTACCACGGCCGAAACGCTGTGAATATGGCAATGAAGATGAGGATAACAGTCAATAATGTAAATAAGATTATTCGTCGCATTTCATCGATAGCAGAAGGAGCAGAGCGGAGGTGGCAGCAATATCCAAAGCAAGGACGTATAGTAGACTTATAAATATATAAGACAGATTCTGGCCAGAGAAATTGTCTAGTTCGACACAGTGAACCAACTTTCTTAGCTGCAGACTTAGCAACAGATTCAATATACTCTTTCCATTTCGTGTTAGCTGAAAATGTTAAGCCGATATGGTGCAATGAGTCGCTCTCCTGGAGGTTAGCCTCAGCCATGCTGATTGAAGGCAGAAAGGCATCTATCAGATGGATTTTGATACTAGATGTGTGCGTTTGATAGTAAATATTTATGGGATCCTGCAACATCTATCTTACATATTTATAAGTCTACCATTCGTTTATGCATTGAATACTGTTGGCACACAGGATGTAGTGCCCCTGATATATATATTTAGAGATATTTGATAAAATCCAAAGAAAAATCTAAAATATTATTGGTGCTGACCTGGCATCTCGTCTTTAAGTCCCTTTCCCAACACCGTGACGTAGATTCTTTGTGTCTTCTCTATAAACAATTGTAATACATGTTTAATGTAGTTTGAATGTAGCAATCCGATGTAGGAAGTAATTTGTTCAATGTAACAGCAACAATGTCTAGTAGCAGCTATTCAGGAATTCTTAAGGTCTTCCATATCAGAGGTTGGCAGTGAATATTCGAAGAGAGTAGGAAAACGTAGTTCTGCAGGTCTTTCATATCAGAGGTTGGCAGTGGATATTCCGTCAGGAAAAAAAAAACAAAATGGCCGCCTTTATACACATCGGATCGAATATTTCAAGTCTTCTGATTGGTTAACCGTCTATGGGTGGACTATAAAATGAGTCAGCTCATTTTGGTTTGCTCACTAGTATACAAGAATAACCCAACAATAATTTCATGGTAATTATCTTGATGAACTTTCTTTTATGGTACCTAGACTTTATGAATTTAAATCCGGTACTAGATCGGCCTAAAGGTCCCATCATTTTACCGTTGAATTGGCTGACTCGAACTGTAAGTTCTATGCTAACAGTTTCTTCTATCGTACATCTCGCTTGTCAAAGGCTCTGTTGGGGTGTCATTTTTTAATGATATAAAATGGAAAACTTATAAATATATAAAATAGATTCTGGCGTGAGAAATTGTCTAGCATGACACATTGAACCAAGTTTCTTAGCTGCAGATTTAGCAGTTGACTCAATATAATCTTTCCACTTCATGTTAGCTGAAAATTTTATTCCAGGAAGACGAACTGTGTCACTTTACTCTAGGTTAGCATAAGGTAAACAAGATGGGTCATTAGTAGTATTTGAAGAGAATTCACGAGCAGAAAATTGTTAACACTTCAAACTGAGTGAAGGGAGCAGAGATGGAAGACTGACTCTTATTTAACACACTGTTACAGAACCGCCAGTAATCACGAGAACCAAACTTGTTAGAGACTATACGGTGCCGCATTGTATCAGCAAACAAAGATTTAGCCATTTTGAGGACAGTTTTACAATTGTTTAGAGCAGACACAGCAGGTGTCTGTTGTGATGGGAATTATCGCGCTGGTACACCTGGAAAAAGTGATTCCTATGGGCTATAGCGGCTGAACTAGGCGGACACGATAACCCAGCGAAAAGTAACATTAAAGTCAGTGAACAAAAGTCCCAATTGATATTTTCATGTCAACTGATACAAAACCAGGAAGGAAAATGATATACAAGTTTGAATTCTTCATACCATGAGAAAAAGGCCTGGAGCTTGCATGAGCCACACACATGCACACACACACACACATGTGAGTGCAGAGTGAAAATGGATGGTAGAGAAATTAGCTAAGGCTAGCAGCAGCAGCAGCAGCCATCACCACCATGCCACCCAGCCCAACAGGAAGCTCTCCTGATGGAATAGGACAATATAAATATTACAACGCCAATGCCAGAATAATAGAGCTCTGTCTTCTCCTTCCTTCTATGTGCCGTGTCCATTCGGGACGTGGGCGATCATGACTCTCCACAATGTCTTGCAGTCTCGTAATTAGTTAATTAAATGGCTAACTAGCTTGACTTGAATTTTAGAGTCACTGAAAAGAAGAGAAAAATTAAATGAATGTCACCTCCACCCGACTCACTTTCATTCACCAATGATAGACGTTTTCAAAGGTGGGGTGCAATTTCAGCGCTTGCCATAGGCATTGCTGTCCCCATCACCCAGCCAACCGCAGATACGCCCTTGCCCAACATCAATTGAATAGTCAGCTATTTCTATTAGCTATACTTTAGTAGATTACTTCCACCTGTCACACACACACACACACACACACATATATAAATAAATAAGTAAGTAAAAAATAAACGCTGACATTAATTCGGATCTCAGTTTGAGGTGTCATCAATGTATGGCAGCATCACTTGTTCACCCGTGTTATATCTTCCAGCAGAGACGATAATGCAGGAAAAGTTACATTAAATTCAGTGAACAAAAGTCCCAATTGATGTTTTCATGTCAACTGATACAAAACCAGGAAGGAAAGTGACATACAAGTTTGAATTCTTCATACCATGAGAAAAAAACGCGTGCACGAATTGTTTCTTGTCAATTTATCCACGTTTTCGAATTCGAAGTTTTTCTTTCTCTCAGGCTGGCAGAAGAGTCAAGTCTACACTGTCTTTTAACGTGAAACTTACATAAAACGATATTGTGAGACGGCATGGGAGATGAACAAAAAATGGCGGCCAAGTGTCTAACGCAGTGTTCCTCAACCTGTCTTCCCATGACACCAGAGTCTCGCATGTGGTCGCTCGGGATTCCGCGAGAAACAGCGATAAATAGGTTCATGCATTTTTTAGTCAGTTCTGTTTAATCTTATATACGTAACTTTACGATACACGTACGGCAAATTGTTGGAAAATCCTTGGTTTATTATAATAAAGGTTTCAAACTCTTCTTTATTTAAAGTTATTCTTATGTTTTGCTATTTTCCTGCGTAGTAGTAGTCGTATTACAGTTCTTTGTGTCCTGAATAGCAACTGAGTTTGCTAGGCATAACCACCCTATGTTCGCCAGTTGTTCTCTATTTGTACTTGTCTATCTATTTTGCACACGATACTTCAATTATATTAATCATAAGCAATGTATTTTACGATGTCTATATGATGTAAGTGTGAAACCGTCTTTCCTGGTTAATGGACAGTACCTGTACGTGACGGATTCGTGTACATTGAGCGACTCATTTGAGTACAGCACGAGTGCCCATATATTATGGGACCCAATGTATGGCATGACGATAAACTACACCAGACAGAAACGCCTCTACTCAGGAGGTTTTGAGGAGCGTGGAACCACCTCTTAATTACTGTTGTTCCCAGGTCTAGAATTTTAAAGCAAAAATGCCAGCAATAATACATTTATAAAAAATATTATTAGCAATACATTTAAAAAAAAATGTTACCGGTGATACATTTGACCCTCGACGAAAAATTCTTTACAAAAATAGGTCAATAAAACCTGATCTACAAAAGTCGTTTCTTTAAAAAAAATGACATATTCTATTCATACGAACCTATCCTAAAAATCTTGTGGGTATTAAATAACCCATTGAGGTGTGGATATGTCATAAAACAAAATAAACAAAACCAAATGCATGGCTCGCACTCACTATTCAGTAATAACTGATCTAGCGAGACAAGCTTGTTAACCATTACACTACTTCAACGTGATTCAGTAAGTATAGCTTAGTTGTAGCACAAGGCCGTAAATATGAAGTACCCAGTGAGGATTGATCTACTCGATCGTAAAGCTTGTTCACCAGTACACGACGTCAAAGTGTCTGAGTGGTTTACTAATCGTAGCTTAGTTGTAGCACAAGGCCATAAGTATGGTCACCCAATGAGGTTCGAATTCACGACTCGGTCGTAATTGATCTAGCGAGATAAGCTCGCTAACTATTACCCTATGTCAAAATGCCCGATGTCTAAGCGTAGCCTAGTTGTGGCACAAGGTCGTAAGTATGGGACACCAGGTGAGGAACGAACTCCCTACTCAGTCGTGACTAATCTAGCGGGACAAGTTTGCTAACGATTACGCCACGTCGAAGTGTCCCGAGCGTCCATATATTGTTCTTACGACGTTAACTACGATACAAATATGAAAGAGGCAGGCATTAATTACGGTATATAAATATCTTTATGCAGGGCTTCCCTGAGACGTGAAAACTATTTCAAGTGTGGCACAAAGGTACACAAGTTGAGAAAAGCTGATTTAAAATGCCAACTCTATACAACCGCTTTCTCAGCACAAAAAGATAGATGATCTGTACTGCTAAACCACGAATATTTAGCAAATGTGTGGAAATATCTTCATCAATATTTTCATCAGTCTATAATGAGACTCAGAAAGATAATATATATTTTTATATACGTCGCACACGTGAAAATAATTATGCTGATTTTTTTTTTTTTTTTTTTATGTGCTGTAAAATGAGTATATTTACACGGAGTGCTTAATTGAACATTTTTGGAGCCGCAATAAATTTTAATTTAAAACAAGGCCGTGTTTAAGTATACACCTAAGGGGGTGGGTGGAAAAGATGGAAAATACGAACGATTAATCAAATTTGCTCCAAATGGCTTCAAATGGTAAGACATTTTTGCGTGCATTTGAGGATTTGATTTCATCAGGTTTAAATTTTTATTCAAGCTCAATATATTTCATCCGTTCATTTTCTTCCCGTTTTTTCTTTACTTCTTTAATTCAGTTTTCTTCATTTTTTTTCCATGTTCATCGTTTTAGATTCTTTTAAAACGGCGACTTCATTTTTTTTCAAGTTTTCTTTCCTTCATTTCAATATTCCTACCTTTTCTTTCTTTCAATATTTCATTGTTTTCCTTTCTTTCATGATTTTTTTATACTTTCATTCTTTTTTATTTCATTCTTTTATTCTTTCTTTCTATCTTTATTCATTCATTCTTTCTTTCTTTCTTTCTTTCATACTTTACATTCTCTCCTTCATTCTTTTATTCTTTCTTTGAATCTTTCTTTCCTATTCTATCATTCATTCTTCCTTTCAACCAATATTTCATCACAGTCTCAGTCCTTCTTTCCATGTTAATATCTCTGCATCCATTTTTTCGCTTTTTCTTTCTTTCATTTTTTCTTTCTATCTTTATTCATTCTTTCTTTCAATCATTCATTTTTTCTTTCTTTTATTCATTTTTTCTTTCTTTCATTCTTTCTTTCTTTCATTCATTCTTTCTTTCATTCTTTCTTTTTATACTATCATTCTTTCTTTCTTTCATTCTTTCATTCCTTATTTCATTCTTTTATTCTCACTTTTTTATTCTATCATTCATTCTTTCTTTCATTCTTTTTTTCTACCAATATTTCTTCACAGGTTCGTTCCATCTTTCCATGTTAATATCTCTGCATTCCCTTTTTGTTCTTTCGTTTTTTCTTTCTTTCATTCTTTCTTTCTATCTTTATTCATTCTTTCTTTCATTCATTCTTTCTTTCATTCTTTCTTTTTTATTCTATCATTCTTTCTTTCATTTATTCTTTCTTTCTTTCATTCTTTCTTTTATTCTTTCATTCTTTATTTCATTCTTTCATTCTCCCTTTTTTATTCTATCATTCATTCTTTCTTTCATTCTTTTTTCTACCAATATTTCTTTACAAGTTCGTTCCATCTTTCCATGTTAATATCTCTGCATCTCTTTTTTTATTCTTTCGTTTTTTCTTTCTTTCTTTCTATCTTTATTCATTCTTTCTTTCATTCCTTCATTTTTTCTTTCTTTTATTCATTCTTTCTTTCATTCATTCTTTCTTTCATTCTTTTATTCTTTCTTTCTTTTATTCTTTCTTTTTTATTCTATCATTCTTTCTTTCTTTCTTTCTTTCATTCTTTCTTTATCTCTTCTTTATTCCATCATTGATTCTCTCTTTCATTCTTTTTTCTACCAATATTTCTTTCCGGTTTAGTTCCTTCTTTCGATGTTAATATCTCAGCATCCCTTTTTTCGTTCTTTCTTTTTTTCTTTCTTTTTTCTTTCATTCATTCATTTTTTTCTTTCACGCTTTCATTCTTTCTTTCTTTCATTCATTCTTTCTTTCTTTCTTTCTTTCATTCATTCTTTCTTTCCATCAATATTTCTCCACTGTTTCTTTCCTTCTTTCTTAATATCACTCCAATCCTTCTTTCTTTCTTTCCCAAATATTTTCCCCACTGTTTCCCTCGTTTCTTGTTTGTTTGTTTGGTTGGTTGGTTGGTTCTTTCTTGCTTCCTTTTCTTTCTTTCTTTCTTTCTTTCTTTCTTTCTTTCTTTCTTTCTTTCTTTCTTTCTACCAATATTTCTCCACAGTTTCTTTCCTGCTGTCTATATCTTCAATCTTTATTTCTTGTAAATTCCACTCCATATCCCAGACACGGCTTCCCCAAGCCCTCCTCATCACTCTTGATTATTATTATTATTATTATTATTATTATTATTATTACTATTATTATCATTATTATTGAGGCAGAAGTATGCAAAGAAAGTGACACTGGAGAACTAATGTACGCAGCCTAAAATATCCACCCTGAAACCCGGTCTGATAAGACTATACCAGGTACATTCATCACAGCCAAATAAGATGACAGCTTTTGATAAAATCAGCGCATAACCTTTCAGGTGAGTCCAGTTAGATAGACTTGCAGGTCGAGCAACGCAGTCCTCTCAGGCGGTCTCCCAAGTAACTCGATTTAAATCCCTGGCATCCTCATTCTTATCCCTAAAAAAAAAAAAAATAACCTTTGACATACGACCGTGAAGCACTACTACGATCACTAGGGCACAAGGCCAACTCATCGAGGGCAGGTAACTGATGCGAAGTAAATCTGATGTATTGAACGGGATATTTACCATAGTCTATCTTAATTCGATAAGCTAACATATGTCCATGCTAAAACCTCTAATCAATTAATCTCAGAAGCCATGAGAGCCATGATATCAAGTCATTTATTATTATTATTATTATTATTATTATTATTATTATTATTATTATTATTATTATTTCCTTTGATATCTGGCGTTTACACATTTCTTTCCAGGTCCTGTCCAGGGACCTAAAGTTAGAAATGGCATCATGACACTTTCCACTGCCAAAAAAAATAAAATAAAAATAAAAAACAAAAAAATTACATAGATAAAGCCCTTCGTAAAGTGTGGGCTGTACTTGTCAGAACAATTTTTTGTATCTCTTTGAGGCATGGACTTCCGGGGATCCCTTCAATCAGCCTACTGGAATCTTTTCCAACCAGTCCAAGGGCTCCAACTACAACAGGAATTGTTGATGTTCCCATGTGCCACATTTTTGAGATTTCTATTTCAAGGTCCTTGTATTTTGACAGTTTTTCGAATATCTTCAAAGATACATTATTATTATTATTATTATTATTATTATTATTATTATTATTATTATTATTATTATTATTAATGTCCACATTCCGAAAAATATTCAGAATCTATCGACCTTTCGATCCTTAAAACGCATGAGGTTGGTTACCTAAGCAAATTATTAACTTCCCGCCATGGAAGAATGAACAGAACGACAAGAAATTCCTTCTGATTATATTAAGTCGTTTGATTAATTCCTCTTAGTAACTAATCAAAGTAAGGAAAAGTCCAAGATGAACAAGATCGACATTATATTAAGCACGTTTCAGTTTCATGCCTTCACGCAGGCAGTGTTTCATTCGTTTTGACGCGTTTTTTTCATTACAAGACAAGCAAGTTTTTAGAATTTTTTAATGTCCTTAATTTTTTAAAAAATCCTTCTCCCTCCCTTAGAGAGAGAGGGCCTCTTGATTTTGTCGGAAGACAGAATACAGCGGCAAATCTTATTTTTAAAGGAGTGGACGGATCTTGCTTTTTGTTTTTGGGGTCATCAACCATCATTTCATAACACTGATAACATTTTTATACAATTGTATATATTGAAAGTTTAAGTTATGTGGGGTTTTTCAGTAGAGGATCTGTGTGTGTGTGATATTTTGGTGTATGTAGGAGCGAATGGTGGGTCATGAATCTGATTATCTACGTATAAGATAGTGTCGACCAACCCTGACCCATCTCCCTTCTTTTTACGGGTTTGTGCCACAATTACTATATTTAATCAGTATTAAATCGTAAACAAGAACGTTTGTACAAAGACTATTAAATTTTGTTCATATTTTGTAATATATTTTTTATACTTGAAGATTTTAAAGATATATAACTTGAAGAAGATAGACATACTGCCGAAATATTGTTTAACATTGTCAAACGCCGTGTTTTTTCTTTTCCTTTTCTCTTCTTAAATGGAGCTATTCTCTTAACTGTTGAAAAATATTGGAAGAGTTACGGCAACCATTTTGTGTGTTATTATTATTATTATTATTATTATTATTATTATTATTATTATTATTATTATTATTTTTATTTCCTTTGATATCTGACATTTTCACATTTCTTTCCGGGTCCCGCCCAGAGACCTAAGGTTAGAAATGCTATCATGACACTTTCCACTGAAAAAAAAATTACATAGATAAAACCTTTCGTAAAGTGTGGGCTGTACTTGTCAGAACAATTTTTTTTGTATCTCTTTGAGGCATGGACTTCCAGGAATCCCTTCAATTAGTCTACTGGAATTGATTGTTGGTGTTCCCATGTACCACATTATTATTATTATTATTATTATTATTATTATTATTATTATTATGTTTTAGTAGTAGCGGCTCGGATTGAGGAATCGGAGACTCGAGTTCGAATTACAGTCGAATCCATTACATTCACTTCCGTGCTAATACCCTTGGGAAAGGTATGAATCCTCCTCTTCTCCGCTCAGCTATGGGTAAATAGTAGAACAGACCGGGTTCTATAGCCTTGGATGGCAACTGATCTACCGCAGAAACAAATGGCAACCTACTGCGAGAAAAAAAATCTGCCTCGTCAACCATGTATTGAAAAGTACATGATCGCCTAAGCGTGTATCACGCATGGCACAGAACTGACAGTAGTAGTAGTAGTAGTAGTAGTAGTAGTAGTAGTAGTAGTAGTAGTAGTAGTAGTAGTAGTAGTAGAAGAAATAGTATTAAGCTCTGAGGCTCGCTTGTCGTGATGGCGGGGCTTGTTTGGTCCAATGACTCCGAGAACGATATCGTCTGAAGATCTAAACTCCTGGTAGGACCACCCTTGGTGGCAAGGTCGAAGCTGAGTACCCAGACGAAGCACGACTAACCCCAAAGGTCCCAACGGTGGAAGAAGCTGATAATGATTACAACAGATCTCAACGACTGAACCTGCGAATGGATAAAATAGGGCTACGCACGACGGACAGGCTACAGAAGGCGCCACTCGAAATAATAACAGAGCTGGTAAGATAACCAGTCTAGAAGGAAAACTCCGAATATCCACCCCAATCAAGGCGGGGGTCCCACTAGCACGCAAGGGGTTACTGAGAGTGGGAGCAAGAGTAAAGAGGTGTGAAAGAGGAAACGATGAAGAGAAGGACGGGGTATAGATCAAGGCATCTGGAGATGTCGTTTGACATTGCATTTGAATAGTTGGAGATTATAGCTATCAAGGAAGCAAGTAAGAGGAAGGGAGTTTCACAGACGGGAAGTGCGAGACATGAAGCTATTGGAGTAGAAGGGACGATCAAAGGCCTTGCTGCCGGGTGTATAATTTTCTCTTTGGAGAAATATCCGATATTTTCACCACAGAAAACTTTTCGCATAATCATCTGTCTTAGAAATGAGGAAAAATAGTTTTTGTTTTTTTTTTTATTATTTCGGGGAAAAGATTTCTCTATTAAAAAAAAAATAAAATAAAATAAAAGAGTTCTTACTTTCCAGTCAGAGTTTGATCTTCAAAAAATTTAAATCTGAAATCTACTGTCTTCTTAATTCCTGATCTTTTTATCCTTCTCTCTCTTTTCAATAATTTTGAATCAGTTTTGATTTGATTTGTTATATTCAATTACACGCATATACACTTTAAAAAAAATCACTTCACCCCAAGCAAGGCGAGAATGCCACTATCACGCAACGGGTTGCAGAGAATTGGAACAAGAGTAAAAAGACGTGATTGAGGAAAGGATAAGGGGAAAGGCTGGAAATTGGACCAAGGCATCAGAAGATGTCGATTGACATTACATTCGTATATATTTAAATACTATAACTGTCAGGGAATCAAGTAAGAGGAAGGGAATTCCACAGACGGGAAGTGCGAGACATGAAGCTATTGGAGTAGAAGAGGCGGCTACATTACACCGTTTCGACAGTGAAGGGGTGGAACTGAGATGGCAACCTAGTACCACGCTTAAATTAATGCAATGCAGTTACCGTGAAAGTATTTGTAGAAAAGACAAAGGGAAGCGATGGCACGTCTGCGAGAAAGTGACTGTAGACGCGATGCCAGACCAGGACCAACCACATATTGCATATCCGTCTCTGAATTTTGTCGAGACGAATAAAGGTATGAATCCACCTCTGCTCCTACCAAGGCTTTGGGTTAATTAGTAAGCCATTATTATGCCCAAAATAATTCTTACAATCGAAAAGTATTTTCTGGCTTTAAATCCCCTGAAATAGGTTGATAAGCCGTAAAAAAAAATCAAACAATGCTTTTGGTATGTATACTTTCTTTTTCTTTCTAAAACCAGTGTGTCCGATATATCCTTTTCTTCCGACGTTTCTCTCTATGAAAACGGAATGGGCCATTATTTGTCTAATGTCATGGCAGTGTGTAAAGCACGCGCTAACGTAGAAGCAACAACAACAATAATAATAATAATAATAATAATAATAATAATAATAATAATAATAATAATAAGAAGAAGAAGAAGAAGAAGAAGAAGAAGAAGAAGAAGAAGAAGTGGAAGAAAATGTAAAATGTGTGATGATGAGTCGAAAATGTCATGAAGCCATTTCCGACCTTAAGTCACTGGTTGGGACCCGGAAGGAAATGTTTATACAACAGAAATCAACGGAACTACTACTACTACTACTACTACTACTACTACTACTACTACTACTACTACTACTAATAATAATAATAATAATAATAATAATAATAATATAGCCAACGGATTGATTGGAAAAGCTTCTCATAGACTCATTGAAGGGATCCCTGGTAGCCCAGGCCTTTAAGAAATTAAAAGTGTACTCGCAAGTACTACTCACACATTACGAAGAGCTTTATGTAAATGTGTGTGTGTGTGTTTTTTCTTTTTTTTCGTTTTTTTTTTTTTACAAAAATGATCAGTGGAAAATGTCATGAAGCCATTTCTGACATTAGGTCGCTGGTTGGCACCCGAAAGGAAATATGTATACAACAGAAATCAAAAGAAACACTACTGCTGTTACTACTACTACTACTACTACTGCTACTGCTACTACTACTAATAATAATAATATTAATACCAACAATAAAAATAATATTAAAATTATAACGATTATTATTATTAGTAGTAATAATAGAAATAAAAAATGGCGAAAACCGTAGTGGGGATCATCGAATCAATGCGAGTAATCCATTCTACGGCTTCATAGTATGCTTTTCGTCTGGGCTACATACGTTTTTGAATTTGGAGTTTTCCTTCTCCTAGACCAGTTCCACTCAAGGATATCGAACCCAGACTGATCTACTTTTGTTTAACCCGTAGCTGGGGGAAGTGATGGATTAGCACTTAAATGAATGCAATGAATTCGACTGAAATTCGAACCCTGCTCTGGCGATTCATCAATCCATTACTCTAGCGGGGGTGCGGGTGGCACAGTAAGTATCTCTTTTTAAGCTTTCTTTTCTTCCCGTTTCGTAAAGAACAAAAAAAAAAAAAAACTGTTGATCTTTTCATTTTTCCCTCCACTTTCGCGGTTTTAGTCCTACTGATTCAGCTTTCAACAAAGTCATGACTGATCCGATATTTTGCTGAGTAGATTTTTCTTCTTTTTTTTTTTAACTGTTTTGTTTACATTCGGGCATGTCCAGATGGCAAGAGAGGTCGGGGGGTTGACCGGGTGTGTAAAGACGCCGCCTTTTCTTTGAACATTTTTGTAGGCAACATCTCGACTACTTTTCATTTCTAATATCTTGTGGTTGAGAAAACAGATAAGCACTCTTTTGTCTTATGTCTGCTTCCGACTCGCTCGAGTCAGACACGATTAGTATAAATCCATTTTATTCAAGACAAACAGTACATCGTTGTATGGGCGTATGATAAATACTGGTGTACTTGTTTGTCCTTGTAAAATATTTATCGAGAAAATTGTTCCGAAATAATGATTCGAAAAAAACATTTATTCGAATTGTAAATTGTTTTAGTGAAAATTAATCAAAAGGACAATTATACCGAATGATAATTATTTGAAACACCTATATTTGAAATACGTATATGGTCTTATTTTGAAAGTGTCAGTACTGATGTACAGTGTAACCCGGATATAAGAGACCCAGATATAAAAGAAACCCGGATATAAGAGAGATTGTCTCTGGTCCCAAATTAGAGCCTGTTCATGTATATACAGTGTAACCCGGATATAAGAGAGTTATCGGGACCGGAGAATAATTCTTTTATATCCGGGTTTCTCTTATATCCGGGTTTGGTCTATTATACATACATTAACACAGGCTCTAATTCGGGACCAGAGAAAATCTCTCTTATATCCTGGTTTCTCTTATATCCAGGTTACACTAGGCCAAACCCGGATGTAAGAGAAACCCGGATATAAGATACTTCTTCTCCGGTCCCGACAACTCTCTTATATCCGGGTTACACTGTACCTAGAACTAATAACACCAGTGAATGATAGTGTTGAGGGGTCCAGCCCTTTTTTCACAAATGGACTCACCCAAGGTATACGTATACTACTGCTAGTGAATACCCGATCATCGAGCGAGGATTCGAACAGGGGAATAACAAGCGAGCTAACGAGCGTACTAACGTAGAGGCAAGAGTCACAGTGAGTGAGAAAATTTTAATAATTGTTCTTCTTACGCGATCTCTGGGTTGGCTGTGGATCTCCGTTGTGGCCTAACTGTAACGTCTATGTTGATAAAGCAACAGCTTTTAACGTCCAGTAATTCTACAGCGTGGTTGTTTAAGAATTGTAATTATTGAGGGGGTCACCCCTTTTCACACAAATCGACTCACCCAAGGTATACATATACTACTACCAGTGAATACCCGGACAGTAGCAGTCACGTAGAGTCAGTAATAGAGTGGAGTTGGTCGGTAGAACGTCGGGCAGTCAAGTAGTAATAAAGAGGAGGGTAGCACAAGAGTCACAGTAACGAACACTTAGACTCAGTAAGAAGTCATACTGCGATACGTCGATACAAAAGACTATATATATATATATATATATATATTTGTCTACTAACCCCGCGTTCCTGGAACTACTAACCTGTATTACCAGTTTGTATTATTACGTTAATACATTTATTTTCCTATATTCATTCTTGGCGTTTGTTATTATTTAATACCGGATTTCATTCCGGAATCCACAACAGATAGCATAGGGCTTTTTACAGCAAGTGTCATCCCATTATCCCACAATATGGAAATTCTTAGGCGCTCTTAAAAGAGAACAGAACTTAAGAAATTCATATTGCAAAAGCAAGAGCAGTTTGCCAAAATATCAAAAACGCCAAGAAATACCGCGATGTAAATGGAAAACTTAAAAAATTAGTGGCATCCTTTAACGAGCACTCATCAGTAGCTGACTATTTGCGTGCAGTATCTTATAAATTAAGGTTATAAGGATTTTTTTCTTACTAAATTGTTTTATTAACTATATTTGTATTTCGAATAATTATGATCTGTGTATTTCCTCTTTTAATTTTTACATTTTTATTGACGTAAAGAATTTTGCATTTCAAATAATTATCATTTAGTATAATTGTTTTTACCATTAATTTTCAATCAAACGATTTACAATGCGAATAAATGTTTTTCGAATAATTGTTTTCGTACAATCTTCACATAACCATAAAAAACGAGATCTGCTCAAAATGTATCGTGACTCGTGCTATAAAAAAAGAAAACTACAACACGTATTAATCTGTCATTTAATCTCCTTCGAAGTAGACCCCATTCTGACATATATCGCGATTGGTGATATATAAAAGAAAACTACAAAACATATCAATCCATCATTTAATCTCCTTCGAAGTAGTTCCCTTCTGAAATATATCGCGACTGGTGATATATAAAAGAAAACTACAAAACATATCAATCCATCATTTAATCTCCTTCCAAGTAGTCCCCTTCTGAAATATATCGCGACTGGTGATATAAGAAAGAAAACTACAACACGTATCAATCCGCCATTTAATCTCTGAAACCACAAACCTTATCCAGCTTTGTTTCCATTGATGGACGCATTCTTGGAACACCTTTTTGAGATGGCGAACAGCTGCTTCCTCGCCTTCTCTCGGATTTCCTCCACATCTTGAAAACATTCTTTCAAGTGGGATTTGATTTTGGAAGAGGAAAAAAAACTAGAGAATATGGTGGCTGTCGAGCCTGGGATGGATGTTGTCCTAGGCCACAAAACACCTACACAATCCATGGTCACTGATTGAACCTGTGTTTTGTGGATGAGACGACTACACTCTACGCACTCTCCTTCCAAGCATTGTTATAAACAACGGATAATTCGGTAGGACAGGGAAAATGGTATCAAAATAAAGTCTTCCATTTTATAAAACAAATTTTAGACAATAGACCATAATGAAACGTGTATCAAAATGAATCAAGTGTACTTCCTCTTCAAAATTACGAGTGTTTATTGAAAAGTAAGGTCTCCCATCTTATCATATAACGGTAAGACCAACTGAAATAAGGTAGATGGTTTTGAAATAAAGTAAATTGAAACTGGTATTAATATGAAGTGAAAACACTGGTACAATAACCGGTTAAGACACGACGATCCTGGTCAGTACCTAAATGGGTGACCGCTGGGAAATACCAGGTGGTTAGAGTTTGGATGTGGGCGTGATTTTATGGATAATGTCTAGGAATTAGATATCGAGTTCCAATTCCAGTTGGGTTCGTTATATTCACTTACGCTCTTGGGAATGGTATGTATGCACTTCTTCTCCTCGCCCTCTGGCTATGGGTTAATTAGTAGGACTTTTTTCCTCCATGCAGAAGATTTCTGACTAAGGTTTGATCTAAATTTCAACGTCAAATCGAAAAATTGTATAAACAAGAAAAACGGCAACACGCTAACCGGTTATTGCTCCTCGCTCTCCAGAGCTTAATCGAGGATAAAAATGGTGTGAGTATAAGATCTGCTAGGCATGTTTCTCGAAATATGCAACATCTTTATTATTCTTCTTATTATCAATTTGTTTTCGCCAATTCCCCAATTTCGCTACGCTAAAACCTATCCGTAAGGATGCTTTGCCTATCCATTATATTAAGTTAATGATCTATAGCTTTAAATTCCAGTGTGATGCGGCATATATAGACGGGAATAGTTAGAAGGTGAAAATGAGTATTCTAGGATTCTTAGTAGGCAATATGATAAATACGATTGTCAATGAATCTGGATGTGCGAAAGCAGAACACTTTATAAGTTTTTTGATTCGTACTTCTTCTTTCGGCTTAGATTTTTTCTTTTATTTTTCGTAGGCAGAGGTGAATGGTAGACTTATAAATATGTAAGATATATTCTGACGAGAAAAACTGTCAAGCACGACACGGTGAACCAATTTTTCTAGCAGCAGACCTAGCAACTGATTCAATATCATTTTTCCATTTCATGTCAACGGAAAACGTCAGTCCGAAAAGACGCAATGAATCGCTCTCGTGCGGTTTAGCATCAACAATATTGAGAAGATCGTAATAAAGCCTAGAATCCCATCGCTTCCAAAGTCTACGTTGCTTGGCACTGCGTATGTCCTATAAAAAACTCTTCTCTGTCTAAGTTCGTCCAAATTGCTGGAGAACACCGATAATGCAAGATTTGCGCTCGAAAAGCAAGATGCCGGAAGAGAGTTCCACAAGCGTGAAGTGAGATAGAAGAAACAGTCAACATAGAACTTACGGTGACATGTAGACATTTCAACTGTAAAATGACGCTATCTACTACTGCGATTGAATTCATATAGTCTAGGCACCATAGATGGAAGTTCAACAGAACAATTACCATATATGTATTTATAGAAAAGGTACCGGGAGGCTTCATTACGGCGGTGAGAAAGTGACTGAAACGAGATGCCAGTACAGGACCAATAACATTGCAGATTCATCTTTGGATCTCATCAAGAATTTCTAAATATACAGCAGGAGAACCAGACCCGATGTTGCAGCAATATTTAAAGCGAGGACGAATGGTAGACTTATAAATATGTAAGATATATTCTGACGAGAAAAATTGTCAAGCACGACACAGTGAAACAAAATGAGAAAAAAAAAACATCTTTAACAGAGAACAATTAAAAGAACAAGCATTAAGAAGACAGAAGATAATGATTGACAATGCATTTAAATTTTTAAAGAACAAAGTTGACGAAAGCAGGAAGCCGGAAGAGAGTTCCACAAGCGACAAGTGGGATAGAAGAAACAGTCAGCATAGAACTTGCGGTGACATGTAGACATTTCAACTGTAAAATCTTATCGCCAATCTAGTACTACGCTTAAATTCATATAGTCTAGGCACCATAGACGGAATTTCAACAGAGCAATTACCACATATGTATTTCTATGAGTCAATCCCTTCGATTTATTAAAATTACCAATTTTCCTATCAGTAAACGAAGCAAATGATTCAATATAATCTTAAAGGACACATGGCATAGTGGATAAAGACGTTAGTTAGAGTCAGTGACAGGGCCCAAAGAGTGTGAGTTCAATACCCGACTAAGGCAGTGGAGAACATTCAGAGAGAAATTAACAGGAGATAACTGATATCCATTAAACATAGCACGTGGAACTAGAACAGTCTACTCTAGTGAGCGAAATAAAGGGTTCAGTTGGACGTTTCAACCACCTGAAAAAGGCCGGAGCGTACAACGGCCGAAACTTTGTAATAAATATGGAGACAAAGGTGAGGAAAAAAGTCCGAATAATGTAAATAATGTACATAATACCTCATCTCAGAAATACAGACAGATAGTGAATTAACCTTTTAAAAATAGTGTTGCCAAATCCAAGTGTGGTAACCTTTTCAGTTAACCATGTACTCGGGGTGTAGCCAGGTTGGTGAGACTATTTAATCTATATCTGTTTTTATTAGAGTCGATCAGAGTCTTCAGACTGGAAGAAGATTGCCATGCGATGAACATTCCGCCACATATCGTCGGATAGCAATCTTCTAGGTCAACATAACAGAATATTATCTTTGATGATGAATACTTTTGTTTAAATGTCCGCATAAGCACTCTGAAGATGGCTTATGTGAACCGAAAGCTTAGATCATGGTACAGCATAATAAAAAAGATATCCAAATGGTGGACAATGTCTTTATTTCCACCCGAATTTAAAGCAAATATACGGAGTTTAGAACGGCTCATGTTCAAACGTAATAGACACTCATTGTCTGTTATATTTAACAACATGTATATATATATATATATATATATATATATATGAAGACATTTTTATGTTTAACATTCTTTTTATAGATAAAAGTATTTATGTAAATGCTCTGTTTATAATGAACAGTATTAAATAACATTTACCGGCCTGAATGTCCGAGAAATTTTCATAGAAAATATTCGTCCTCCGACATGAGCAGTTACGAATGTACGTGAGAGATTCATGGAAGATTGAAGTTGAAAGCAGTAAATTCGAACTTGCTAAACGAACGATCCTCAGTGGCCGAGTCGGTTAAGGCACGTCACGCTAATATGACCGTTCCGTATAGGATACAGGTTCGAATGTTAAACATAATAATGTCTTTAAATAATTGTCGGACTTTGTCCATTTCATAATATATATATATATATATATATATATATATATATATATATATATATATATATATGTGATGACAAATTGGAAAAAGTTGTGACGCGTTTCATTCATTAGGATTTTTATCGGACTGGGCTTTGTTGACACTGCCACGTCTACACATGCGCACTAAACAAGAGCCGATGGTAGTTTCAACATTTTTGAAACAATATACAGTGGAACCGCGGTTCACGAATTCAATTCGTTTCTGAATTCCGCGGTAACACGAAATGTTTGTAAACCGAAACTATTTTTCAATAGGAAATCAATGCAGAGAGAAAAAAAGGTCACAGTAGAATAAAATTGGAAAAGAAAAACACAACACAACACACGAATGAATACAACACGACGGTCGACTAAGAAATGATTCCGTTCGGCTTAACTCGTTTCCACAATGTTGTTAGAGAACCGATATTCTGTTCGATAACAGATTTGTTCGACATGTGATACATTCGAGAACCGAGGTTGCACTATATTTGAAAGAATATAATCAACCTTGCTGACTGCTTAATAATAAATATTTGATATTAAATAACCCGACAAGGATTGACATGTAAAATCAACTAGAAAATAAGGAAGGAAAAAAGTACGGTGTAAGCTCGTGTATGTATTTATTTATCGGTGTTCTTTTGATGCGAAGACGTATAGAGGTGGCCAAAGATTCATTCCAAAAGCTAAGCAGAGTATTAAGAGACAACAAAATGCAAATGCAATCAGTTCAAATATGAAAATGAGATTTGAAGCAACAGAAATGTGATTCTACAGGAAGATGCTCCTCTTGTATGCCAGTGAATGCTGAACAAGCTCATCAAAGATAAAGAAGAGTCATGATTCAACAGAAATGTGATTCTGCAGAAAGGTGCTCCTCCTGTATTTCATGAATGCTGGACATTTTCTTCGAAGATAAAGTAGAGGCTTGAAGCAACAGAAATGTGGTTCTGCAGAATGGTGTTCCTCCTCTATGGCAGCGAATGCTGGAGAATCTCATCAAATATGAAGAGACTTGAAGCAACAGAAATGTTGTTCTATACCAAGATGCTGAGGATCCCATGGACCGAACAAGTGTGTAACGACGATGTTTTAGAGAAGATGGAAACGAAGAAGAAACTTATACTTTAACGTCATGAAGAGGAAGTTGAAATTTATGGGGCACGGCATGCAGAGGAAGTGCTTGCAAAATCTGATACTCGCAGAAGAAATTGACGGAAAGAGGGACATTGGAAAGTAGCTTGTAACACACTTGATGGACTTGAGTAAATGGATAGTAGAACTGGGTTCAGGGAGAAATAACAAAAACACAAAAACAGCTACAGGGGAAAGGAAGATGTGAAGATGATCGCCTACGTCCTGAAGTGTCAAGGTACGTAGAAGTAGAAGAAGAAGAAGAAGAAATCTTACTCCAGAAATAGACAGATACCCTATTTCCATTGCATACATGTTGGATTCACACTGAAAGAACTAACTTCCAATGAGGACATAACAAAAAGGAAGCTATCTTTTTGTCCATTTTTTTTCACTTTCCGTCACGTTGAGTTGTTGCCACATCATCATATATATATATATATATATATATATATATATGTATATTTTAAATTCCTTCCTTGCACATATTTATTTTCTTTTATTATTTTACATCATCCTTCTACCGTTTCTCCCTCCGTCACGCACTGCTGTGTTCGGAATGATTGCCCGTCTTCTTTCATACTGAATAGGAAAAATGAAAAGAATAATGGCGTCTGTTCAGAAATAAATCACTGGTCCAGTCACACGTTTCTACAAATAATTTTTCCTTTTTGCACTTGTCAAAAAAAAAAAAATGCCCCTTTTCACATCGATCGCTTAGAGCCTCTTCAAAACATTCAGGGCGTCAGCGCTTCGAAATGCCTATTTATACCAACAGTAGATTTGGATATTCTTGGTTTAAAACCTGTGTGAACATCTCCAGCTCGATTGAATGAAGTTAGGAGATGCAACATTTTAGTGGGTGTTTATTAAAAAAAGTATTTTTAACTTAAGTAATAAAAATAACTTATTTTCTACTATGTTTTCAAACCCCAGCTTTCAACGCCCTCCTCCAAAAAAAAAAACAAGAAAAAAAAAAAAGAACATCTTGGATACTTTAGCACATATTTAATACGGGAAGAATCTGTAAAATTATCACCTTTTTATTTAATCAATTCACCCCAAGCAAGGCAATAACTCTACTCAGAAACAAGGACTAATGAGAGTGAAAGAGCCAAAACATTATAAGGAAACAGGAATCCAATCCTAAATAGTTGAGCGTTAGAACCACAAGAAATGTGTGCTGAACGGCTATGTTATATTTCATCTGCTATATGGTACTTTAAAGTTGGAGAAAGATGTATTTTTATGGAAGATTGCTAACAATACCAATGACAGAGACTGTAAGTTACAAGGAAACAAAAAGCAAGAAAGCATAACATTTTTTTTCTTTTACTCTAAGAAGACAGAATACATAGTTGCTAGCAAAAGAGACAGCTCCTAGTGTGAGCTACATATCGGAGATGTCAATATCTAACAAGTGAGAATATTTGACTATTTAGGTCAGTGGTTCCCAACTGATTTGGGGCCATGCCCCACTTTGGTATTTCTAAAATTCTGGTACCTCCTGTAATATTTAATTCTTACATATTATAAATTTTACTGTATTTCACGTGACGGAAGCTTAAAAGGCGATTAACTTTGTCTCTAAACAAGTCTCCAAAACATGGCGTCCATGAAAGAGAAACATTAAAAAAAAACCCAAAAAGACAGTTAAATATATATAGTTTCAAAACATATAATAGAGAACTGAAAGGCAGAAATTTAAAATATTTAAATGAAAGCTTATTCTTAAATATACCTTTATTATTTTAATTATGAAATAATAATGCAAAAATAAAATTTGAGCTCACGTTGGTACCGAAACAGAAGGGTGCACATCTTACGCATGCCCCGCCAAAATATTACGATGTCCCACCAGCGGAGCATGCCTCCCACGTTGGAAATAATTGATTTAGATAGTATTGAAAAATATGACGGTAAGTGTGACACAAAATTTCGAAGGCTCGCAAGAACAACGATCATTTCAGAATCTAATCAAGGTACAAAGAAATATAGCACTTCTAGAAAGAGAGAAATGTGTATAGAACCTTTAATATCCAATATTCCATATAGCAGTGAATGCTGGACAATATCCTCACAGATTACTATAAGACTTGAAGCGAAAAAGATATGGTTCTACTGATGAAAATGATATGTTGATAGATACGAACATATCGTTACAAACAAAGAAAAGAGTGTTGAACTCCCATGTAGGATTTAACTTCTTATATGTTAGGGAATGCTGAACAATCTCTTCACGGATGAAAGAAAGACCCGAACCGATAGAGATGAGGCTCAGCATAAAGATGTAGGTAAAAGATATTTGTTAAAAGATAAACAATAGGGATTAAGATCTGTACAATGCATTGAAAGATAAATCATAAATGTGTCTAAAACAATCCCATCAGGTATTAATCGGATTTTTAAAAAAAGAAAAGAATTATATCTAGAAAATGAATAGAATCAGAAAGAAATATGAAATATTTTATTTGTTTTGTTTCTTTGAAGACATATCAACTTTTTATTGGTCATTTAACGACAAAATTTGAAGCTTTGTAAGCAATACAAAAACATGCTATATGTCATTCTGCTTTCGCAAGTGAATACATGGTATACTCAACTTTTGTGCTTATACATGTTTCTGTGCACAAATTTAATATTATTAGGAACTTTGAAGTAATAAAAATATGATATGTTATTCTGCTTTCGCAAGTGAATACATGGTAGATGATGCTCATCTTTTGTGCTTATACATGGTTCTGTGCACAAAGTTAATATTATTAGGAGATTTGAAGTAATAAAAATATGATATGTTATTCTGCTTTCGCATTTGAATACATGATGTGATATGACGTGAATTGTTTGTTTAACGTCAAATCAATTCCTAATGGGGCAGGTAATGTTGATATTTAATTTTCTGAGTAGTTTTGAAGTAATAAAAATATATGTATTATTCTGCTTTCACACTCGAATACATGGTAGATGATACTCAGCTTTTGTGCATATTCATGTATATGTTAACGTAATTACTAGAGGCGGTGTGTTTTATGTTTAGTTGGATTTATTTTCGGAATACAATTTGATTTCTTTAAGAAATTGTAGGATATTATATGGATAAATGTCGTGAAAGTGTTCTTTCAGTTTGGTTGTTTGTTTGATTTTGTTTAGCGGCATATAAGCCTCTATGTTTTTGTTAAATGCCGAAATCTAAATATTTTGTACGTAATTTTATACTTTCCGGTTAGTTTGTAGTTCATAAAATGTTTTGCAGTTAATTTCACGAAAAAAAATCTATTATTGGTAATTTTGTTATAAACAAAAACATTTCTTGAATTATTACTAATTAACCCATAGCTGTAGGGAGAAGAAGTGGATTCCATACCTTACCCAAGATTATTTGCACGTAAGTGAATATAACAGTCCTGACTGGAATTGGAACACGACTCTCCGATGAACAATTCCGTATCATTATCTGTTACCTAACCGTAATAGGTGCTACCACCCCGGGTCAGTGTGAACCTCGGACACCAGCAATTAAGAGATGGTTCCATACTCCTCAAAGCCTCCTGATCACAGTCCTTGCTACTGGATGTAGTTTATCGTCTTACCCAGGACGACTAGTTGGTTGGTTGATTTAGTTTAGCAGCATATAAAACACTAGGGGTTATTTAATGACTAAATCTAAATATTTTTTGTACATAATTTTATTTTATTTTTGGAGATGATAGTCATCTAGTGATACAATTCTTAGTAATTACCCAATAGCTGGGGGGAGGTAAAAAAGGTGGATTCCATATCTTTCCCAAGAGTATTTGCACGTAAGGGAATGTAAAAATTGGAACTGGAACACGGCTTTCCCATATACAATTCCGTATCATTATCTGTTACATAACCCACACACCAAGCTTGCAACACCTAGTATTCCTAAGCGGTTACCCATCTAGGTAGTGCCCAGGCTCGACGTTGCTTTAACTTCCGTAATCATACGGGAATCGGTGTTTCTACGTGCTGTGGCCATAAGCCCATAATTATTATAGGCGATGATATACGTTTGTATATGTGTGTTATATGTGTTTTATTTTGTGTTTGTTATATGTATTTTATGTTGTATCAAAATACGTTTTGATTACTTTAAATTTTAATAAATGCTACTATATCGGTTAATATCATGAAAGAGTTATTTTATGTTGGTTGTTTGATTTATTTTGTTTAGCGGCATATCAACACCTCTATGGGTTATTTAATACCGAAATCTAAATTTTTTTAACACAATTTTATTGTATTGTTTATCATTTCCCTACGAAACATATCATTGGAAATTCTACAACAAAATACATTATCCTTTAATAATGTATAGTCGATAATTTTACTCTAAGAATTTATTGTTAGTAATTTGTTATATAAAAATTAGTATCCTCAACATAAAAATGTATTTTTATACTATCATAGCATTTAGTTTTTGTTTGGTGGTTCACTGTTTGCCCATAGCTGAGACCGTAACAGGTGCTACCACCCCGTGTCTGGGTGGAACTAAAAACAACAGCAATTAAGAGGTGGTCCCACGCTCATCAAAACCTCCAATCTCTCGAACAAAGGCTTTCCTGCGGGATGAAGTTTATCGTCATACCCGGGGATGAGATGGAAATAGAAATATTTTGTATGACGATGAACTACACCTAGTTTCACGTCCTCTGATCGGGCGATTGGAGGTTCAGAGGAGCGTGTAACTACTACTTAATTGTAGTTTTCCCAGGTCCAACCAGACGGGGTGTATTATTTCTCTTTCAAACAACCTCAAACGGAAGAGTAATACTTCATAATAATTCAGCATCATAATAGATGTTGCCACTACTTGAACATTAGCTAAAACCCTACATTATAAGCTTGATGGAATCAGCACTCGGATACTGAGCGATATGCTTAACATCTCTTGGAGACAACATCCAACTAAATCACAGCTCTATGGAACCATTCCTGATATTCCTCTAATCCTACGCGAACAAAGAATTCGCTTTGCAGGACATTGCTGGCGAGCAAAACAAGAACTCACGACTGATCTACTGTTCTGGACATCTAGCCATGTAGCAAAACGGGTTGGCCGTCCAGCATCCACCTACATTGGCCAATTACGTTATGACACAGAATGCCGTCATAATAACCTTCCGATCTCGAAGTAGGACCGTGATGGTTGGCGTGATAGACCCATGAATCTTTGAGATAGCTTGACCAAATAGAAAATACATTTCTCTTCCTCTATTGTAGTAAACACGGGACAGTTTCTTCAGAAGATTTGTGGTAACGAAATCTGTTTTGAAAAAAAAAAGAAAAAAGGCTACTCAGAAAACTTTGAACAGAAAATGTAAGCATCGTGTAAGGTAGAATCAAGAAGAAAGGACTTTTTACTGTAAGAAGAGAGAATACAAGGTTGACAGCAAAAGAGACAGCTCCCGATGCGAGGTACATGATGGGAACGTCAAAATCCAGCAGACACAGATACTTGCCTATTTAGGTAGTGTTCTACCAGATTACGGAATGTGTGACAATGAAATTGGAAGCCGGGTCGAAACAGTAAAAGAAGCCTTTCAGAAGCGAAACAAAGTAATAAGATATAGGAAAATTTCGTTAGAAAGAAAGAACTGAATGCAGAATTGAGATATAATATCTGATTTACTTTGTGGCATTGGATGTTGGTCAATGTCTTTGCCGATGAAGAAGAGACTTGAAGCGACAAATTCTATATTTGACGATTGCTGGAAATGCCATAGACGAGACATGTGACTAACGAGTAAGTTTTATGGAGACTACGACCTGCATGATAACCGCTACTAAGAAACCGCTGTCATTTATGGGGCATGTAATGAGGAAAGAAGGCTTATAGAATTTAACACTCGTAGGGCATATGGAAAGTAAGAGAAGCAGGCGAAAAACAGCGAGTATCCTATTTAACGTGTTTGAGTGAATCGTCGGAAGAACAAGGACAGAGGGCTATGGTAAAGCGTCAGAAGGTTTATTTGAAACAAAATTTAAAAAAATGAAGCTGGGAAGAGCCGTAAGAGCAACTAATTCTTGAAAGGATATATTATAGGAAGAAAAGAAAACAAATCAGGAAAATTTAATCAGAGAATCGACTCGCTCACTTCTCAAACACCTTTTTCCAAGAGAGCTGGTCACGTGAATAGGGCAGGTAAAAATGAGGAACCGTCGAACACTCTGTACGCAACCCTCACTCATCGATCACTAACCAAGTGTGAAGTAACCCACTATTGTTTCAATAATGGCGCTTGCAAAATTGAGCTATCTATATCATTTTTTTCCTCTTAAATTTCGAACGTCTCAACTAAAATAGACAAGATGTGAAGCTTGTTCGTTCAGCAGGAAAGCGTGGCCAATCAAAGGTGAAAGATTTGAGACAGTTTATTCAAAAGATCAAAGTTAAATCTTGATTGTCCTCTCTGTGATCAAGATTAAACTCTGCCTAGGAAATTCTATTTACGTCGAAGTCGGGCATCAAATTGAGCCGAGAATTATTTCAGTGAATTATCGGTGATCAATACTGCCTCATATCAATAACTCCGGCTCTTTCAATTGGAAAATTGTTGATTACTCACTCGAAATAAAATCGATGATTCCTCTTCTTTTGACTCCATCGCACGACTTTTTTTTAAAAATCATTTCACCCCAGGCAACGCCCTTATGCCACTAAGACGCATGGGATTACTGAGTGCAAAAGAATATAAGAAGAAGGAAAACATTATTAAGGAGCAAGAAAAATAAAAGAACAGGAATTAAGAAGACAGAAGATAACGATTGACATTGCACTTAAACTATAAAAGATCAAACTTGACTGGGAAGCAGTAATAAGCAAGAGTTCCACAAGCGAGAAGTGTGATAGAAGAAACTATATCTATGTAAAGACGACGAACGCAACACACGTCATGAGCGAAATGCGTCGTTAAAAACTTTTAGACTTGATCCCACCTTTATTTTATATCCTATTATACAGCCTACTAACAGCCCCATATACATGAGGGACGCGCATTCGATACCTGTCGTAGAACGCAAGTTATTCTTTAATAAAATTTCTTTGATAATTAAGGCCGGTAGGCGAAAATAAATAAATATACTGTTTAATAAATAAACGGAGCGTCTACTCAAATAGGAGCATCTACTATATAATTTAAAAAAATAATAATTTAAAGTGATAAAAAGAAAAACATGTTGGATTAATAAAAAAGTATTTTCTGAAAGTCTCTTTGTTTACGTTTGGATAGGGATCTGTACCCTACGAAAGATATATGACAAGAGAAATGTCGCTTGAAAGCACGCCTGATCGACTGCTTTTCCAGGCAAAAAGTTTGTTTCCTCTGTCCTGAGCATGTTTTCTCGAACATTCATGCCAGTAGAGCTGGCCACTCGTATTCCAAGATACCCGTCTACTCGGGCATCTAGCCAATCCTTATTGCAGACGTTTGCTCAGACGCATTTGTGCTTATTCAACACCCACAGAACCAACCTGTGGTTTATACTGCAACTATGCTGGACAGGCCTTAGTTACCGTTTCTGGGAAAGAGCGTGTTATCTAGCGTGATCAACAATTTGAACAAGGCCAGCACGCTCAATCTCTCGGCCACGATGACTTGTGATTTCCGTCTACTCAATTTCACTCACAAGGGTCAACCCGCGGTATGGTTTTCAGGTACTTTCCAAAGGTGCCACATCGACCCCATCGCTAGGATCGACTAATCCGGTAACATCAGGAAGTCTCCTTCGTGACAAATCGACCATGGTGAGATTCGAATCCGGGTCTCATGGTCAGAATGCGAACGTTCTAACCACGCGGCCACTAAATAAACGAAGCTCTTAATAAATTTACTCTCTTTGTCATCTCTCCTGAACCCTGTTCCGCCATCCATTTATTCAAGCTAAGCAGGTTATGCGTTGTCATCCTCTGTCCCTCTTGCCTCCAATCTGTTCTGTGAGGGTCAAATTTTCCAAGCCCTCTTTCCTTCCTATGCGCCCTAGACATTTCAGCTCCCTCTTCCTGATGTTAAGTACAAGTTTCTTTTGTGTTTCCATTTCCTCTAAGACCTTTTCATTCCTCACATATTCAGGCCATGGTATCCTCAGCATCCTCCTGCAGAAGCAAACTGATCTTGCTTATTATTTAATGAGAGGGGGATCTCTATACGTGATCAGGAAAGGCTTTATCACATATTCTGGCATCCCGGCCATGCATTCCGACCGTTCTTGGAGACTTTTTGACCTCACATATTTTACTAACCTGAAGTGGAACAACTACATTGAATCAATGGCTGCATCTGCCGCAAAGAAGGTTGGTTCTTTGTGTCGTGTCAGAAGGTTTTTTTCTCATCTGAGTCCATCCTGCACATTCGTCCATGCATTGAATACTGTTCTGGTCAGTCGCCCCTGCTGTTCATCCCGAGGTTCTCAACAAAATCCAAAGACGGATCTGCACTGCGATCGGTCCTGACTAGGCAACTAGACTTCAATCACTTTCCCACAGACGTGATGTAGCCTCCCTCTGTCTTTTCTGCAACTATTTTCATAGCAGACGAGCTATTTTCTCTGGTTACCCAACTGCATGAATTTAAGCGTGCTCCAAGGTTGGCATCTAGGTCCCACCCTTTTCCTGTTGAAACAGTTAAATGTAACCGCCACTTCTACAACAAATTCTTCTCTCGCACTTCCCGACTGTGGAACTCCCTTCCTCTTACTTGCTTCCCCAATAATTACAATCTTCAAAAATTTAAATATAACGCCAATCGTAATCTTCTGAAGTTTTTCTTTTTATCCTTTTCTCAATCCTCCCTATAGCCAGTCTTTTTTATTTTCACTCTCTGTAACCCCTTGCGAACTAGTGGCACGCCCGCTTTTCTTGGGGTTAAATCCTTAAAAAAGTATGTCTATATTTCAATACCGATTAAGGCAGTGGAGAACTGGGAGAGGGTAATTAACAGGAGATAACTGACATCCATTAAACATGGCTCGTGGAACTAGAACAGTCTACCCCAGTGAGCGAAACAAGGGTTCAGTTCGACATTCCAACAACCTGAAGAAGGCCGGAGCATACAACGGCCGAAACGTTGAGATAAATATGCCGACAAAGATGAGGACAATAGCCCGAATAATGTAAATAATGTTAAAAAAAAGTATGTAGACTATATCTCTTCAGTGCAATAGAATTCGTCTTTTCGGCTTGTGTGTTGGGTTGCAGTCATCGTTTTCAAATTCCTCGGTTTGGCCTCTCTTCAAAGTGTTCCCGTGTGTTTCTACACGAAACACTCTTGCCATTAATCCGTAGCATTGAACAGAAAATATTCTTAAACATTTTAGCACCCACAGCAAGGAGATAAATCCACTGAAACGCAATTTCTTACTGGTATACTGATTGCAAATTTCTTGACAAATTCATGGTGAAGATTCGAACCCGCGTCTCATGGTTAGGAATTGGATATTTTAATCACTCAACCACGCGCCCAATCAAGCAATCAATCTATCCGTCTGGTCATCCATCCAACGTGTATCTCGACATGGGGTAATATTTTCAAGCTTGTCTCGCTAGAACAATTACTACTCAGTCTTGAGTTCTATCCTTAATGTTGCTCCATAATTTTGGCCTTGTGCCACATCTAAGCTAGGTTTAGAAAATCATCACACAATCATACATGCACACAAGCATACTAACCAGTTACTCCTTTTTGTAAGCCCACCTATCTCCTAGGAAATATAGCCAATCCCTGTCGCAGACAACTGCTCAGGCACATATATTCAGATCCGACCTAGATGCTGAGGGACCTGCCGTTTACGTTAATTGCAGTGGGGCTTATTCTAAACATAAGATTTTTTTCTTTTTTAATCATTTTCCTGCAAGCAAGTCGATAAAGCCACTAAGACGCGGGGTGGGCGAGAAACGCTATTGTTTGCACTCGGAATAAGGTTCCATGTTTTGAACGTCTATTGGATTTCAAGTTCACTCTAGAGCTCAAGTGGGATTCAAGCAGTTATGGTATCCTCCCGGTTCGAACCGGTTCGCGCGAACCTATTCTTAACATTATAATAGCTTAACGAACTGGTTGTTGGATTATCCGAAAATAATCTTATATATTAATAGCCGATATATAATAGATAAATAGTTAATACCCTTACTGTAAGTTCTACGAAGGATGAAATAGGGTTTTCTGTGATGAACATAATCTATTCTGGCAAAAGAAATCGCCATAAAGTTACAAAATTTTGCAAATCTTCTAGTCATAAATTTGATAGGCCTTCCATTGGATCTTTGGGACTGTAGCGATCCAGTTCAAATGTGGCTAAGAAACTATAACACAGCTGGTGACACTGGAGTCAAAAAGCATCATACTTCTGAACAGAAATATGATGAGAACAGAATTTGAATTTAGAAATATCTTAATAAATAAATAAATATTTTCTATTGAATTATCTAAATGCCTTAATTCTATTTGATGCAATAAAGTGATTTGTTTCCAGATTGAAAAGAAAATATGCAGAATAGGTTCTTAAAGATTACTCGCCTTTATAGAACTTGTTCCAGGAAATTTGGATTGTCATTATTGTGCAGAGGGGGGTACTAAAAGTGAAAGGAACTGACACAATTTTATTGAGTAGAAAGGACAATAAACAATATTAAAAAGGACAGAAGACGACGATTGACATTACATTTTACTTTCTGAAGAACGTTATTGACAAGAAAGCAAGAAACCTGAAGAGAGCTCCGCAGGAGTAAAGTGCGAGGCAAGGAACTCTTAGAAGAGAACCTACGGTTGCATCTAGCAGTATCAATAGTAAAATGATGTTATCGATTTGTCAATTTAGTCAGTCAGTTAAGCGCTACACGAATTACAAATATTTCAACCACAGGATGTTTATCCGAAACAGACGGAACCAAACAAAAGATATCTTGACATTTCTAATGAAAACCTGAGAATATCCAAAGGTAAATCGACCTCTGTAATTACCTGATGTGCAGTGGTGGCATCATACCGGTTCGCACCGGTTCACGCTAACTGATTCTTAAAATGTTTAAAGCTTAGCGAACCGGTTTTTGGATTATCCGAAAATAATCTTATATATTAATAGCCGATATATAACAGCTAAAAATATAATTAATACCATTGTAAGTTCTGTGGAGGCTGAAAGAAGGTTTTCTGTGATGAACATAATTTATGCAAATTATCATTTATTTAAACATAATTTATTCAATCGCCTTGAAGTAAAATAATGTGGCAGATTTTCTAGTCATAAGTTTCATAGGTCTTCCATTGGATCTTTGGGATTACAACGATTCAGTTCGAGTGTGGCTAAGAAACCATAACACACCTGATGACACTAGAGTAAAAAAGTCTTGTATGGAATGTCCCACGCTCCCTATCGCCTATGTAGACTGATTATATAAGTAACTATATATAGTGAGCACAGGATATACCTGGGGGTTTGCTTCAGGAATTACTAACCTGTCACCCAATTCCCTGTTTTTCAGTAGTGTATTCTCTTTTACAGTAAACCTCTTTCTTTCATCTACGCGCGTGTTGCTGTTCCTTCACTCGTGTATCACCTTTGTCTGTTTGTAACCTCTTTCAGGAGACAAGAAAAAGAATCATGCTTCTGAACAGAAATATGACGAGAAAAGAATTTCTCTCTGGAACTAGCTTATTTTTCTAATTATCAAAATGGTTTAATACTTTTTGATACTATAGTTTCCATTTGTTTCCATTCTGAGATTGAAAAGAAAATAAGCAGAATAGGTTCCTTAAAGATAACCTACTTTTATTGAACCGATTCCTGGAAATCTGGGATGCCATTATTGTACACATTTATACAATCTATTGCTCAAGATCTTGGAAAAATGGCCGGTTCTTGATTCCGCAGAATGTGTCTGACCCCTGTCAAGGTTTTATTGTTACAAATCTCAGATTAGGCCAAACATGGAGTATCGTTGCCATATAAGAACTGGTGCTGCTCAATGCTTAGTTTCTAGCCATGTTTTCGAAATCGTTTGCACCAGTACTACTCAAAATCTGAAACTCGTACTGACGTGGTCGATTGGTTAAAACGTTGTCTTTCTGACCATGAGAGCCGGGTTCAAATCTCAACATGGTCGATTTGTCAGGAAGGAGAGTTCCTGATATTATTGGACTGTAGCGGTCGATCCCAGCGTGCGGTACCATTGAAAAGTGTCTGAAAGCCATACCACGGGTTGACCCAAACCTTGTAAGTGAAAATGGGTAGACGAAACCCGTCGATAGCTGTGCTAGTCATTTTGGCTGAAGGCTTGAGCCTGTTGGGCTGGTTCAAATTGTCGATTGCGCTAGATAACACGCTCTTACTCATAAACTGTAACTAAGGTCTGCTCAGCATAGTTGAAGTATAAACCACAGGTGGGATCTGTGGGAAGTGAATAAACACAAATGAGCCTGAGCAAGCGTCTGCAATAGGGATTGGCCAGCCGTCCTAGTAGACGGATATCACTAAATACGATTGGCCAGCTATATATATATATAGAGAGAAGGGGGAATCATATTTACTGTTTGTATGAAATTTCTTGGACATTTTATCTATTCATATATATATATATATATATATATATATATATATATATATATATATATACACACACACACATATATATATATATATATATATATATATATATATATATATATATAGAGAGAGAGAGAGAGAGAGAGAGAGATAGTTTTATGGTGTGCTATATTTATGGGATAAAGTGCTCAATATCAGAGACAGAGCGTATGTAAATATAAATATAAAAGTGAACATTGGAGTCAACACTCAGAGACTTTGAGTGTTGATTTCAATCTTCACGATATCTACCTTTAACTACCTTTTCCTCTATTAATATATCGCACCTCATTCATCGTTTCAGCCGTGGCGATCTATCTCGAGTGGCTCTCGAGCCCGGTATTCTATGTAATTTAGCAAAAGAAATCAAATGCTGAGAGTTGCACGGTGCCTACTGTGTTCACGAACGTCTCCTGTCGTTAACTTGTTCCAAAAGTAATGACAAAGTTACTCCCAAATAATCTTTTCTAAAAAAAAAACACCTTTTGGGTATAAGATTCCAACGTGAAGGCTTTCTTGAACACTACCAATTCAGTCATTGGTCAACTATTATATATCCTCCTTATCCTCATATAGTTCCCTTTGTACCCCCTCTTCTTTCATGTGTATCACACAATTCATTCGTCATACGAATTTTAGTAATAACCTTCCACCTCGCGTCCCGGGAATAACGATAGCAACATCCGGCAGCAAGGCCTCTGATCAGGAGATTTTGAGGAGCGTGTAACCACCTCTTAATTGTTGGTGTTCCCAGGTCCACCCTGACCCGACGTGGTAGCAACTGTTAGGGTCCCAGCTGTGGGCAAATGAAATGAAAATAGATTTTATATTAAAAATATTTCCAGCAATGTATTTGACTCACCGTAAAAACCCTCTTTACAAAAACATTTCAATGAAACTGATTTCTTATAAAGAATACATATTCTATTCATACGAACCTATCCGAAAAAAAATCTTGTCGGTATGAAATTATCCATTGAGGTGTTGATATGCCGTAAAACAAATTAAATTAAACTGAATCAGTAAAACCAGACTCTCGAAAAATCCTCTTTACAAAAATACATCAATAAAACTTTATCTCATAAAACTGATTTCTTACAAAGAATGTATATTCTATTCATATGAGCGTATTGTAAAGATATGGTAAGCAATAAATAACACATTGACGTAAAACAAAATAAAACAAACCATACCAAAGAGCAATTCGACGTGGTGTAATGGTTAACATGCTTGCCTCGCTCCCAACTGAATTAGGAGGTCGATCCTCACTGAGGGACACATCTAAGCTAGACTTAGTAAATCAGCATTATATATTAATATATATATTTGTGTATTTAGGGAGCAATCCTTCTTTCATGCACATTTCATTGAAAACGACAGACAAGGTTCTTTTATTTAGTTTTTTATGCAATTTCTCATGCGATCTAATATTTTTTTTCTTTTCGGATGATAAATTATATAAAAACTGTCCGAATGTTCTTTTTATCCGAGCGTTTTCTGCTATACAAAAACTAAATAAAAGCACCTTGTCTGTCGTTTTCAATATATATATATATATATATATGTGTGTGTGTGTGTGTGTGTGTGTGTGTGTGTGTGTGTGTGTGTGTGTGAAAAGAATCCTTCAATGAAACCAGACTTTCGACAAAAACCCTCATTACAAATATACGTCAATGAAACCTGTTCTACAATCCGATTTCTTGATATGCCTTAAAACAAAATCCTCCCCCCAAAAAACTGATCTACGAGCTGATTTCTTACAAAGAATACATATTCTATTCATACGAACCTATCCTAAAAATCTTGTCGGCATTAAATAACCCATTGACTTTGATATGCCGTAAAACAAAATCAACCCAAACCCTGATCTACAAATTGATTTCTTACAAAGAATACATATTCTATTCATACGAACCTATCCTAAGACTCTTGTTGGCATTAAATAACCCACTGAGGTGTTGATATGCCATAGAACAAAATAAACTCGAACCCTGATTTACAAACGGATTTCTGACAAGGAATACCTATTCTATTCACGCGAAGCAATCGTAAAAATCTTGTCAGTAATTAATAATCCATTGAGGTTGACATGCCGTAAAGCGAATTAAACAGAACTAAGCATTCCACCTTGTGCGGTTCTCAAGTCTTGTATTAGATGAACGTTAGTTTGAGAAAAAAAATCGGTTTCTTCTGATACTTCTGTGAAGATACCGCATCATCTGAAATGAATTAAGACAGTTACAACAACAGCTGTTTGGCTTTACTTTAATGAAACGAAAAAAGAATTTCCATCTTGGAAGCTTTTAAGATTCATTGAAAACACATGAATAATGCAAGGAATTTACATTATCGAACAGCAGATTCTCAACAAAGTAGAACCACCAATATAACATAAAAGGGTAAGACCCAAATCATCCGCACTTTCGCCATAACATATCATTAGCTTTAGACACACTGCCTTCTGTTCATGCGTGCTTATCGTTGGTACTATTGTCATCACCTGATCGGATTTTTCCTGCTGCTGTCACAGTGTCAACATGGCCGCTTCGCTAGCAGTGTGTACCAAGGACGAACAAAGAGCAGTCATCCGATTTCTCTATACCGGAAAATGTGTCTGGGGCTGAAATTCATCGTAGGGAAACGGCTATTATTACCCTTAAGATTAAAGTTCAGATGAACAGATACTACACTTTCATTCCAGACCGACGAGTGAAGAAAAGCGTAACGATTTACGATGGCATCTATGAGACTGAATTCCGAACGTTTCCTTTTAGGGAAACGGCTAATACGAGGGTGAGTGAAAAATTATCCGCACTTTCGGCATCATTCGCTTTTCCATACTGCCTTCTTTTCATGCGTGCTTATAGTCGGTACTAATTTTTCCTGCTGCTCTAACAGTGTAAACCTGGCCGCTTCGCTAGCAGTGTGCATCCAGGAGCAACAAAGTGCAATGATTCGATTTTTCTAGTCGCAAAATGTGTCGGGGGGATTTTTTTTATTTTGCTCGCTGGGGTAGACTGCTCTAGTTCCACGTGCCATGTCTAATGGATGTCAGTTATCAGTTATCTCCTGTTAATTCACCTCTCCAATAAAAGGTTCAGTTCGACATTCTAACCACCTGAAGAAGGCCGGAGCGTACAACGGCCTAAACGTTGTGATGAATATGGCAACAGAGTTGAGGACAATAGTTCGAATAATGTAAATAGTGTACATAATACCTAAACTCAGAAATATAGATATATACTGAAACTGGGAGGAGTTCCACTGTCGGGAAGTGCGAGAAAAGAAACTGTTGGTGTAGAAGTGGCGGTTACATTTAACTATTTCAACATTAAATGGGTGAAACCTAGATACCAATCGAGTAGCACGCTTATATTCATGTAGTTGGGGCATCAGAGAAAAAAAGCTCGTTTGAGCAGTTGCCCTGAAAATATCCGCAGAAAAGACAGAGGGAATCCCGATCACGTCAGTGAGGAATGATTTAAGTCGTGATGCCAAGTCATAATCGATTATTTATATCTGGTACTATTGTGGTCATGTGATCGAAGTTTGAGCCTCATCGCGCCAATTATCATTTCTGTTGTTACAATGTAAACATGACCGCTTCGCTAGCAGTGAGCACCAAGAAGAAACAAAGAGTAGTGATCCGAATCTGCAGAGAACATTCGCCGTTAATATCTCAAAAGCTTGCTGATTCTTCTCGTCAGTGGTGGATGTTGACGGGCGTCCTACTCCTTCTTTGTGCGTCACTCTTGTCCAGCCACTTTTAAATATCTCGCTCCACTCATCAACACTTCTAAGCGGTAGTTCACTGCGTTTTAAAAAAAAATTCTAATTAATTTCAGCCCTTGGCACAACTTTCGACCCAGAAAAATCTGCTCTCTGATCTTTATTTCTAGTTGTACAGCATCTGTTAACAGATTGGCCAGCATTCCATCTCTCTGTTTCTAAAGACGTTTTCCTATCATTTACCGATTTGCTTAGTTTCTGGAAGGTCAATTTCTCTATTCTTATAGGCAATATGATTTAAACTGTCTCTTTTCGATTGTAAGTATACGTTTTTTCATAATTCCTATTTAGTTTAAATCTACATCTTTGCTCACTTGGTCTCTGAATGGTTTTCTTAAAAGTGTTCGTTTAAACTGTGATTCTCAAGTATTCACTACCAGAGTTCGGCAAACTTTTAGAGGGAGCAGGTTAGACAAATATGTAGTGTTTCGGAGAAAGGGCTATGATATCAAATGCACTATAATAAATTGTCCCGATCTCAGATCGCACAGTCTGTAAGGCTGCCTTGGTACTGGAGGTTTAAAGAAAAAGCAAACGAAATTAATGTTATATTATTCAAACAATATCTGTCTATATTTCTGAGATTAGGTATTATGTACACTATTTACATTATTCGGACTATTGTCCTCATCTTTGTCGCCGTATTTATTACAAAGTTTCGGCTGTTGTACGCTCCGGCCTTCTTCAGGTGGTTGGAATGTTGAATATATATATATATATATATATATATATATATATATATATATATATATATATATAATTAAAACAAAATCGTTGGTGGAACCAATGGACACCTTGCCAAAACCTAAACTTTTCTCCAGATACAGTATCGAATAAAGACGACAATACTGAAAAGAAAAAGAGAAAAAAGGCCTAAAAATACCTGTATTTGGAATAGACTCCTTGTTTTTTTTATTTTAAATGTGTGCATTACATCTATCGGTCTGCACTTAAGAAATCTTAATAAAGAAAATATGCTTTACAACAGGGCTCGAACTTGAATCCCCCTTTGTAGGAGAAACTTCCGGTTTTCCTCCTATGAATGTCAGATTAGAAATAAATCCCTGAAAAAATTGCTATATATATATTTGTGTGTGTTGCAGTTGCCAGTTTAGTGTCGATCTCTTCTGTTTGTAAGTGAAATAATCTCAGCTGTAAATACAGCTGGCTTATGCTTTTTAGCGGCTTAAACAAATAAATACTAAATAGTTGCTTGACAGCCACATGGCAGTTTTACAATCTTGTGCTTTAATAAACAAACAAGAATAAAAACAACTCTTCAATACAAGAAGTTGTTTTCCAAGAGAAAAAAACAAAATTTCTAAGCTATAAATAAAACCCCCCAAACTCATGAATCAACTACACTGATACCTGTCCTATATTTTAACAATCTTCTTGGATGAGTTTAATGCACTCGGGAAAAATGAGACCCTTTTCCAGTTGGAGCAGCAATCTGTACAGATTTGAATGCAAGGAAAAGTGTCGAAATAAGCACCAAAGTCTTTTTATTTAAGGGTAAGGAATGTCGAATGTTATAGCTGTTATCCGTACATCAAATTTAATTTTATTATTATTATTTGATGAAGCATTGTCTGTCACTATTCATATTTGACTAGTATGTCCTTCATTTAAATTTCGGTTGCTTTATTTACACTAGTAGTATTAGTAGTAATATAATCTTGCGTATATTCTTATTCGATGGAGCATTGTTAATCATTATAAATTTTTGACAAGTATTTCATTCATTTTGATTTCAATTGCTTTTTATTGAACTACTAGTATTAATAGTAATATTATCTTGACATTTATTATTATACTAACAGGCTTCGTCCGCTCGCTATCGCTTCACAAAGTAAGATATATTCACTACTTGAAATCTTTGAAACAAAACATTTTAAATGAATATTTCATTCATAAATTGGCTTGGATAGGAAAGTTTTACAAATAGATGCCAACTTGAAGGCCAAGTAAAACGCAAATTCCCAACACTTTTCTGCACTATATAAGACGATATTCTTAAACAGAACTCTTTTTGATATGAAAATCAAAACAATTCTCGATGTAAAGAACGCAAATGAAGGACAGTTAATTAATGAAATAAAGTTTTTTTTTTAAATCAATAGACACATAAGTTGAACATGAAGAATGGTATTGCCTATAAGTAGATAATATATTATACAAATATTGAGAGATATTAGCGTGTAAATTACTCCTTTTGTGTAATTTCACGTCTACTTATCATCTCTCAGTTTCGTCTTTGTTCAGAGTGCGCTCAGGGTCTACTCTGTCAAATGGCAAAGGGACAACCGAGGAAAATAATACTGAGCGGTGCCCAGCCCTGGGGAAGAGCTACCCGAGGCCGCTCCCTCCCATTGCACCAGAGGGAGGTATCAGTGTTCGCACCGAGGCCGGCGCAACCGACGGTTGCGTGGGCTGAGGGAAATTTTTGTTCCTGTCCCTTGTGTACGCGCTCTTGTCCCCACCTAAAAATAGACCTTGTGTCACATCACGTCCTAGTGGGGGGAGGGGGCAGAGTAAATACTGCGTGTAAATTACTCTAACGTAATTTTTAACACGTTTCTTTATCATCTCTCAGCTGCGTCTCTGTATTTGGGCAGAATGCACTCAGGAGCGATTTCGTCGAAGGTCAGAGTCGCAACTGAGGAAAATTATACTGAGAGGTGCCGGCCCTGGGGAACAGCTGTCCAAAGCCGCGCTTTATCATTCCCTAGAGAGAAGGATCGGTGCACACACCGAGGCCAGCGCAATCGACGGTTGTAGGGGCTCGGAGAATTTTTCTTTCTTGTACGCGCTCAGGTTCCCCACATTAAACCGACCTTGTGTCACAACCAGGTCCTCGTGGGGTGTTGAGTAAATACAAATTTATATAAAGTACAGCTGGAGCTTTTTAATCTCAGAATTTGTGGGAGAATTGAGCTCCAATTTCGCATTTATTCATATAGATTCCATAATATAGGTTTTACTTAATTAGCTATCATGTTTCTCAAACTCTTCAAATGTTTAATGTATAACTATTTCTATTTTCCCATCTTTACACTATATTAATTTCATCTTATAAATTGTCCCCTGTTCTGTCACCGATGAAATAAAAATAATTGTTTGTACGGAAAATAAGGATCAACATACATTAAATAGTCTTTAAGTGGCAGCAGAAGAATTATCAGTGAACTTTTAAAAGGTAAGCTTAAACATAAAATTCAAAATTTAAATGCAGCGATCAATTTTGAGTTCTGTAGTTTATTGATGCCTATCGCCTCTACTCATCCCTAGCTATTGTGGTGATGCCAAAGCCAAGAGTTCTCCACAGGAGCTAGTTTAAATGCCGTCCGATAGGGCGGCTTTTAAGCTAGTGTATAATAAAACGTACACTGCAATTTTGGACACAAAAGAAAAATAAGAGTTACTACCCTTGAACCATGAAAGCAGCAATAATGGCAAGTATAATGTATTAATATAAATTTTTAACCTCGCATAATCTGACAACCCTGAATCTGAGATCAACGAAAATCGTTCCCTGCACCTAACTTTTCTAGGGCTTTTTAATGAGCTTTGAATCATTAAAATCGGACCTGTCGGGGAGGGGGGTTGCTTGGACACACACGCACAAATACACACACATAGACTGTACTTTATATGTAATATATATATATTATACAACAATTCAAATCTCAAATGAGATTTTATTTTTTCTTACAGAACGCGACATGTATCGGAGAGATGAAATTTAAATTTTTGTTATTGCATTATTCTAAAATTTTAACACGTCACCAGATAGCAATTAATGTCATCAACTGAGCACAAGCAGTTACTAATTAAAAAATTAATTAGTAATTAATATATAATATTATCCATAATTGAATGTACAAGAAGGTTGCTTTTGATTAAAGTTAAAAAATAACAATAAATACGTAAAAAATGTATATTGTCGAAAATTTCTTTTCCACTATATAACTATTTGTGCTATGTTATAATGATTATCACCTAAATAATAATGCTGAATAAATTAACTAAACAATAAAGTATATTTAATCACATCTCTATAATAAGTGATGTGATCTGTTAATATTTTGTATTCATCTGTAGAACCAAGTCTTTTTAATTGATGCAAGTCTCTTCTAAATCTGCGGAGAGATTGTCCAGCATTCACTACTATATAGAAGATATTTCATAGCAGTTAAGCAATCTTTTCTAACGATATTTTCCGATCTCTTAATATTTTATCTTCGTCTGTAGGTCACATTTTTGTCTGCTTTAAACCTCTTCTTAATCTGCGAAGGTATTGTCCAGCATTCAATACTTATATAAGATTAAATATTTCATAGCAGTTAAGTACACTTTACTTTGATTCTGACGATATTTTCCGACCTCTTAATACTTTCTATTCGTCTGCAGGGCCATATCTTTGTCTGCTTCAAGCCCTTCCTTCAACTGTGCAAAGATATTGTCCAGCATTCAATACTTATATAAGATAAGATATTTCATAGCAGTTAAGTACTCTCTACTTTGTTTCTAACCATATATTCCCATCTCTTAATATTTTGTATTCGTTTGTAGGACGACCATCTTTGTTCGTTTCTAATCTCTTGTTCATTTGCGAGGCGATTGTCCAGCATTCAGTGCCATCTAAGAGATTAGATATTACATAGCAGTTAAGCGCTGTTTCATTTGTTTCTTACAGTATTTTCCAATTACTTATCCATTTGTATTCTTTAGTAGAACCACATCTCTCTAATTTCAAGTCGCTTCTTCATCTCGGAAGAGATTTTACAGTATTCACTACCATATTGTTTATTACATTGCAGTTATGGATACATTTCGGGCTTTTATGAACTATATTTATTTCTTGATGTTGTGGGGCAGACCCCTTTTACACAAGATGGACTCATCCAAATATACTTATACTGATAGAGAGAATACCTGCGGGTTGAGATACGTTGAGTCAGGGTGAGAGATACGGAGACAGTACACAGGGTGTTCACAGAGAGTTATACGAGAGTCCAGCGAGAGACATAATTACGGCTTCACTTACAGAGACTTGTACATACACTTTCTACGAACCCGCATTCCTGGACTACTAATCTTCACTTCAAGTCTGTATTCTTACGTTTAATCCACTTACTTTTCTATCTCAATTACTGGCTTTGTTTATTTATTTGTGCAGGATTCCATTCCCGGAATCCACAACCCCTTATAATTTGCTTAGATTATGAAAGGCTCCTTTTTTCTATTTGTTTGCGCTTGATTAATGCTGTGTCACGTTTTACTAATTCTGTTATAACACTAGCTGAATAGTTAAATATATATATATATACCTGTTTCATATTGACGTCCCCAGTACGTAGCTTCCACCATGAGCCGTCTCTTTTGCTGATAACTCTGCATTCTATCACTTTCTTCTTCTTTCTACCTTACTTCAGGCTTATATTTATTGTTCATGATTCTCACAGCATCTTTCTTCAAACCTTATTTCTTTTGCCTCAACTTTTCTACTCACCTGCATGGAAATTCTCCCGTATTTTCCGGCATCATTTTAATTGTTTCTATATATATCTTCCCTATCTATTATCATGACTCTCCGCAACTACTTATTTTTAGATTCAAATTCACTTCTGATGTTTTAAAAGGTTACTCACTGTTTTCCGGCTGCTTCTCTTACTTTTCATATGTCCTGTGAGTGTTAAATTCTACAAGCCTTCTTTCCTCATTACGCGGCCCAGAAATGTCAGCGGTTTGTTAGTAGCTGCTTCAATGCAGGTCCTATTCACTTTAAAAATTCCCGTTCAAGTTCATGCCCGGCTTTGACATAAATAGAATTTCTTAGGCAGAATTTAATCTTGATCACAGAGAGCGGGAAGGGACAAATCAACACCGCCTATTCAACACCGCCGTCTCAATACCACCGAATCAACACCGGGACAACTCAAGACCTGGACAACTCAGCACTAGAAAAACATAACTTTTTTTAATGAAATTTGTGTATTTAGGCAGAAAATTCTCTCTATATATGAATATACTTTGGAAACTAAAATCAACAATACATTTGATTCTGGACAAAAACCCTACTTACAAAAAATACGATCAAGAAACCTGATCTAGAAACTGATTTCTCACAAAGATTACATATTCTATTAATACAAACCTATCCTAAAAACCTAGTCGGCATTTAAAAAACACATCGAGGTTGATATGTCGTTAAATAAAATAAACCAAACCAAACCAAACCAATCAATGAAGACAGACTCTCGACAAAAACTCTCTATACAAAAAAAAAACGTTAACAAAACCGATATAGAAACTGATTTCTTACAAAGAATAAATATTCTATTCCTACGAACCTATCTTAAAAATCTAATCTATATTGTAGTTATTACCCATTAAGATGTTGATATGCCGTAAAACGAAATAAACCAAACCAAACCTGATCTCTCTTCTGACAAATATTTACACAAAGGCCATCCATTTACACTTAACTAAATCGTTAGGTAAGATATGCGTGGTTTTCCTCTGTTCCTCTTGCCTTCAGTATATCTTGTGAGTGTTAAATTTGCCAAACAATCCTTCCTCACTATGTGCTTTCGAAATTTCAACAGTCTGTTTCTCATTCAACGTATAAATGTTCATTTTGTTTCCATTTTTCCCTAAAACTTCGCCGTTGCTCATGTTTTCAGTCTATAGTATTCTCAGAATCCTTCTGTACAACCATATTTCTGTTGCCTCATGTCTCTTCTTCGCCTGTTAGGGTCCAGCAATCACTACCATACAGGTGTACCGATATTACAAAACGGTTCCGTACTTTTTATTTCCAAGGGAATTTTACTGTTTCTTAATTCTTTGCTTAGATTTTGGAAGGCATTTTCGCTGTCCCAATGACCCTTCGGAGTTCGGTGCCTCATCCAAGATAGTTACATTTTTTCACTTGTTTAATTTCGGTATCTCCAATTATTTTATTCGCCTTTTGGGCTGTTCCTTTTGCTGTCATCCAGATATTCTGTCTTACACGTAATGCTTAGTCCTTTATTCATGTTTTGCATTACTACATTCAGTAAGAGTCCCTGGGTTGTTACCCATGATTTATATATTAAAGTATGTTTTTCAATAAAAACAAGGTTCGACTAGAATAATTCTCGGTTACAACGTTTCCAGGGTGGCTTTGTAATTACAGTGCCCAGAATCAAAAGATAGAAAACAAATAATAATAATAATAATAATAATAATAATAATAATAATAATAATAATAATAATAATAATAAGGAAATAAAATTAATCGCTCACTGGGTCTATTTCTACTTTCTGTCTGACAATAGCTCAATTAGGTCTCATTTAAATACACATGGCGACCTACCAAACTCTAACCGTTGCATACTCGTTGATAACTGAGCTATTTTCAGAGAGATGTAACATGGGTCATCTTGTTAAATGTTCCTTAATGGACATATTGGGAGGGCCAAGAATGAGAGTATTGTGAGACAGGAGGATTTCTTTGGTAACAAAAAAAAAAGGAAGGACACTGAGTTGTTACATGACATCTGTCCTTCTTTACGGCAGCGAATGTTGGACGACTTCTTCAAACATAAACAGGAGATGTGGTTCTACAGAAGGGTGCTAATGATATCATGGGCCTAGCATGTGAGCAACGGATTCAAACGGAGGAGGATTATACTTAACATCAGGAAGAGGCAGCTGAAGTTCCTGGGATACATAATGATGGAGGAGGAGAATCTGATACACACGGGTCGCATAGAAGGAAAGACTGACAAGGGAAAACAACGTGTGACATACGTGGCGAGCTTAAGCAAGGGGATGACAGAACGTGGTGTGGGAGGAAGCAGAGAGAAGGAACTTGTTGAGAGCTGCAAGGGCTAGAAGGATCGCCAACGTGATGGTGATGTTATCTGCCCTTTTGGCTATACCGACAGGATCCGAAGGAATACATTTGGGAACAGCTTAGCTGCAAGTGTTGCCAGAAAGTTGTCAGGAGCTGGACTTAGTTCTCCAGAGACTATTTGAGATGCATACTATAGAAGGATTTTATAGACGGTGTGAGTTTGTCCCCACTATCGCACCCCGACTATGTTGATCTTTGGAACATATATAATGTACGTATATACACATTATATACATTACTTGTTTTAGAAGATCTGGACCGAACGTGTGAGCAACGAGAGAGGATTCAAAGAAGGAGAAGGCTCATACTTAACATCAGAAAGAGGCAGCTGAAGTTTCTGGGACACATAATGAGGAAGGAGGGCTTGGAGAATCTGATACTCACAGGTCAAATAGAGGGAAAGAGAGACAAGGGAAAACAAGGCGTGACATACTTGGCATGCTTAAGAAAAATGGATGACAGAAAGTGGTCTGGGAGAGGAAGCAGAGGGAAGGAATTTGTTGAGAGCTGCAAGGGATAGAGGGAGGAGGTGGAGAGCCATGATCGCCTACGTCCTGAAAGGACATGGCACATAAAAAGAAGAAAGAAAGAATCCCTCTACTTACCTTTCTCTGTCTACAGCCAATCGTGTGTCATCTGCATATCTAATATTGTTAAGATTGTGTCTCAACGAAAGAATCCTGGTAGGACTTCTAATTACCTTCACTGTAAATGTTGAATAATTCCGGCGAGAAGGTACATCCTTGTCTTAGTGAAATAGAAGTGTAAAATACTTTTAGCACGTATTTAAAACACAGATGGGTGTGATTTTGTCAAGCAATACGAAAACTTTGTTGGGGGAGAGATTCCAAAAAGAACTTGAGCTATTTATAAAATTCTTCAAATTCACTTCACAGAAAGGGTTTCCGAATGAGTTGATAATAAAAAAGAGAACTGCAAAAACAAAAATGTGTTCCTTTTCCTTTGGATGAAAAAAAGGACAGAAGGCTCCGGAAAATCGAATCATAAAAAAGGTTTACGTGACAAGAGCGCGTGAGATTTGATTGCGAATCCGTTGTCGTGTACCCCTAGGGGCGATTGGTATGCGGGAAGTATAAGATTTAACGCTACAGAACGGGAATTCAGCGAACCGAGTTCAAATTTCAGCCTGATAGGACACAGGATACATGTTCGTAATTGACCCTTTCTTCCTGCTAGACAGTGTTGGCGTACCCTTTGAGATTGATTGATTGATATTTTTTACGGTTTATCAACCTTTTGTCGGTTATCTAATGTCGAAACGTATTTTCGATTACATGAGTAATTCTTTTTTTATAATAAAATTTCTACAATCATTTTTCAAAGACACTAGTCTTACTATTTAATCTATAACTAGAGGAGGAGATACCTTTACCAGAAGTATTCGCATGTAAGTGAATATTAAGAACCCGATTTGAATACGAACACGGCTATAGCGATATCTCATTCGGAGCCGCTAACATTACACCACCCGTATAACTACGTAACCTTTGAGAAGATTCCTATTCGTAATTAACCCTTTCATCCTGTTGGACTATGTTGGAACACCCTTTGATTTTTTACGGTTTAGCAACACTTTGTCAGTTACGTAATACCGAAACTTTTTTCGATTTTATAACTAATACTTTTTTTCTATTTTTGTACCTACTTTGTATTTTCAGATAAAATTATACCACCTGCACCTCTACGTTACCTTTAAGAATATGACATAAAATATATATTACAAGCCGTTTTTATGATGGTGTACATTTTTTCCCCTTAGCAACTGGAAGAATTTAGAAAACGCTATTGAAAAAAGTTTAAACAAAGTAACTATAAACAAAATGTTTTTTTTGTTGTTTTTTTTTTTGCTATCCTCTGGCAGCCGCAATGATGGAGAAAGCATCCCCTCGCACCATCGCCAGTGAGACAAGCTGCAAGGGCCACTCCGTTTCGCGAGGCTCATCCCTTAATCGAGATGCCATCGCGCCAATCCTCCTAAGGAACGAAAGAGGGCTAATAACCCCAGAAGTCTCCATATATATGGATACTAGAGTAGAGATAACAGACATTTCTTTATAAATTTATTCAATACATTATTACATTTAATAATGTAGATGAGATCGACTCTTTGAAACAAGTAAGTCAATTCTGGTAACTATTTCAGAAAGGCATTCACATATGTCTTTGTAAATCGACAGCCTATCACAAAATTTGATTTTGGTCACACACACATTGATGAAAAAAAAAGTTTTCGCGGCTCTAAATGGATCGAAACAAGCAAAAATCTTCGTACAAATTTCTAAGACACAGTGGTTCTGGATTATTTCAAGAACCAACAAACATTGGAAAATCTTTCGAAAAGATTCTTTGTAATTTGTTTCCGTAGGATATGTTGATTTTTAACATTTCCCTTAGAAAATCAACATTGCACTGAATCCGATAAATTGGAGTCTGATGTAGTAAGTAATGATATAAAAAACGAGATTTATAGCTTTTACCAATTTTTGGGCATTTACTTTAAATATCGTCTGAAAAATGTACAGAAATACCTAATTTAAAAATTGACTAGAATTTTTTACTATTTCAGGAATAAATCCAAATAAAGTTGATATCTTTTGTATCACATATATTGAATGGAAACTATATTCTTTTTTTCTTTTCTTTTTTTTAAGCGTATCACCCCAAGCAAGGCTGGACGCCACTATCACGCAAGGGGTTACAGAACGGATGGAGGAAGAGCAGATAGGAGTGGTAAAGGAGAGGATGTGGAGAAAGAGAAAGACAGTGGGTCGATCAAGGCAAGGGGGTTACAGAAGATTTGGAGCGAGAGCAGATAGGAATGAAAGGTGAAAGGATGTGGAGAAGGGAAGTGGATAGATCAAGGCAACTGGAGATGTCGATTGACGCTACACTTAAACCGTTGGAGATTGTATTTGTCAGGGAGACAGTAATAGGGAAAAGAGTTCCATAGGCGAGATGTGCGAGACATTAAGCTATTGGAGTAGAAGAGACGTCTACATCTAACAGTTTCCACGTTGTAGGGGTGGGAGCGGGATGCCAGCCTCGTGGGACGTTTAAATTCACGAGGCCTAGGGACAAGCGAAAGCAGCTCCTCGGAGCAATTACCGTGAAAGTACTTGTAAAAAAGGCAGAGCGAGGCAACATCGCGTCTGTGAGAGAGCGACTGCAGACGAGATGACAGATCAGGGCCAATCACGTTGCCTATCCGTCTCTGGATCTTATCAAGAACCCTGAGGCAAACAGCAGGGGCCCCAGACCATATATGGCAGCAATACTCCATGCAAGGGCGAATGGTCGATTTATAGACTTGGAGGATCGATTCCGGGGAGAAAAATTTCCTGGCTCGGCACAGGGAACCAACTTTCCTTGTGGAGGATGATGCAACTGACTCGATGTATTTGTTCCATCTCAGATCAGCAGACAGCGTGAGACCGAGCAGCCGCAGAGAGGAGCTCTCGAGAAGTTGGTCTTCAGACATTCAAACTAGAATTCTAATTGTGAATGACCACAAGCAACAATTCATTTTTTTATGTATTCGATAAGTGTAAAAAATTGTAAAAGATTACAAAAAAGGCTACTCAATGAATAAGATTTGTTAGATGACACTTAATCAAAACAAAAAATAGATAAAAGTGTATATAACACCATAATACTGCTGGGCACAAATTATAAGACAAAATGTTTTAAATTTGCATTGTTTATTGAAAAATCACACTAAAACTAATGCACTGTATACTATATTACATCATAATATAGCTAAATTGTTCAGTATAATTTCTCTGATGTAAATGAAGGTCTTATTTGATGGCATAATGATGCGACAAGTATTGACACCAAAAATTAAATTCATAGCTTTTACCAATTTTTGAGTATTTAGTTTCAAAGGTCGTCTGAAAAAAATGTACAGAAATAGCTAATTTCCGAAGGTTTCTGCTTACACACTGACTTCAAAATTCTACTATTTCAAGAATAAATCCAAATAAAGTTGATATATTTTGTATTAAATACATTGAATGGAAAATATATTCAAACCAGAAATCGAATTATGAATCACCACAAGCAAAATATGCTATTTTCAGCTGTATTTGAGAAGTAAAAACTGTGGAAAAGTAATTGTAAAAGATTACAAAAAAGGCTACTGAATGAATAAGATTTGTTAGATGATAATTAATGGAAACAGAAAATAGGTAAAAGTGTATATAACACCATAATACTGCTGGGCACAAATTGTAAGACAAAATGTTTTAAACTTGCATTGTTTTTTGAAAAATTGCACTAAAACTACTTCACTGTATAACATATTACATCATAAATTGTTCAGTATAATTTCCCTTTGAAGCAAATGAAGGTCGTATTTGATGGCACAATGATTTAGTAATAATGTGCTTGTGCCATGCATCTTGTTCATATACAATTTGTAAAGCTTCAGTAAATTGTCATTTTTATAAGGCTGTGCTCTAAGTCTTTCACTGATAACCGGAACGGAATTACAACGCTATGATTTTGAATCTAAACTTAATCTTTAAAGTAGTTTCCTAAAAAAAAAAAACCCAAAAAACGGTAACAATTGGGAAAAAATATTTTGTGTCGTTATTTATCATGTCAAACCCCAACTTTCAAATTCACGGTTCCAAAATCGACCTGCTCTATTGATTAAGTGTTAAAAATTCATCAAATTCATCGTATGCAATGTCAGAAAGAGATCTTGGATTAATTCGAAAGATAATCCGAATAAGTTGGATGTATAATGGAATTACAGAATGTAAATTTCATTTCTCTATTGAAATGGTGAAGAAAAGAAAAGCACATTTCTTAGTCTCCAGAACCATAGTCAGTATTCGAGAACCCTCTTCAGTGTCCTAGAAATCTCCTCAGTATCCCAGGACATTTCTCAGTATCCTAGAACCATCCCCAGTATCCCAGAACTCTCCCCAGTATCCCAGAATCTTTCTCGGTATCCTAGAAACTTTCTCAATATCCCAGAACCATCGTCTCTATCCCAGAACCCTCCTCAATATCCCAGAAGCTTTCTCGGTATCTCAAAACCTTTTCCAGTATTCCAGGACCTTTCTCAGTATCCTAGAACCATCGTCAGTATCCCAGAACCCATCTTAGTATCCCAGAATCTTCCTCGGTATCCCAGGACCTTTCTCAGTATCCCAGAACCATTCTCAGTATTCCAGAACCATCGTCAGTATCCTGGAACCATCGTCAGTATCCTAGAACCATCTTGAATATTCCAGAACCCTCCTCTGTATCCCAGAATCTTTATCAGTATCCCATAACTTTTCTCAGTATCTTAGAACAATCTTCACTGTCCCAGAACCCTCCTCGGTATCCCAGAACCCTCCTTGGTATCCCAGACCCCTCTCGGTAGCCCAGAACCCTCCCCAGTATACTAGAATCTTTCTCGGTATACTTATTAGGCTTATATTGTCATTTAAATGGTTTTATTTTTATTTTTTAAAGTTAAAATCCACCCAGACTCTTCTGAATGATTTCAAGAATACGATGATAGTGGCTAACAATCCCATTTTCGTAAAAGCTGTACGATTGCATGAATTTAAGACAAGGCCCAGGAGCCACTCCATCTAGAGACTTGCTGAAAAGCGTGAAAGAAACATAAGATGTAGTAGGAAGTAAAGATTATGAGAAAAGGAAGGATTGGTAAATACTGACCCTCCTGGTGAATAACATTTTCCACTTTATCGCAAATTTCGCACAGAGCCAACGTCGCAAGTCTATCTTCTATTTCCATGGCAAATATTCGGACAAGCTGCATTCTCTAGTACCACCAGTTCATGCTTTTGCAACAGTACCATCATGCTACGCCCAGGGAGCCGAATCACCCTCGTTCCCTTCTCATTCGTTTTGTACGAAAGAAAGTCAACTCGGAGAGTTTATTCACCTTGAGTTTCTATTTTGTGGAACAGTTTTTCGAACACTACAATCTTAAGCTGTCTGGTTATTTACAGGCACATCAACTCTTTATGGGTCACCTACTGCCAAAATTTAATTTTCTTAGTGTTTTGACTCCAGTTTTGGGGGTTAATTATTTGCCCATAGTTGGGACCCTAACAGGTGTCACCATTCCGGGTCAAGGTGGACCTGGAAACAGCAGCAATTAAGAAGTGTTTTCACGCTCCTCAAACTTCTGATTAAGAGACTTAGCTGCCAGATGTAGTTTATCGTCATACCCAGAAAGCATATTCTGTAGAAAAACAAGTCAAAGTGGAAAAACGTTTTTAATGATGTTTCACATTTGTTTGTTTTTTTATATTAAAGTCGTTAATGTCAGTTGGATTTCAAATTAGCCGCTACGAGTTGATCTCTGTTAGTCTCCCTATTAGCTCCTAGACCACACTGTACTGCTATTACTTTTGTAATGATCGGTGATATTACGTACGAGCCTGGTTTAGGTTCATTGTTGAGAATTGTGAGATCAGTGCACACTCAATACATTTTTTTAAAATATTTTTTGATCAGGCATTTATTAAGTTGAAATTGTGGCCAGATATATTACAGGGATCTATCAGTGCATTTAAAGTGTTGTTATGCAGTATATTCCTATGATGTTCATATAGTGTTTTTGTTTTTAGATTTCTAGGTGTTTCACTTTGTACAATTTATTTTGGATATACCAGACTCTGTCTTGTGGTTATTACTATATCATTTAGTTTGGTGCTTTTATGGTTGGAATGGGAGAATAAATTTGCATGTTTTTTTTTTAGTTTGTGTTGTGGCATATCAACACCTTATGGGTCATTTAATACAGAAATTTAATTTTCTTGGGAGCATTAGTAATTTCTTTTACAAAAATATAATGCTGGTAATTTTTTTATGATAAAAATGTTTGCTGGTATTTTTACTATAAAACTTTTTTTATAATTTCATTGTGATTTGAGCCCAGTTTGCGGGTTAACTATTTGCCCATAGCTGGGATTCTAACAGGTGCTACCACCCTGTTTATCTGGAAACAACAGAAATTAAGAGGTGGTTTCACGCTCCTCAAAACCTCCGATTCAGAGGCCTTGCTGCCGGATGTAGTTTATCGTTATACCCAGGACGGAAAGTTTTAAACTCTTCAGATTTAGGGTGAATCGTTATCGTTCCTTCATGTACTCATAATGTTCACTTCTAACTTTTTCGTCTATTGCGTAACCTTCTACATTGAGTTGCCCTTCGGCCTTCTCTTGCGTAAACAATAGAAAAGACAAAATAAATACTGTATTTCCAAAGACAAAATGTTAAAATTGAAAATAGCAGTGGATGCTGGACAATTTCCTCACAGATAAAGAAGAGACTTGAAGCAACAGAAATTTGCTTCTACAAAGAAAAGCTTCCTGAACTATTATGAAATATCAATTCTCCTATATGGCAGTTTATGCTGGAAAATCGCCTCACAGATAAAGAAGAGACTTGAAGCAACAGAAATGTGCTTCTACAAAGAAAAGGGTCCTGAACTGTTATTTAATATCGGTAGGCTTGAACTGTTATGTAATATCGGTAGATTTGAAACTGTTATGTAATATCGGTAGGCTTGAAACTGTTATGTAATATCGGTAGGTTTGAACTGTTATGTAATATCGGTAGGCTTGAAACTGTTATGTAATATCGGTAGGTTTGAACTGTTATGTAATATCGGTAGGCTTGAAACTGTTATGTAATATCGGTAGGTTTGAACTGTTATGTAATATCGGTAGGCTTGAAACTGTTATGTAATATCGGTAGGTTTGAACTGTTATGTAATATCGGTAGGCTTGAAACTGTTATGTAATATCGGTAGGTTTGAACTGTTATGTAATATCGGTAGGCTTGAAACTGTTATGTAATATCGGTAGGTTTGAACTGTTATGTAATATCGGTAGGCTTGAAACTGTTATGTAATATCGGTAGGTTTGAACTGTTATTTAATATCGGTAGGTTTGAACTGTTATTTAATATCGGTAGGCTTGAAACTGTTATGTAATATCGGTAGGTTTGAACTGTTATGTAATATCGGTAGGCTTGAAACTGTTATGTAATATCGGTAGGTTTGAACTGTTATGTAATATCGGTAGGCTTGAAACTGTTATGTAATATCGGTAGGTTTGAACTGTTATGTAATATCGGTAGGCTTGAAACTGTTATGTAATATCGGTAGGTTTGAACTGTTATGTAATATCGGTAGGCTTGAAATCGTTCTGAAGAGGCAGGGAAGATTTGAACTTTAAAGAAATACAAATAAATAAAACGTAAATGTCAGCGTAACAACAACATGATAGCCCGAGTCTAAGATGGCAGTGTATGCTGAACAGTTTACCCACAGATCAGGATAAATACTGAGAATTCTATATACGAATCTAGTAAGCAAAAAAGGAAGTCTTAAATAAAGAGGACAGTAGAAAGAATAAATACAATGAGCGCCTGGAAAACTCTCACCTCGCAAAGGGGGCATATTGAGGGCATGGGAGTTAGAGGTAGGCATATAAGCCACTTAACTGACGAGCTTGTGTGAATGGATAGCTGGACAACAGCCGGGTCATTATCAAAGGGAAAACAACTGCTAAGAACCACCATGGATAGGACGTTGTGGAGAGTCGTAATCCTCTATGTCCTAAAGCGACGGGGTATATCGAAGAAGGAAAAATATACCGGGGAGGCTACTGGGATACTGAGGAACAATGGCTTCTCACATCTTTAATACCCTATATACCTTGGGTGTCTTCTTCCTCTTCTGTGTTACGCCAGGACATCGGCAATTATGACTCTCAAAAAATCCATTTTCCTTTTTAGCTGTCAACAAATGTTGTCTATTTGTTATCTCTCATAAATCTAGTTTTAGCATCCATTAAGGTTATGCATTGTTTTCCTCTGTCTTTGTATTTAACATATGTCCTGTGAGTGTCAAATTTCCCGAGCCCACTTTCCTCATAATGTAGCCTAGAATCTTCAACTGTCACTTTATGATGTTAGGTTAAAGTGTCGTTTTTGTTTCCGTTTTTTTCTCAAAAACTTCACCGTTGCTCTTGTTTTCAGTCTATAGTATTGTTAGAATACTTCCTTAACCATATTTCGATTGCTTCATGTCTCTTCTTCATCTGTGAGGAGATTCTCCAGCATCCATTGTCATATAGGAGGACTGATATTTCATAACAGATCAGGACTCTTTTCTTTGTAGAAGCACATTTCTGTTGCTTCAAGTCTCTTCTTCATCTATGAGGAGATTGTCCAGCATCCACTGCCATATGGGATGTCTGATATTACATAACTGATCAGGACTATTTTATTTTGTAGAAATCCATTTCTGTTGCTTGAAATATCTTCTTCATCTTTGAGAAGATTGGCCAGCATCCACTGTCATATAGGAGGGCAGATATTACATAACAGTTCAGGACTCTTTTCTTTGTAGAAGCACATTTCTGTTGCTTCAAATCTCTTCTTTATCTGTGAGGAGATTGTCCAGCATCCACTGCCATATGGGAGGATTGATATTACATAACAGTTCTGGATGCTATGCTTTGTAAAAGCACATTCCTGTTGCTTCATGTGTCCTCTTCATCTGTGATGACATTTTCCAGCATCCACTGCCATATATGAGTACCGATATTACATAACAGTTCTGTACTCTTACTTTGTTTCCACTGTAATTTTCATGTCTCGTAATACTCTACTTAACTTTTGAAAGGCACTTTCGTTTCGGATTTTGGTGCTGCATTTTCCATCGTCTGCTACAACTATTACTAGATATTTGAACTTTTGCACTAGTCTAACAACGTTATCGCCAATTTCAATTCGCATGTTGGGCTATTCCTTTTGCTGTCATCTATACATTCAATCTTACAATTTAGTCCTTTCTTCACTTTTTCTATTACTACATTCAGTAGGAGTTCCTGGAGTTTCTTTTCCGTTTTTGTTACCAACCCACATCTGCATATCTATTGTGTCTGCAAGATCGAATTCTTTTATGACTTCTAATTATCTCAAAATTGCTTCAATGTAAAGGTTGAGTAACTCCGGTGGGAGGACATATCCTTGTTTTAGTGCAAAGGAAGAGTAAAATAAGGTCTTTTTTATTATTTTCTCTAAAACTTCGTCGTTGCTCACACGTTCGGTGAAAAGCTTTAAAAGGATTATAGAAAGGTAGAAAAACGGTATAAAGAACAAATAGGTAACGTTTATCAATCTAACATCTTTCACTTTTATTAAAACTTCATCAGAAAATGAGATACGAAAAAAGGAAAGAAATTCGGGTATTTTTTATTTGTTTTGTTTGATTTTCTTCAAGTTTCACGTGCATTTATATTGTTAAACTGTTAAATAATATTTTGGCAGACTGTTATTTGTAGGTGGAATTTTATATCAATTGCAACTTCCGAAGTTTGACCTCGGAGGTCCGACGCAAGCCAAAATAAGGAAGTCGATTTTGACTGGCTGAGCCAGGGTTGGAATGATAGATAGAAAAATTTTTTTCGTGTAGTTGGTTGTTCCATGTCATGCAATGTAGATGTGTTCACTTTCGTGTCTGAAACGGCTCCCCAGTGATGGGGAACAAACCCACTGGATAGTATATGTCGACATGGACGTTAGTAAATTGATAGGCTGAGATTATCTTAGTTGATGGCTTTAAACAATCTTAGTATAACTTATGGCATCCTGAATTCAAGGAGAGACGACGCGTCCTTTCGAAGCTCCAAGAAATGAACGGATTTCTAGCCTAACTGAAAAAACGTAAATATTGCTTTATGTATTTGATTGTATAATGATTGTAGTTTGTCTTTGTGAGATTCAAATTATAATGTGTGTGTACGCTTGTGTGTGCGTGCATGTTTGTGTGCGTGTATGTGTGCATGTTTGTTTATGTTTTCTGGTTATTTGCGTGTTAATTTGGGGACGTTTTTACGTAAACAACAGTTGTCGTAGGTAAACATACGTTAGATTATTTAAGAATGGATTTAATAAGGTTTGGCGATGCAATATAGGGTTTATGATATGGGTTTATATTTGGTAAAATATTTATCAGGATTCCCTCAAAGTACCTTCGACATAAAGGATCGGGTTCTGTTTAATTACGTTTGGTTTGGTTTCTTTTGTTTTGTGGCATATTTAAGGGTTATTTAATGCCAAGAAGATTTTTGTGGCAGGTAAAAGTTTTGTTTCAAAAATGTATCGCTGATATTAGGTTGGTGCAAAAATAATGTCGTTTTCTCACATATGTTAGAACGTCAAAAAACGACATTATTTTTGCACCAACCTAATAATAATGTATTTCTTTATTATTATTATTTAATAATTTTTTACAAAAAAGTATTTCTGGTATTAAAACCCATTTTTGCACTTTCATAGTGTTTTGACCCCAGTTTAGGGATTAACTATTTGCTGCTACCACCCTGACTCAGGGTGAACCTAGGGAACACCAGCAATTAAGAGGTGGTTCCACGCTCCTTAAAACCTCCCGACCAGAGGCCTTGCTGTTGGACGTAGTTTATCGTTTTAGCAAGGACGCGGATGTAGTTGATTGTCATACCCAAGACGTGTTTTAATTTAGGGTGGCATTTAAAAATCAAATAAAAAAAAATGATAGGCAAAGAAAGAAACGTAATTATATAAAAGAAAAGAGCAAAGAAAGAAAGAAAGAAAAAGAAAGAAAGAAAGAAAAAGAAAGAAAGAAAAAGAAAGAAAAAGAAAAAAGATAAATGTAAAAATGAAAAATAAATAAATAAGGAAAATGATTCTGAAAAGAAAGAAAAGCTAAAAGAAATATAAAAATGAAGGAAAAAGAGAAAATGTCCTAGAAAGGGAAAAGAAAAATGACGATAAAAAGAAAAAAGAAACAAAAAAACGAATGAAAAAAAAAAAGAAAAAATAATTAAAGAAAGGACAAAATATCGGAATATAAGCAGACCAAAAAAAAAAACAAAAAAAACAGAAAAATGCCAGTAGTCATTTATTCAAAAAAGATAGCTCTTTGTCAAGTTCTTTTACGCTTGAAAAAAAAAGGGATTAGACAAAAAGTAACGTATCTGAAGCCCCGCGTGATGATCGAACCCACCATGTTATCGCGTGACGCTAACTTGTTAACCATTGATCTATAACAGGCGCCCTAAGTATATATGCATAAAGCATCATAGTCTGGCAAAATGCAACAAAATAAGATGCTCACGACCTCAGCAATTCAGTCGACACGACTATATCGCTTGACATAGCCCATCACAGCAGAGGAAGGTTTCTCCCTTTGCAAATTATCTCCCCCTTTTTTTTCTTTTTGATAATGTTCGTCTCTTTTGTGGTATTTTTCTCTTTTTGTTTTTATTTGTATACTTGAAGATCACATTAACGCTGAGAATCGGTACCTTTTAAAAAGGGAGAGGTCTTCAGAAAAGAAAAAAAAGATCCCCTAAAAGGAAACACCCACGCAAAGTATTATTGAATACACGGGAACGGTAAAAGAAAAGTTCTTTTGTTCCGAGGTTAATTTTGTGTCTGTCTGTTTGTCGCATTTAAATTTTTCTTTGTCAATTCTTCCCAATTTTCTCGTTTTAAACGTTTTTTTTTTCTCTTTTCATCTTAATTTTTTATTTTCTTCTTCGTATCCATCTCTTTCGTTTATTCTTTTCGTTCATTTCTTTCATTCTATCTGTATTTCTTTCTTTTCTTTCTTTCTATCTATCTTTATTTCTTTAATTTCTTATTACTGTCTTTCTGTCTTTTTTTTATACCTGTCTTTCTTTGTTTTTGAATTTTTTTATTTTTTAATTTTTTCTCTCATTTTTTCTGCCTTTATTTCTTTTCTATTATTGACTTTATTTCTTTTTATACATCTCTCTTTCTTTCTTTTTCTTTTTTTCTTTTCTTTTCTTTCTTTTACATTTGATACTCTACATCGTTCTTTCTTTTACTTTTTTCTTTCTGTCTTTTTCTTTCATTCGTTTCGTTCCTCGCCTCACTTTCTAATTTTTCGCAAAATGACTTGCTTTTATCTCAACTCATTTCTTTCTTTCTTTCTTTCTTTCTTTCTTTCTTTCTTTCTTTTAACAGCTCACTATTTCTTTACACTCTTACTCCTTCGCTTTCGTTTTTCTTTCTTTCTTTCTTTCTTTCTTTCTATGATCATTTTACAAGTCTGCTTTTCCTTCTCTTGAATTCGCTTTTTACGTTCTCTTTTATTCTTTCTGTCTTCCTTCCTTTCTGTCTTCCTCTCTTTCTTTCTTTCTTTCTTTCTATTATCATTTTACAATTGTGCCTTCCTTCTCTTGAATTCGTCTTCTTTTCTTTCTTTCTTTCTTTCTTTCTTTCTTTCTTTCTTTCTTTTTCTCAAAGTACACTCGCTTTTTCTACTGTGCCTTCCACTCTTTTACTCATCCTCTCTCACTCCTTCTTCTCACATTTCCCTTCTCTTTTACATATTCAACTTACTTTTTTTCCTTCAACTCTCATTTACGTTGTTTCTTCTCGGCTTCTTTCGTTGTTCTCACTTTCCTTTCTTCTCGTTTCTTCAATATTCACTCTCTTCATTGCTTTTATCCTTTTTATTTTCGGGTTTCCTTTTAGTTTTCATCCATTTCTTCTCTCTTTCCTTCTTCCCTCTCTCTCACTTTCTCTTTCTTTCTATTCTTGGCTTTATTTGTTCTTTCTTTCTTTCTTTCTTTCTTTTTTAAAAAGTCTACTGTTTTTCTTTTCCTTTTATTCTATTTCTTCTCGGCAGTTTGTTGTCTTTTCTCTCTCCTTTTTTTAACGGACACACACGCACACAGACACATACTCTCTCTCTCTCTCACACACACACACAGAGACAGACAGACACACACACTCTCTCTCTCTCTCACACACACTCGCTCTTTCGCCCTCCCTCTCTTCCCAACATTATTTCTTTGTTTATTTTTTTCTTTCAAGTCGTATACCCTTCAAACTTTTAATCTGTTTATCTCGATCATATTATGCTCTTCATTTTCGACCCCTCCCTCTCCTCACACACACACACACACACACACACACACAAACACACTCTTTCTTTCTCTCTCTCACACATACTTTCTCTCTCTCTCTCTCACACACACACTTTCTCTTTCTCTCTCTGTGTCTCTCTGTGTCTCTTTCTCTCACACACACAGACACACACACACACTTTCTCTCTCTCTCTCTCTCTCACACACACACACAAACTTTCTCTCTCTCTCTCACACACACACACACACTTTCTCTCTCTCTCTCTCTCTCACAGACACACACACACTCTCTCTCTCTCACACACACACACTCTCTCTCTCTCAGAGACACACACACTCTCTCTCTCTCTCACACACACACACTTTCTCTCTCTCTCTCACAGACACACACACACACATACACACACACATACACACACACACATACACACACACTCTCTCTCTCTCACACACACACACACACTCTCTCTCTCACACAGACACACACTTTCTCTCTCTCACACACACACACACTTTCTCTCTCTCTCTCTCACACACACACACACACACACTCTCTCTCTCTCTCTCCCTCCCTCCCACTTGCTCCTTGGTTTTCTTTGTTCCCTTTCCCCTTTTCCCAGATCCTCTCCTTTCTTCGGTTCTGTTTTCCTTCTCCCTCTCCCTCTTTCTTTTCAGCTTTTTTACTTGCTTCTGTTTTCTCTCCCATCCAAAAAATCCATCTCTCCTCCTGCCTCCCCTCGAAAATCTAATTTGTTTCTCTTTTTTATATTATGTCTTTTTTCTCACTTCTCCCCTTCACCCTCTCTCTCTCTCTCTCTCTCTCTCTCTCTTGCTCCTTCGTTTTCTTTCTTTATTTTTTTTCTTTTTGCTTCCCTTTCTCCTCTTTCTTCTGCTTCGTTGTTTCCTCATCCTCTCCCATTCGCCCTCTCGCCTACCTCCCTTTCTCTCTCTTTTTTTTACTTTTCCTGTCTCTCCCATCCAAAACCCAATCCGTCCTCTCCCAGCCTCGCTCCCCCCCCTGTATCTCTATGTACAAATTGCCTACGGCTTCCTAATTCTATCAGCTCTCTGCATTTTTTCCCAGACTCTCAATACCTCCATTCCCTGCTTCCATCTTTGCCTGATCCCGAGGGCACCCGAAAATGTTGGGAAGGGGATCTGGAAGCGAACGTCACCTGATGTCAACATCATCTTGACAGAAACCCCTACTTTCTTGTGGAACCTTTTCCTATCGGCCGTGAAATCAGCTCTGAACACGGCAAGTGGGAGCCATTGCCGGAACGTCCAAAATCTGTGCCTCCCAGGCCTGAAGAAAGGACAACAATTTTAATGTCTTTTAATAAAAACTACTATTTCATTTATTCTTCTTTCTTTAAATGGCATTTTTACAAAGGGAGATGCTTGTACAATGTATTCTGGGATTTTTTTTACTTTTTTTACAATTATGTTCACCCTGTACAAGGCCCGAGAGTCACTCAAAGTAGAGAGTTACGGAGTAAGAGGCAAATATTATGAGGATTATCAAAAGGAAGATAATGGTTAACACTAGACTAGAGCAGATTAAGAATGTAGTTGTCAGGGAAGCATCCTCTTGGGGGCTGACTAATGGGGCAGTCTTTTTTTAGTATTGGTTGGCAACATGTCTACGAATACGAAAACAACGAATTCGTAAACAAATCGAAAAAATCTCGGCCATGGTCATACTCATCCAATCAGTCGACAGCCATCAACTATCTATCTATATATATATATATATATATATATATATATATATATATATATATATATATATATATATATACAATACAGTTCGAAATTTTGAGTCTAACCCTGGTAATTTTATAAATTGATCCAAAAAGTAGCTGCTTTGTACATTAAAGAAGAGAAAATTATTATATATAAAAAAAGGGAGACGTGATATTTTTAATTGGAAATTTTATTATGACAAAAAGAAGAAAAGCATTTTGCTCTCGTCAAAATATCCTCCTTTACCCTTGATTACTGCAGCAGAGATTTTGGCCATTTGTTGCAAATGTTTCTCACAGTATAAGTTTGATAATTGTTTCCATTCTTTTTTCAATGATTCTAAGAGCGCATTTTAATTTTGTTCACTCTTCTGGTAAGTTCATCCCATGCTAATTCTGGTGGTGACTTCAAACTTTTGAAATGTTATCTCACTCTCTCTCTCTCTCTCTCTCTCTCTCTCTCTCTCTCTCTATCTATCTATATATATATATATATATATATATATATATATTTATATATATACATATATATATATATATATATATATATATATATATATATATATATATATATATATATATATATATATATATATATATCATATAATATAAAAGGCTCAAACACTAATATTCCAAGGTTATAATTTATTACGTTGGAATCGTAATCACGATCCATTTCATCAGACCTACAAATTCAAAAAGAAATCGGAAAATATCTTTATGAATTTGTAGGTCTGATGAATTAGATCGTGATTTCGATTACAATGTAATAAATTATAACCATGAAATATTAATGTTTAAGCCTTATATATTATATTCTCTCCTGGACATTGACCTCTACCTGGATTCTATCCTCTTGGAAATTATATATATATTTATATATATATATATATATATATATATATATATATATATATATATATATATATATATATATATATATATATATATATATATATTGACCAATAATATTATCAATATATATATATATATTTATATATATATATATATATATATATATATATATATATATATATTGACCAATAATATTATCAATATATATATATATATATTGACCAATAATATTATCAATATGTATATATATATATATGTGTGTGTGTGTGTGTATTGTGTATTTGGGCAGCACTCCCCGTTTAATGCACGTTTTGTTAAAAACGACTGACAAAATGGTTTGTTTATTTTTATATAATTTTTCGCGCGTTCATTTTTTTTTTTCGGGACATAAATTACATAAAAATTGTCCGAATGTTTTAAATATCCAAGCGCTTTCGGCTGTACTTTTAGCCATTATCAAGGATGAAATTTTATTTTACTTTTAACTGAATACATAGATTATTTTATGTATTTATTGATACAAAAGTAAGACAATTAATTATCTATTATAAAATATTTAAAACTGCTAACCTCAATGTCAAAAATCATAATTCACCTGCAAGATCCAAATTACAGAAAACCAATATTATTTACGGATTTTTTTTAATATGCCATGTCCTTTCAGGACGTAGGTGATCATGGCTCTCCACCTCCCTTTATCCCTTGCCACTCTCAACAATTTCCTTCCCTCTGCTTCCTCCCCCAGACAACGTTCTGTCATCCAGTTGCTTAAACCCGCCAAGTATGTCCCGCGTTGTTTTCCCTTGTCTCTCTTTCCGTCTATTCGACGCGTGAGTATCAGATTCTCCAGGCCCTCCTTTCTCATTATGTGCTCCAGGAACTTCAACTGCTTCTTCCTGATGTTAAGTATAATCCTCCTCCGTTTGAATCCGTGGCTCACATGCTAGGTCAAAGATATCTTTAGCATCCTTCTGCAGAACCGCATCTCTTGTTCATCTTTGAAGTTTGAGCCTCCTCCTTGTTTGCAACCTCTCTAAGACCTCATTGTTGCTCACATGCTCGGTCCATGATATCCTCAGCATCCTACTGTAGAACAACATCTCCGTCGCCTCGAGTCTCTTCTTCACTCTTGAGGAAATCGTTCAACATTCGCTGCCGTAAAGAAGGACAGACTTGCCCAATTAATGTTTACATATGAGGAATAATACTGATGTTACTATAAGTCATCCGATATTTTGTTTGTAAAAATTATTATTGTATATAAAAAAAAACATTGGTTTGTATAAAGTCGATACGGTTTTATGACTTTGTTGATCAGTAGCGAGATGTTTGACTTTTGACTTCGATTTTGTACAAGGCAATGTTTGTCGGCGTTCAATAATAGACTTTTGGTAGAAAGTTAGGTATTATTTTTTATTACTATGATAAAATCGAAGCTTATCTTGCATTGTAGGTAGAGGTTGATTGATTGATTCGTGACTTGTGTAGCACTGGGTTGCTCGCTCAGTGAATGCCGAATATTCAAGATGTTGACATTCCACACTACTTCAAACAAAAGGCTAGTAAGGAAACCCGGCATCCCAACATGTCCATTACGGAACATTTAACAAGATGACCCATGTTACATCTCTCTGAAAATAGCTCAGTTATCAACGAGTATGCTACGGTTAGAGTTTGGTAGGTCGCCATGTGTATTTAAATGAGACCTAATTGAGCTATTGTCAGACAGAAAGTAGAAATAGACCCAGTGAGCGATTAATTTTATTTCCTTATTGTCTATTATTATTATTATTATTATTATTATTATTATTATTATTATTATTATGTGTTTTCTATCTTTTGATTCTGGGCACTGTAATTACAAAGCCACCCTGGAAACGTTGTAACCGAGAATTATTCTAGTCGAACCTTATTTTTATTCAAAAACATACTTTAATATATATATATATATATATATATATATATATATATATATATATATATATATATATATTTCAACTTATGTTATTTTCAACTCTGTTATGACTTGAAATTTAAGAATGGGCAGTTCAAGCCCAGATATAACAGCATACGATCTTCTTACGTTCTTAATTGTAAAGCGTGGTTTTGTAAAATTATGTTGAAACGGCTCTGCAAACTTTACGATAGCTAACGAATTCCGGCAACGTATCTGCATCTGATTCACTGCTTGAAACTCGATAAATCTGCAACTGAGACCTTCGAAATGCCTTGTATGACTTCTGGCGAGCATTATTTATGTCGAACATGTGTTTGTGCGCGGCACGCGCGCTACAAGGCCTGTCGTGGGTTGGATCTAGATGAGCGTTCAGGTTGAGCAATCAAAAAAAAAAAAGGGAAAATGGAAAAAAAAAGAGAAGTAAAGAAAAAAAACGCAGGAAAACTATATATATATATATATATATATATATATATATATATATATATATATATATATATATATATAAACCTGTCTTTTTTTTTGTATTTCTTCACGTCCCCCGAAATGAATTTGAAACTGAATGGGCGCTGCTTCGAGACGGTAGTTGAAATTCAAACGGAAAAAACCAGGCACGGCTCGGTGATCTTCAGGAAGATCAATTGCGCAATGCTTTCCAGAAATGGAAGAGAAGCTGGTGTAGCTGCTTATATTTCCAAGAGAGTCGTAGCTAAATTTAAATAATATAATAAACATATTATTCATTGAAGTAAAGGCTACTTTATTAAAAACCTAATCCAGAGGCCTTTTCCGTACCACTTCACACACATACAAACACACACTTACGCACGCATACACAAATACAAACACACACACACACACACACACACACACACACACATATATATATATATATATATATATATATATATATATATATATATATATATGTATATATATATAATAACCTACTTTGATTGCTCATATATTTACCAATATTTATCCATTTGAATATATATATATATATATATATATATATA
>OZ038507.1:32849598-32879598 GCA_964036315.1 Acanthosepion esculentum | reverse complement strand
TACTGACGCCATACAGACATCGCTAAATACAACCCCTATGATTATTATAATTTTTTAATAGGTTTTTTATAAATGCTTGAGGCCCCTTATTAGAGTGTGCGATGGGTAAATTGTCGCTAAATTATTTTTTTAATGTCGCATATGCGCGTTGTTTGTTTTTGATTTTGTCAACTACATAGTATAGTAGGCTCATAATTATCGCCGTCTGTTGAAAAAAAAGGCCACCATGACGCAATACACTCCGTCAAAAAATTTGGAAACGGCATGCTGTATTGATTGACAATTTGCGTTGGAAGCTCTAATAAGAATATTTTAAAGCTTTAAATCTGAAGACATCGCAGAGCATTCGGAAAGAGTTGGATGAGTCTAATGGTGATTACGAAGGTATTGCAGCTCGGAAAACTCACTCTTTTCTGATAAAAAAAATCCTTAATTTGTTGGTGAGAGCCTCAGACTCAACACGAAGGCCTAGATCAAGTGGCTTGAGGAGGTCTTGCTGCCCTGGGTCGCAAGAGTGGCTGCTGGAAGACCCTATATCTAGCAACAGGGCTCTGCGCCAGGCTACACAAGCAGGAAACCATATTCTTGGCTGTCAGACAATTTCTGCGACCACAACACCCATTGCATCTGGTCACAAAACTCCACAGACTGGAACCCCCTTGATTATTATGTGTGAGGCACAGTTGAACGAGAGACCAACAAAACTCCTTGTAACATCAAAGATAAACTGAAGGCAATGATTATGGCAGCATTCACCAGCTTAAACAAGAAGAAATGCAGGAGATTCCAAAGTCGGCTGGAGGCTGTGGTTGAAGCCAATGGCGATTTTATTGAATAAATTTACTCTATAGTATTTCAAGATATTTTGTGTCATTTTGGTAAATATATCTGTTAAAATGAGATGTTGGCGTTATTTTCATTTTTTTTGCGTCATTTCGACGACAATCTATCCATCGCACCCTGTATATCTGTTAAAATGAGATGTCAGTAAATTTTTCATTTTGGCGTCATTTAGACGACAATTTATCCATCGCACCCTGTATATCTGTTTAAATTAGATGTCGGTGTTATTTTTGTTTTGGCGTCATTTAGACGACAATTTACCCATCGCACCCTGTGTATCTGTTAAAATGAGATGCCAGTGTTATTTTCATTTCGGCGTCATTTAGACGACAATTTATCCATCGCACACTGCATATCTGCTAAAATGAGACGTCAGTGTTATTTTCATTTCTTCGTCATTTAGACGACAATTTATCTATCGCACCCTGTATAAATACCAATTTTTTTTGTAACAGTGTGCTTGTGAATTAAAAAGAAGAATATAAAATTAATCAAAAATGAATGATTAATTATTTTTTACAAGAACTGTTTTTTTAATCTAATTTAGGAAAATTGATTAAGTTTCAAATCTTTTTAATTTCAGCCACTTCTACTCCAACATTTTTCTTGTACTTCCCACCTGATGAGTTCCCTTCCGTTTACTTGCTTCCCTGGTAATTACAATCTTCAAAAATGTCAATGCGACGTCAATCGCTATCTTCTGTTTTCTTGAATTCCGTTCATCTTTTTTCCTTTTCTCAATCCGTTCTATACCCAGTCTTTTCTCCCTTGTCCCTCACTGTATCCCCTTGCTTGGGGGGAAAATGATAAAAAAAATGGGAAAACTATATTTACTGATCATAACTGGAAAAGTTAAATATAAATCATCAAACATCAATAATTTTAAAAGAATTAAAAAAAAACAAAACAACTTTTATGTGTATAAACGTGTCGACTGTACGGTCGACCATATACGACATTATCAGAAAATATGAACAATAACAATAACTCTTGTAAATTTAAAAACATAAGTTCTAAAATTCAATAAAACATTAGATTATGGAAACTTAGTTTTCCGCGGGCGCACCGGTTGAGAAACATTGGTTTAGAGACATCGAGCGCTAGTAATTTTAAATTACATCTTCAGCCGACATCTCATTTTCGTTTATCTAAATATAATAATTCCTATTAATACGAACATTATCTGATCAATTCGGTTTCAAGGATAAAACGATTTAAATAGAATTGTCCATTTTGCTATCTACACTACAACTTCAGAGAACCTCTTATAATTTTTTTTAAATTGGTCCAAAAAGTGGTTCGTTTGCACTTTAAATAACAGAGAATTATTAAAGTTAAAAAAATAAATTAATTAATGAGACATGATTTTTTTTATTAGAAATTTTATTTTGACAAAAAACAAAACAAAAGAAAACAGAAACATTTTATGATTAAATTTTGCTCCCGTCAAAATATCCTCCTTTAACCATGATTACTGCAGCACATATATTTGGCATTCGTTGCAAAAGTTCCTCAAAGTATAAGTCTGAAAATATATTCCATTCTTTTTTCAATGACTCTAAGACCTCTTTTTCATTTTTTTTTCCATTCTTCTGTCAAGTTTATCCCATGCTAATTTTTTGTCTTGCTTCAAACTTTTAAACTGCAATATATATATATATATATATATATATATATATATATATATATATATATATATATGTATGTATGTATGAAGAAATATAGTCATAAAGTGTGCTATATTTATCGGATAAAGTGCTCAATATCAGAGATAGAGCTTGTGTAAATATTAAAGTGAACATAGTCTGTTTCATGCTAGATGCAATCGTCATGGCCTGACGATTGCATCTAGCATGAAACAGACTGTCGCCTCTAAGTGTTGACTTCTATGTTCACTTTTATATATATATATATATCTATATATATATATATATATATATATATATATATATATATATATATACACAAAGTTATAACATATGCATGTTTGGACACTTCTGGAAACTTATCACGGGATGATGTTGCTTTATGTATAATAAGGTTATATATATATATATATATATATATATATATATGTGTGTGTGTGTGTGTGTGTGTGTGTGTGTGTAAATTTATATAACGATAATGAAAACCTTTATCAATAAACCATGCATACTGTCGAAGAATAAATAGAATTCGCCTTAAAGAAAATTAAGAGAAAGAACACATGCAATCATCCTGCTGTAAACATTAAATGATTCTGTCGTAACCAGATGCGCCTTAACTGTGAAGACGATTAAAAAGCTATTAAATGCTATGATTTGTTGGAACATTTCACTTAACGAACACAACAAATACATTACATATATTCATATATATATGCGTGTGTGTGTGTGTATATATATATATATATGTATATATTAATAATACGAATATAATATGTCACTTTATATATGTATATATTTGTATATATATATATATATATATATATATATATATATATATATATATATATATATATATATATATATTATTAATACGAATATAATATGTGACACTTAGCTGATTGATGTCATTTTCGGCACCCCGTCTCCTGAGTTTTGTAGACGAAGCTTTTTGTAATTGTTCGGTCCACTCGTCAGTAGATATCGGCAATTGACTGCTGATTTCTCATTTCATCTTTCTGTGTTTAGATAAAAAAAAATAATTTATGCACTTTTTATTGGTGCTTGTTAGATTTTTTTACTTCTTTGTGTGTGCATGTTTACGTGTGTATGTATGCGTATGTACGTGTCTACGTTTGTGCATATGCGCATGTGCAGAATGTCGTGGCTCTTTCTCCTTACCATAATTTTCTTGTTTCCTAATACTCTCTTCCTCTTCACTTTCCTTCTCCCCCCCCCCTCTTTCGTCTCGGAGTGTCAAAGATAATGTAAGAATATCATTTCCGGTGTCAAAGACAGGACATTTTGGGGGCAATTTTTTTTTCCGAATAAATTCTGCAATCCGTAATAGTACTTATTTATCCATGACCTAAGCACAGTTTTAAACTTGATATTTGTAACTATTTACACTATTTACATCCTGGGACGGTTTTCCTCATCTTTATTGCTATATTCTCAAGGTTTCAGCCATTATATTCTCCGGCCTTCTTCATACGTTGGAATTTCGAGGCCCAGTGGATAAAAGCGTTGGTTGAAGTGACACTCTTGACGATTTCAATGGTGTAAATAAACACAATACCTCATCTTAGAAATATAGACAGATGTGGATACTTGTAATAAATAACTTACCTCTATCTATAAAAGGCAGGATGTGTGTGTGTGTGTGTGTGTGTGTGTGTGTGTGTGTGTGTAACGAATGCACGGCCGCAATTTTCGATGGATTTTCACCAAAATTTACATGCAGATGCTCCAAGTTAGCTAGAAGGCCAAGACCGACTTTGCATTTACCAACTTCCATCGATAGTGGAAATAATCGATTTTTTTCATGCTTCTACGGCAGTTTTCATGTAGTTTGCGGCCATTTTCTACTGGCCAGAGTGAGAGCCTATAGTTGGCTGCCACGAATAGGCAGGGAGATTCTATTGGCCAGCGTGAGATCCAACAGCTGACTGACACGAATGTTAACTAGCATGCTAGCATGCAAAAAAAAATCGATAGTTGCATTCATCACAAGTGGGAAAAATTTAAATCTACATTGGCACTTTACTCCAATTGGCTCAGTCGGTTGCTTAAACTCAACGTTGATTCTGATTCCGCAGAACTGGGTTGGGTGTGAAAAAGTATTTGTTGTTAACATTCTTTTTTCTTTTGTTTTTTCCAGTTACGAGTCCTTTTTTAAAGCTGATCGTTTTGTGTTCATTTTGTTTAGTTCTTTTTTCGTAACAGATTTAATGTTTAGTAAAGAGCTTAGAAAAAATTCGCAGTGTGAGATAGGCAAGAAGTAAGGCATGTAGCAACATCAGCACGGCAAAGGACACTCCTTTAAAGGCAAGGAAGGGCAAAAATATTTTAAGTCAAGTGATAGCGATTGCTGTATGAGTCGTACGATTTTTGAATGAAGCACGGGCAACGCCGGGCCATGCTGCTAGTTTGTAAATAAAACTGATGTACACATAACTCATAAATTGACTCTGTATTTATATTATGAACAGGACCCCCACTTCCAGACCAGCCTAGGCATATAGTGGTGTCCAATAAGGACTAATTTGAGATGTATTTTTTTAATTACTTTGTGTATTGGGGGATGTTATTTAGCTAAACTGTACTGCAGTGTAATCGTAATCAAAAAAATGGCGCCCATGTGAAATCTATCTCAGAGCCTTTGTAATCATTGATTTTCAGTAAATGGTAATTTCGTATTTTTCTCCAAACGGTCCAATAAGAGGTAGAGCCCGAAATGCGATTTGCAGGCCGGTAAGAATCAAACAGACGCAGAAGTTTAAATATCTGGGAAGCGTCTTGACAGAAAACGGTAAGTGCGACACTGAAATCCGTAGACGTATTGGAATGGCCTAGGACACATTCAAAGGACGCAAAGAAAAAATACTGAGCTGTTACGTGACATCTGTCCTTCTTTACGGCAGCGAATGATTTCCTCAAAGACGAAGAAGAGACACGAGGCGACGGAGATGTGTTTTTACAGAAGGATGCTAAGATAAAAATCTTTGAGGGTAAGTGTGACACTGAGATCCATAGACATATTGGGATGGCCAAATACACATTCCAAAAGCTGGGCAGAGTATTGCGAGACAGGAGGATTTCTTTGGTAACGAAGAAAAGAATACTGAGCTGTTACGTGACATTTGTCCTTCTTTACAGCAGTGAATGTTGGACGATTTCCTCAATGATGAAGAACAGACTCGAGGCGACGGAGATGTGGTTCTACAGAAGGATGCTAAGGATAACATAGACCGAGCATGTGAACAACGATGAAGTCTTAGAGAGGATACAAACAAGGAGGAGGCTTATACTTACCATCAGGAAGAGGCAGTTGAAGATTCTGGGACACATAATGAGGAAGGAGGGCCTGGAGAATCTGATTTTCACGGGTCGAATAGAGGGAAAGAGAGATAAGGGAAAGCAGCGCGTGATATACCTATATATATATATAGTCTTCCTCTTGAACAAGGGTGTATGTTCTGCTCACAGCCGACTGCGCCTTGGTAATTTTTTTTTTAAAGTTAATGTTAAAACAACTTACACAGATAAAGATATTGTTTCGCATAATCGAGTCCTCAGAAGGTTGGTTACCCTTCGTTGCAAAGCTCTCTTAGTCGCTCAACCCGCGTGTTTTTTTTTAATCACCAGCTCGTTGACATGTCTACTATCAGCAATGAAAAAACGGTGTTTGCGAATGGCTTCACATAAACGCATGCGCAGTAGTTTATACACGCTCAGGAGGCGGTAGCGTAATCAGTATACAACTTTAGAAACGGAGGGCGTTACATACGTACGCATGCCTCAAAAACTTATATACAGGCCGGTCACAAAATTCTTAAGTATTTTTTAATCGTCCATATTTAAAGTCTCAAACTACGACATAAATATTAGGTTAAAGATTTAAGGTTATTTTAAAGGCGATCACATTACAAATCACCATTTATATTGCACGAAATAAGAGAAGGCCAGAAATATAGTCTGATCCGGTGTGTTACAATCATTCGGCTACGAAGAGCTTAGCGATCATGTAAGGATCTATAAGAAGAGCGTTCGAATCCTGCCGGGGCGGGGCGAACATTTTGTTTAATAAGTCTTTTTCGAGTGTACACGACCGTAGACGAAATATATACTACTTAGAAAAAACGAAACTACTCAAATACATACCATCTGAAGTAAAAAAAAAAAAGTAGGTCGGGTTAAAAATTAAAATCCACTGGAAATTGATACATATATAGATATAGTAATTCACAGACAGACTGTTTCACAGCACCTCATTGTGGCTAGACGTTCGATTGCTTCAAGCCGGGACCGAAACCGGACTGGTTCGACATCAGTCAGATATCTTATCTCTAGGTCATCGTTGAACGGCAGAAAGGAGGGGGATTTTAACGTCTTTCTCTATACGAAATACGCCAGCGACTCGGAGAATTCAATTCAACTTACTTAAAATTCGAAGCTCGGTTCCATTCTCAAGCGATGCTAAGAATGACTTACGGAAAAATTGGATTTTAAGTTTTACGCTTTGGCATTTTTTTTTATCTATTTATTTATATTCTTTTTAAAACCGTAATGAGATTTTCTTAAAAAGTTCTTCCAATATTATTAAGTCATATTTTTATACTTATATTTTTATTTATACATATCTAAAATACTATATTTATTTAATTTACTAATGGACTATATATGGTACTATAAAATTAATATATTAAAATTTAATTACGCATTTATAAATTATTTAATTTATGATCAAATAATAGTTATAAATAGGTGAATTATTTTTTATAATTAATTATTTTTAAAGACTATATTCAGACAATGTCTACAGAAACCTGCTATTTCATATCTTTGATTTAATTTATTTTTTTAAATTTCAGAAACTTAATAATATATAACGTTTCATGTAGACATAAAGGGCAGAGTCATCTAAAGATCTACAAGCTCTTGTTTTCTTTATTAGTTTCCATTTTACTGTTGGTGTTATATTTGTTTCTCTTAATTGACAATAATATTTGGATAGGGATGTTTGGGTACCATACTTAATATTATTGAAGGAAGTCAAATGCAAACTCTACCTTAATTTAAATTAATTTTCCGTACGTTATATATATATATATATATATATATATATATATATATATATATATATATATATATATATACCCGATGCGGTGAGAACGAAAGTAATATATAAATTCCAACGTTCGCAGCGTTAATTCAAAAAAGAGCTCGATACAGGTAGTAGAGCGATAATTATTTATTTATTTATTATAATTTTATCATATAGACAAAACCATTTTACTCACAACAAAGATGCAACTTGGTTTCAGTGCATTTTAACTGCACATCTACGGGTGAGGGTCGAAAATGGTTATGAACGATCCTGTTTGTAGGTAAGCCCGGATGTAAAACGTCACTCCCTATTTTCCATTTTTTTGAGAAGAAAAATGTACATACAAAATATACATAAAGTATCTGAGTGAAACAATAGTGGTTGTTGATAGCAGTTTGGTGGTGGGTGGACCGGGTGGTTAATGTTGATTGGTGTGTGGACATTTTTTCGTTGATAAACACCAGTCAAAGTTTAGGCACGTCAACTCACAAGCGTCCTAAGTTTGAGAGGTAGGGGAGTGAAGATAGCTGTAGGGGATAATATTACATTTGATAATATTACATTTGATTATAATAAATATATATATATATATATATATATATATATGTATGTATATAATGCTCGTATCAACGCGTAATTCGGGTTAATAATATACCAAAGGAAAACACTGGAACACAAGATTAGTAAAAAGACTGTGGATTAGTATTACAATACTAGCGAATATCTTGGTGCCTACTGCGAGACTCCTGGTATGATAGTTATTAAAGTATTGCATCTTTACCCGTTTGTTTGCTTTAGTCTTGGGCAGGGGATTATACTCCATCAGGCAGCAAGATCTCTGATCGGGATAGTAGTGGTTTTCAGAAGCTTGGAACCACTTAATAATTACTATTGTTCACAAGTCTACCGTAACCCACGGTTGTAACACCAGTTACGGTTCCAGTATTGGTCAAATGGTGAACCCCCAAACAAAAACAAAACACTATGAAAGCATAAAAATACATTTTTATAATAAAAATACAAGCAAAACTCTTTTACACAAAAAACACCAACAATGCACATTTTTATTAGAATTAACAACACATTTTATAGCAAAATGACCAACAAGACATTTTATAGCAAAATGACCAACAATACAATTTATAGCAAAATAATCAGCAATACATTTATCTATAGTTGAAGGCATACAATGTCGCTCAAAATATATTGGGTTGAAGCCATAAAATTGTGTTCAAAATATTTTGATTTCGGCATTAAATAACCCAAAGAGATGTTGATATGCCGTTAAACAAAATCAACCAACCAAATTAAATCAGAAAGAACATAGGTTAATGGATAACGATCATTAATACTGAGTTTGCTCCTCACCGTGTTCCCATGCTTGTAGTATTGTGCCAAACTGAGATGAGCAAATAAGATTGGCCGTCTATAGCCAGTCTGATTGACGATTACTATGGACTCGCGAGTTCAATCTTCCGTGGCTGCGACATATTTTTAATGTTGGACTAAAACAAGGTCAATTTCAAAAATGTCAAACGACGAAACGGTATGAGTAAATGATTACTGAGTTACTCTGATTCATCATTACTGTTGAAAAACAAAATGTACGACTATACATTTTATATTAAAGATAGTTGACTTACCAACAATACATTTCATAGCAAAATGACCAACAATGGATTTTAAAACAAAATGACAATTTTATAGTAGAATTACCAACAATACATTTCATAGCAAAATGACCAACAATGGATTTTAAAACAAAATGACAATTTTATAGTAGAATTACCAACAATACATTTCATAGCAAAATGACCAACAATGGATTTTAAAACAAAATGACAATTTTATAGTAGAATTACCAACAATACATTTCATAGCAAAATGACCAACAATGGATTTTAAAACAAAATGACAATTTTATAGTAGAATTACCAACAATACATTTCATAGCAAAATGACCAACAATGGATTTTAAAACAAAATGACAATTTTATAGTAGAATTACCAACAATACATTTCATAGCAAAATGACCAACAATGGATTTTAAAACAAAATGACAATTTTATAGTAGAATTACCAACAATACATTTCATAGCAAAATGACCAACAATGGATTTTAAAACAAAATGACAATTTTATAGTAGAATTACCAACAATACATTTCATAGCAAAATGACCAACAATGGATTTTAAAACAAAATGACAATTTTATAGTAGAATTACCAACAATACATTTCATAGCAAAATGACTAAAATACATTTTATAGTAGAATTACCAACAATACATTTCATGGCAAAATGACCAACAATACATTTTATAGTAGAATTACCAACAATACATTTCATAGCAAAATGACCAACAATACATTTTATTTGTATTTGAAGACATACAATTACGTTCAAAATATATTTAGTTGAAGCCATAAAATTGTTTTCAAAATATTCAGGTATCGGCATTAAATAACCCATAGAGGTATTGATATGCCGCTAAACAAAATCTACCAACCTACCAATAGTTTGTGCTATAACGTTTTCGGAAATTATCAAATATACTTAGCAATATTATTTAGTATTTTAAAAAAGTATTAATAAATTCAACGAAATAATTCGTAAACTCAATTAAATCTATCAAAAAATAGTGAGAGAAAAAGCCTGAATTTTCCAGCCAATTTTAATCTGCAAAACTTTACATGCAATCTGCTGTCATCTTGATTACTTTTTTCGCTACCCGCTCATTATTAATGTTTCTGTTCTTAATTCTTCCACACCCATTAACCCCTTGTGCCTTAGTGGCTTTTCTACCTTGCATCGGGCGGAACCAATTAAAAAAAATGTTGGCCTTTTCAATGTTCTTGAACCGCTAACGTTGACGCATCTATTTCGGCTACCACGCAAGCCGAACCCTTCTCTGCTATCGCAATGGATCCAATGTGTGCGTACGAAACGGGCACTGTGAGAATTACACCTTTTTTCCTCTCGTGTCTGGATGCTTGTCGAGGCACGCTTACGCGCACATGCGCAGGGAACGTGTATGGATTACAGATGGGATTTTGCGGACTTTTCAACTGTGAAATTGAGACAGGTGAACGAATAATTGCTGCCCGAATCTATCCTGACTTCGGGCAGCGAGAGAGGCACACATCTTAAAAACCTAACTTGCTAGCGGCCAACATGAAGATTTGACATGTGCACGGATGATTCAATAGCATACGGAATCACTGCAGAAATGAAAATAAATAAATGAATGCTAACAGATCGAGAGATTGGGAGATATTCCCTTCTAGGCCTCTACTCGCTTCGAAGCGGAATATTAAAAGACATTTTTGGCCTGCACTTGATAAAAAAGAAAAACTTTCATAACTTAATAAACGTTGGGTACTACTTAATTTTTTTGGTCCGTGCGTTAAAAAAAATAGGTAGGAACATTGGTAGGATATAATATTTGAAGTTCCAATGCAACTCTTGTCCTAATAGTAAGCGTCATCAGTAAATGTCCTACAGTCTGTTGTTAACTGGGGCAAGGAATGGCTTGTTAATTTTAACACTTCCAAAAGGAAACCGCTCTCTTTTAGTCATTTAAGAGAACCCTTCTTTTATCGACATGGCTGATGCTAACCTCCAGGAGAGTGACTACTCGGGCTAGTCAGTTATCTACCATGCATGATACACGCTTAGGCGATCATGTATCTTTCGGTACATGACGGACGAGGCAGATTTTTTTCCCTCAGTAGGTTACTATTTCTTTCTGCGGTAGACCAGTCCCCATCCAAGGCTATAGAACCCGATCTGTCCTGCTATTTACACATAGCTGGAAGGAGAAGGAGTGGATCCATACCTTCCCCAATGGCATTAGCACGTAAGTGCATTTCAGTCAGTTATGTACCTTGTGTGATACAAGATTAGACGATCATATATCTTTCGATATATGACTGACGAGGCAGATTTTTTTCCCGCAGTAGATTGCCATTTCTTTCTGCGGTAGACTAGTTGCCATCCAAGTCTTAAAGTCACGCGGTCGCGACACCAAGAAGGACAACTCATCAGAACTATTGTCATAGAAAATATTTATAAAAAAACACAGAGGGAAGTCCCCCCTCGGTGATGTCAAAGTCACTGATAGAGAAGACGGGTAAAGATTGAATACATCACAGACTATTCTGTTAAGAACTTCTGGAAACATACAGCAAATGTTTCAGGCCAGATGTGGCAGAAATATTCCATGCACAGAAGCATGGTTGATTAATAAATTTACAAGGTGCATTTTCTGACACGAAACAGTGAACGAACTTTCCTGACAGTAGGCCTTATGAGCTAATTCAAGTATTGACATTTTTTTTATCATTTTAGATGTGGGGTCCTCGGCATGATATCATTACGTTGCGAAATCGATTCATAACTCATCTGTACGTTGTTTTTATTTACAACTAGATTTAGAGCCACCCTATCTGGAGATATTTAAGCTAGCTCCCACGGAGAGCTCTTGATTGAGCCTTTGGCTTGTTCAGGAGCTTGAGAGGGCCAAAGTCCTTGCATATTCTCAACATTGGAAACTCTCTCCCGGCTGCCGTTTGATCTGGGTTTCATTTGCACGGGACGGACTTTCTTTTTATCGCTGCAGCCATGGCTCTTTTGGCTTCAGTTTCGTCATCTGTTGATTTCCTTTTGCGAGGCATACTTCTGCCCGTATGCAATAGGAAACAATAAACTACAGAAGAACTCAAAATTGATCGCTGCATTTAAGTATTGCATTAATATTTAAGCTTACCTTTTAAAAGTTCAACGATAATTCTTTATACCACCATTTAATTTAAAGACAATTTGTTGGGCGTCGGTTCTTAATTTCAGTACAAAAAATCATTTTTATTTCATGCGTGACTTTCGGTGGATTTAGCAATTAATTTAGATTATTCCCAAATTTTTTACCAAGTTATAAAACCTGTTAACGTACAAAAAAATTCCTCGCAAAAAATCACGTAAAAAATCGCCGAAAACACAATCGCAATAATGAAAATGTGAGAATCCAAAATTTCTGTAACACGAGCTATTGAAAGTTAGAGAGTTGTTTTGGAGTTTTTGGGTACCCTGTTGTATGAGCTGACTCATTTTATAGTTTACCAATAGAAGGATTAACCAATCAGAAGGCTCAACATATTCAATCGGACGTGTATAAATGCGGACATGTTTTTCCCGAATATGCACTGCCAGCCTTTGATATCGAAGACTGAAGAATTACGGGACAGCTGCTGGTGGTATTGGCGGTATAGTCAGATTCAGTAGAGTGTCTGACTCGTGGGTGTTAATTAGCGATCTCCGGTGTTTTCGCGGGAAAACAGATAGCGTAATGAAAAATGCCACAAACTTAACAAAAATAATTTTTTTTTCGTCAAAATACTTATGTTATTATTAAGATGAAAGACCAAAGTATTTTTTAATTATTTAAAAAAATTTTTTAATATATTCTAACACGTTCGAAATTTTGGTTAAAAGTCTTCTTTTGTTTACGTCATCGCGATGTAAGAGACAATAAACAGTTTTTTTTTTGCGCTTTTTTTCCGTTGAAAACACATTGATTTGAAAATTCTTGTAAAAAATCAAGTAATTGTCCGATTTTAATGAAATTTTCAGGACTTATTCACAAATGAATGAAATTATTTTTGAAATATTTTTTTTTTGAAAAGTTTGGTAAAAAATATTTTTTTTTTAAATATGTTACCCCCCACTTACTTAATTTCATGAAATTTCGCCCAAAACCTTTCGGTTACCTGAAAAAAATTTTTTTTTTCTTAAAGATGTCTTTGGAGATCATAAATCACTAACTTTTTTTTTTCAAGATTGAGCTATCTGACTGAAAATTTGCTCTGAATTGAAAAATAATGAATCCAATAAAACTATGATATTACTTAATTAGAAAAGTTTTTAATTGCTTTTATAAATAAGTAATATTAAGGACATTATTGTATGAAGAAATAAAATTTTTCTGATGAATAATTAAGTTTTACAAGAATTTTTTCATTTTTTTAAGAAATTTTAATTAAGTAATTTAATAGTTTAAATATCGTTTAAAAGCTCTGTATTAGGCTGTTCCCTCGAGGTCATGTAGTAATTAAGTGGAAACAAATTTTACGATTCCAAAATTGCAAAGTTTAATAAGTTTAGTTGCACTATTTTAATTCTTAATTATTTTTTATGTTGCATTTTTTTAATTAATACGTTCAATATCTCCATGTATGGTAGACTGAAATTGCCATTATTATGAAAAGGTTACGTAACGTAGGAGTTCTGTCCCTTTACGTGGCCTTTTTAACATTTCGCTTCTTAGTTACTTTTCAACAGGTATTTTCTGTTCAGCTCTAAAACTTAAAAGTCTAAAATTTAAAGTTAGTTTTTCTTTTTTCATTTACTATTTGAAGAAATTTTTTAATTTTATGTATTTCCATTAGTTTGAGAAATTATTCTCAAGAGAATAATTTTTAAAAATATATAAATTAGGTAGGTATCTCTACTATTTCAGCATAAATTTAGATTTAATTAATTTAAAAGCTTAATGATTAAATTCATTATTTCCATTAATTAAAATTTCTGGTGTATTTCAGATAGAAACTACATTGGATTGGAAAGTCACATTTAATTTTGATTTTTTAAATAATAATTAAATTACCATTTCATAAATTATTAAGTTACTTCTATCATGGTATTTTATTTTATTTTTAAAAAATTATTTTTGCATCTTCGAAAGGTAAATAAAAGTCAATAAAAATTGCGGAAAATATGTTCATTTCTAACAATTACTAGGTAGCTAAAACCCCACCAAAAAGCGTTAACTCAAATTTCTAAAAATTATGTCATTTATGGTCATCCGTAGTAGCTGTCATCGCTTCGTCATTCAACAATCCATCAATCGTTAGATCAAATGAACACGACCGATCGTTAATAATTGGTTGTATAGTACTTTTTTATGCTATAAGCAAGTAATATTTCTTTTAAATCAGATTAATTTAACTTTAAATTTTCTAATTTTACTAAAGTAATGTGTCAGAAATTTTTTAAAATATTTTTAAAATCGATAAACTTGTGTTTGTTTACAAATTTCTTAAAATTAAGAAAATGGCCACTTTTAAGAAAATTTAAGAATTTGAAATTAAATTTTACATTCCAATGTATATAATTTCTATCTGAAAAACACCAGAATTATTTAGTTAATGGAAATAATAAATTTAATCATTAAACTTTCAATTAAAGTTTAAATGTAATCTTCAAGAATGTTTTTTCATTTAAAAAAAATCATTTTAAACTTATTTATCGAAAATGTATGCCGAAATAGTGGACATCCCTAGTGTTAATCTTTAACGTTGTTTCATTGAACAGATTACGTACTGCGCTGTATTCTATATTCATAGACTATGGTGAACATGGTCAACAAGTTGTGCCCCTTTAACTGAAAAAGTGTGACACAGTGACATACTGACATTCGCAATCATTATATAGAGTATCAAATTTTGGACTGTGTCCACGTCATTGATAACTGTGTTGTTTTTTTTCTCAATTCGTAATAGCTATCAATGACGCAATATCTATCACTAGCTATCAATGACGCAATAGCTATCAATAGATATCACTGATGTAATAGCTGCCAATGACGTAAGCTAGGTGTCAATCTTGAAATTTGTACATCTGTCTATATTTATGAGATGAGGTACTGTAATTATTTACACTATTTATATTACTTATGGCTTATGTCCAAAGGGTATTAGCACGTAACGAATGAGCCCGGGCAACATCGGGTGTCGTTTCCAGTTATTATTAAATGTTGGTACTATGTAATAGTAGTAGTACTACCTACCGCATAACCGGGCCCTAAGCGATCAAACCGGTCCTCCCACCCCAACTAAGCTATTCTCTTAAAATCGGTGCCTTGAGAACCGGCAGGGTTAAAACAAGATACGCCAATGGATGAACGAAGCTTCTTTTTATGGGCAAAATCTTCGATCTGAACGCACCGTGGTACGCACTCTGTCCACATATATATAAGTAAAAATAAGAAACAGAGACGCCAATCTAATCAGTCGGTTGTGTGTCATGCATGATACACGCTTAGGCGATCATGTATCTTTCGATATATGACTGACGAGGCAGATTTTTTTTCCCGCAGTTGGTTGCCATTTATTTCTTCGGTAGACCAGTTGCCATCCAAGGCTATAGAACCCAGTCTGTCCTGCTATTTACCCATAGCTGGGGTGGGGGGAGAAGAAAAGGATTCATATCATTCCCAAGGGTATTAGCACGTAAGTGAATGTAATTCATCTGACTGGAATTCGAACTCGGCTCTCCGATTTTCTCAATCCGAGCCGCTATCCATTACTCAACCGCAAGAAGAAGAGCTATTGCTGCTGCTGCTATTATTATTATTATTATTATTATTATTATTATTATTATTATTTGTGTGTGTGCGCGCGTGCGTGTGCGTGCGTGTGAATATTGAATGCTTCTTTGTAAATGTTATTATCTTAATCTTTATAACGTTTAGATTTCAGCGGATATGCTTTTCATCGTGTGTATATATTTCGAGGACTTGGTATGTGAACAGATACATAAACGCACACACGCACAAAGACGCACACAAAATAAATGCGCGCGCACACACACACACACATACAGGCGCTATCATCTGTTTCTATATGTTAAGTAAAGTCGAAAATTAAACAACTTAAACTTTGCCAATATTTTTCAAGGATTCTTTCTTTTGAATGCTAAGTTTCTCATCGTCTCCCCGAATTTCCTCAATTTCAAGGTAATCTGACGTTTCGTCGAGTTTCCAGAAATAACACCATAATAGGCGATATACTTCTTCTGAGAATAAAAAAAATAGGCATGTCCTTGGAAGACTCAAAAAACCTACCCCGGCACACATACCATTATTTGCAGAATAACATTAACCATGACAACACTTATAATAGGAAGAAAGGAAGCAAACGTATAGAAAGATGTAGAAAGAAAACTCGAAAATGAGTAATTAGTCTTATAAAACACGCTGACGACACTTAGACAAAATGGCCGTTAATCGCAGTCACGTGATTTCGAGGGAGTGGCTCATTTTGACCAATTAGCCGATATTATTCCATTTGGTGTTTTATTATGAATACTTTACACCGGCGTCACTGAGATGTGGATATAACAAAAGAAAGAAAGAAAGACAGAAAGAAAGAAAGAACGAAAGAACGAAAGAAAGAAAGAAAGAAAGAAAGAATGGAAAAGCGATTAATGTGTCAGAAAAATCATTACTAGAGTTGCATAAGAGTTGAGGAGAGAAATTATAAACTTAAAGAAAAATGAAGAGACTGAATCAAATGAATAAAGAGACAAATAACGATAACAAATTAAAGAAAGAAGAAAGAGTGAAAGCCAAAAGAAAAGAAAAGAAAAAAACACGAATGAAAGAAAGAGAAAGAAAAAAAAAGGAAAAACTAAAAATTAAAGTAGAAATCAACTGCGAAGAACATGCAAACGAAAATGAAAGCTAGAAAAAAGAAAAGAAAGGAAAATATAGCAAATGAAATGAAAGAGAAAGAAAAAGAGAGGGACAATGAAATGAAGGAGAACGAAAAAGATAGGGAAAACGAAATGAAGGAGAAAGAAAAAGAGACGGAAAACGAAATGAAGGAGAAAGAAAAAGAGAGGGAAAAGGAAACAAAATAAGATAAAATATGCAAAAACAATAAGGTAAAACGAAACGTGCAACAGAAAAAGCAAGCTTCAGTATATGAGGAAAAGGGATGACCGAAAAAGAAAGGAAGAAAGGTTTTAGTAGGGAGGAGGAGGAGGAGGAGGAGGAGAAGAAGAAGAAGAAGAAGAAGAAGAAGAAGAAGAAGAAGAAGAAGAAGAAGAAGAAGAAGAAGAAGAAAACGACGACAAAGAAAAAGTGATAAAAGGCAAAAATAAGTACACGACAAGGCAAAAGAACTCAAAAGGGGAATAATGATAATAAGAAGAAGAAGAAAAAAAGAGAAAAAAGAAAGAAAAAAAGAAAGAAAAAGGCAAAATGTACGCGCATGACAAAGAAAAAGAAATAAAAAAGAAAAAGAAGAAATAAAAAAGGAAGAAGAGGAAAAAGAATAAGAAATAAAAAATTAAGAAGAAGAGAAAAAGAAGAAGGAGAAATCAAAAAGGAAGAAGAAGAAAAGTGAGACGAAGGGCAATGAAAAAGAAAAAAAAACAGATATAATATTGAGCAATCACAAAGAAGACAAAAAAAAAAACAGGCGGAGAAAGAGAAAGATACTGAGCGTAAAAGAACGAGAGAGTGAATGAATGAATAAGTGCAAAAGAGAGAAAGTGAGAGAGAGAGAGAAAAAAGAGAGAGAGGAAGATAAATACGAAAAATAATCGAGTTAAGGAAAGGTAGACATTTTTTTTTACCTTTCTAAATGATCAGACAAAGACGACGGCAATAGTGACGTTAATGGCGCTGATGTGGAGGTTTAATTATCTGAATAAATTGTTTGATTCGCCTCTCTTCGCAAGTGTTCAAGCATCAGGGCAGGAAATGAATAAAAATTGGGAACGCGGTAGCGGGGAGGATATGAAAGGGGGTGCTAAGCATCGGCTTCCTCTGTTTTGCTGCTTGATTTGGTGAAATTACTAAGGGGAAAAAAAGGGGAAAATAACAAAAACGTAAAATAGAATGAAAGATTAGATATGCCGCAGAAAATTCACCCAAATTTGGGTTTCAAGGCAGAATAAATCTGCGCAGATTTGTTTCAAAATATGTATTTACTCCTGTATTGATGACAGAGTATCAATTGCTATATATAGATATAGACATTCATACATCTTTCTCTCTCTCGATATATATATATGCATGATTGCACGAGGAGAACTTTAAACACATTTGCCTCATTCGAAACCAAGAGATACATAAAAATACACCTCCAGCACACACACACACACACACACACACACACACACACACACACACACACACACACACACACACACACATATAAATGCGAACAGGATAGATAGACATACACATAGATTATATACACACACACACACACACACATATATATATATATATATATATATATGTATATATATATATATTAATACCAATATATATATATATATATATATATATATATATATATATATATATATATATATATATATATATATATTAATACCAAAATCTGCTGGTATTAGATAAAAACTAAAATAGATATAACAGACTGATATATATATATATATATATATATATATATAAATATAGACAAATATAGATAAACAAATAGACACGAACAGAGAGAGAGAGAGAGAGAGATGAATAGATAGATAGATAGATAGATAGATATTATTAAACTAACACACACATACATATATGTGTGTGTGTATTAGCAATGACAACATTTGCTTGTAGATAGATAAACAGACTAGATAGATATATAGGTGGATAAGTAGACTAGATAGATAAATAAATAGACCAGATAGATAGATAGATAGATAGATAGATAGATAGATAGATAGATAGAAAAGATTGATATTACAGTATCAGCGATAAATAAAGTAACAACACTTCACTGATATAAAAATCAAAATTAATATAATGTCATATAAAAGTCAAGTAAGAATACTTGGAATATATATATATATATATATATATATATATATATATATCCTGTTGGTAATGCAGTAGCAAGTTCCTCTGGCAATTCAATGTAAACTCAGATATCTCTGTAGGGTACACTTTGTTCTATAATTGTATACACAGATCTAAGGATAAATGCATCAAGACTGAACATCAGAGATTGAGAGTGAAAAAGAGAGGGAGAGGAAGGGAGAATAAACTGTATAGATATACGTCTATATCAATAAATGAGAATAAAAATTCCTGCAGTAATATTAATTGATACTGAGACTAACTGCTGGGTATTTGAGCGGTAGATGGAAATAGCATCTCGAGGTTCAATTCCAGGTCAGCTTGTATTCACTTTGGAATAAATGTCATTGGAGAAGGCATGAATCTGTATTTTCTGCTTCAACCCAAGTATGCGTTAATTTGTAGGATTGAGTGGTAATTCACCGATAATATTGGCATAAAATACCTGGGAAGTTTTTATAAAAGAATTCTGTGGATCATATACATACATATATATATATATATATATATATATATATATATATATATATATATTTATATATATATGCAAGAACATTTAAACAAAATTTTTTCAGGTCACATAACCGTACACAACTCGTACATTAGGGAGGCTCAGCTTATTAATCTTTATATTCCAACTATCAATCTCTATTTAGCAGAGGAGATGGCGTGGTAAAATTGTTCTAAAAATAGAAGTCTTGCACCGGGGAACTGGCCGCGCATAGCACGTAACCACCAAGAATCACGCAAGCCGCTTGAACGGCACCCTATAGAATTTCTGTGTAGCAGCCGCGCACACAATTTCACCATCCCAAAACACATCCTTGATAATGGCTAGAGAAGAACCCGAAAGCGGTCGAAACTATTATAAATCTGGGTAATTCCTATAGTCATTAACCACTAAAAAACGAAAATATGTTACATTGCTGGAAAAAAACTCAATAAAAGATTAAATAAATCTTCCTTTTCGGCCGCTTTCAATAAAAGATGCATGAAAGAAAGGTTGCTGCCCAAATACTCATCAATATATATATATATATATATATACATATATATATATATATATATATATATATATATATATATATATATATATGTGTGTGTGTGTGTGTGTGTGTGTGTGTGTGTGTGTGTGTGTGTGTAGAAAAATAAGAAAGAACACGTTAGGTAAATAATCCGGAGTTCTTTAGCATTTTTGTTTTTATTTTAAAAAGACAGTGCTCCATACAGAAGTAGAGCTTAAATTATAATTATTTTAAAAAATATATGATTCCTTCGCTACATAAGAGTTCTCATGTTTCAAAAACGAGAGCCGAAACCCTCAATATAATTATTAAAATTTTCGCTTGAGGATGAAACAGGGCTTGATACCTTAATTCAATTAAATGTCAAATTTGACTTGATAAAGTCAAATTTCCTCAGTAGACGAAACGCGTCGGGAAAGAATAGTTTTTCTTTTTGTCATTTCATTCACATATACCGAACGTAACAGCAAAATAGTTCAGCTTGTGATGATAGTCCATCCCACAAAAAATTCCAGTCGAATCCATTACATTCACTTACCTGCAAATATCCTTGGGACCTATATATGTATGATTTTATTTTTGCTATTTAACTGGGTGTATAGGTTGTGTGTATGTTTCTAGAGTTATAGGGATATGTTATTTTCCGAACACTGTTAGCACATTTTGGCCGTGTTCGTATTTAATATTATTGAGTGTTGTATTTTTTCTTTTTTTCTTATTAAGGCTTTCATTATTTTTAATAATTTTTTTTTACATGTGGATGAGGTTATTATGTTTGTATTTTCTACTAGTATGTTTATAAAAATCAGAATTGGAGTCCGGTAAGTTTGCGTGCGCATTTAAATGGGTTCTAATGGAGCTGTAGTCGGATAGGTGTAACGTAAGGCGTCTGGATAGGGACGTAGCAGTGTGACCTATGTAATTATTTATGTGTTCGGTTTCATCAGAAACACAACTATTTAAGGGGCATTTGAACTTGTAGATAATGTTCGTTCGTTGTCATTTTGATTTTGCTGGTGTGTTGTTATTTTTTGAGGATAAGGTTAGCGGTTTTAAATTTTTTGTAGTTGGCGATTAATCGGAGCTTTTGTTCGGGTCAATTGGTATATATATATATAGATGGATAGATAGATAGATAATGCATTACAGTATCTGAAAAGCCCAACTAGAATCGCAATCCTATATATTGGTAAGCTTAATTCTGACATGGCACTTCTTTATGTGTTTTGTACTGTCGGGACGCAGGCGGTCATGGCTCTCCACATTTCCCCTGTCCCTTGTAACATTTAATAAACATCCTTCTACTTTTTTAATAAATTACTTATTTAATAAATATCCTTCTACTTGACTGGCTATATATATATATATATATATATATATATATATATATATATATATATATATATATGTTTTGAACAAAAACTATTAAAATTTTCATTCACACTAGGTTGTATATTAATATTTTTTTTGTTTTATTATTTCACTTAGGTTCCTCGACTAGTTTCGGACAGCATGAACATCAGCAGAAGAAAATAATCCTGCTTGTAAGTAGCAGTGAACGACAGGAGTGAATGACTGTTTCTGAAGAAAGTCAACTTTATCTGTAGTTTTTAAAAAAAAGTTTTTATCGTTAATTTTGGTCTGTCCTTGTGTTGGTCAAACGGCCTCTTCAAAGTTGTTTTTAAGGTAGAGAATGGTAGATTCGTGACTTTCAGAATTCTCTCCTTGGTCATTTTGACAGTTTTATTGGTTGCTGGTAATGGGTATATATATATATATATATATATATATATATATATATATATATATATATATATATATATATATATATGTGTGTGTGTGTGTGTAGGTTTTTTTTAATATGGCAGACAAGGAAAACTTGACATTTTTATTGACCTTTTCTTCTTCTTCATGTGCTGCGACCCGGTCAGGATTAAGTAATGAAGGCTCTCCACATTTTCCTATCCTTTGTAGCTTTAAATACAAGCTTTTTTTACCCCCGTGCCGGAATATATGTATTTAAGCATGCTACTAGATTGGCAACTAGGTTCTACCCTTTTACTGTTGAAATAGCTAAATGCAACAGTTTCTTTTCTCACACCTCTCGCTTGTGGAATCTCTCTTCCGGCTTCTAGCTTCCCGCCAACTTTGATCTTCAAAGATTTAAATGCAATGTCAGTCGTTATCGTCTGTCTTCTTAATTCCTGTTCTTTTATTGTTCTCTTTCCTTAACAATGTATTCTTAGTTAGCCCTCTCTGCATCTTAGTAACGTTATTGCCTTGCATGGGGTGAAATGAAACAAGGGATAAACCCCCTATACCTATTCGAAATACCGGGGATGAGCGTGAACCGGGCGATAGGCATACCTATCTACTCATATTGAGAAAATAATAAAAACTAAATAAACAGAAATTTAAATTCAAGAGTTTTAGGCGGAGGCGCTAAAATTAGTTAAAGTAGACATCGGAAGGAACCGTAAACCTAATCCTAAACAGGAAACAAAGGATAAACCTATATTCCCGTTCGAAAAAAATGGGGAGGAGTTTGAACCGGACGATAGTCATCTACTCCTAAATGGCTTGGTGGGGTTAGGGTATTTGAGTTGGGCAAATCGATACTACATCCAGTCAGTGTAAATTAAGCTCTTCTAAATTCGTTCATATTTTTTGAATCAATTCCCCCCAATCAAGGTGATAACGCCACTAAGATACAAGACTGAAAAGACTTTTGAAGAAATCGGAATATCAGATTCTAAACAACAAACAAGGGATACACTTCTAGTCCTATTCCAAAAGACAGAAGGTGAGTGTGAACCGGACGATAGGCTGACCTATATAATCCTATTGAACAAAGGAAAAAAATAAAGCAAATTCAGTCAGTTAAGTGACATGCGTGATACGCGCTTAAGCGATCTTGTATCTTTCGATACATGACTGACGAAACAGATTTTTTTCCAGCAGTAGGTTGCCATTTCTTTTTGCAGTAGACCAGTTGCCATTCAAAGCTATAGAACCCTGTCTGTCCTGCTATTTACCCATAGCTGGGTGGGTGGAGAAGAAGAGGATTCATAACCTTTCCGAAGGGTATTAGCACGTAAGTGAATGTAATGGATTAGACTGGAATTCGAACTCGGCTTTCCGATTTTCTCAATCCGAGCCGCTATCCATTTAGAAGTAAACTTTAAAAAGAACCGTAAACCCAATCCTAATCAGGTAACAATGGTTGATCCTCTACTCTTGTTCAAAAGACCATGGAGGAGTGTGAACCGCACGATAGGCAAACCTATCTACTCGTACTGGGGAAAAAATATATATAGTGAATAAAATTTCAAATTTAGATGGAGGTATCAGAAATATAGAATTGAAGTAGACTTCAGAAGGAACCGGACACGAAACAAGGAATAAACCTACACTATTTACATTATTTGGATGGTTATCCCCATCGCCATATTCAAAACATTTCGGCCGTTGCACGCTCCGAACTTCTTCTGGTAATTGGCCCAGTGCATTGGTTAGATCCAGTGACTAGAACCAAAGACCTTCAATACCACGCTACAGCAGTTTTGAACAACAACAACAAAAAAAAATCTAGGAAATAACTGAGAAACCCGGAAGAGGCACGGCACGTGGAATTAGAACAATCTACCCCGGTGGACGAAATAAAGCGTTCATTTCGAAATTACAAACACCTGAAGAAGGCTGGAGCGTACAACAGCCGAAACGTTGTGAATTTGGCAATGAAGATGAGGATAAAAGTTCGAATAATGCAAATAGTGTAAGTAAACATAATACCTCATCTCATATATGTATATATATATATATATATATATATATATACTGAAGGGATAAAACTCTACTCCTGATAATATATATATATATATATATATATATATATATATATATATATATATATATATATATATATATATATATATATATATATTGTGTGTATTTAGGCAGCATTTTTTCATTAATACATGTCTCATTAAATAATATAGACTTACATAAAATATATAGACAACGCTTATCTATATTATTTAATGAGACATGTATTAATATATATATATATATATGAAACTGATATTTTCATAGGTTCGTTTTAACATAAAAACTTTAGGAGTGATTACATATATTTTTCCATTTATTAATATGTAAAAATCCAGGGGGGTCAGTTTATTACTTAATAACAACATAAAACAGATCACTCACTTTATGTACAGCAGAATCCTATATTAACACACAATGAAAAATTATAACATTTCTTTGTAATCAATTCATCTCCAGCAAGGCGATAATGCCTCTAAGATGCTAGGGGCTACTGGCAATGAAAAAGACTTGAGAAGGAACCAGAAACCTAAAGATGATACAAGGGATAAACCTCTACTCGCGTCATCGGGAATATACCACGCTACCTGTGCTACGATAAAACACCCGATTTCCGCTCCGCAGGGTCACTACTCTTTTGGCTTCATGAACCACGTCTCTAGACGTGTTTTCCACAACATTCAGTGTATCCCTGAGATGTTATCCATTTCACAACCTCCACTTCCACGTCAATTTCCCCAGCAACTCCGCCTTTTAGACGGCTTCAACCGTCGAGGGCCGTAGCCAAGCAACATCTATCACCGAGCCGTCTCTGAATGTGTGCCTTTCGCAATGAACGGGTGTTCTCTTGGGAAGGTCCCGCCGTGAACTACTATTGTGACTTAATTACAACCCAGACTGTGTGGAACTCACACATATAATACATCGGCAAAGATATTGGAAAAATGTTCGGTTGATGGATATATATATATATATATATATATATATATATATATATATATATATATATATATCAGTGATTATTTTGGGGATTTAGGCTAATCATAGTAATTCGTCGATCCTAGAATAATCCTCAACAGAATGCAGAAAGCAATGGACATCCATTTCGTTATATCTGGGACTCAGCAGTGCGCATCCACTACCGAGAATCGAACCCGGACGGTTTCGATACAACACAAACGTCATACCAACTGTACCACGGGCCTCGGTGACGAAGACGGCACAAACTAGACTCGATATAGCGCCTCTACTCACTCAGTTCCGCAGCGAAATTCATCCAAGTATTCAGATAACCTCGGAACAGTGCCCAAGAGAGAGAGAGAGAGAGAGAGAGAGAGAGAGAGAGAGAGAGAGAGAGAGAGGGGGAGAGAGAGAGAGGGAGAGAGAGAGATGTAAAGATTGAAATAGATATGATCAGAGCGGTCTACGTAGATAAACAGCAGCATAGATAGATATGAATTGACAAATATATATGCATAGATACGCATTTAGATAGATAGATAGATAGATAGATAGATGAAAATAGACAAACATACATGCATAGATACACATTTAGATAGATAGATAGATAGATAGATAGATAGATATGAAAAATTAGATAGATTGGTAGATAGACAGATAGAAAAATGAGGTAGATAGATAGATAGATTTACATGATAATAGATCGATAGACAGATCACATGAACATAGATAGATAGATAGATAGATAGATAGATAGATAAAACGAACCGACAGAGATAGATAGATGAGAATAGACAAACATACATGCATAGATACACATTTAGATAGATAGATAGATAGATAGATGTGTAGGGGAACTCCATCTTCGAAATTCCGCTATTTATGCAATCCTGTCATCTTGACGCCCGAAAGTTTTTCAATCCAATTTTGATTGCAACAACCTTCGACTAACTTTTTTCAGACTCTCTACTCCTTCCCCTTCCATAATTACCGACGGGTTGCGCGCGTAATTATTTAAATGAGTGTTTAGACAATTGCAGTGACACAAAGCACGCGCGCATTACTGTTGCCTAAAACTGATTACATTGAAGTTAAGTTGATTAAAATTTTATTTACCCTTAAATGCCGGAGTAGACCATTGTTGCATCAACACATTTTTCTTTCGACATTGTGTTTTTGGTTCACTGACAGACTCATTGGCAGACAGAAGGGAAGAGGAATTTTATTTCAATTAGATAGTACATATGTAAGAAATGGATTGATAGATAGATATGGCTAGAATGCAATAGATAGATAGATAGATAGATAGATAAATAGATAGATAGGAACGGACTGAGATAGATAGATAGATAGATAGATAGATAGATAGATAGATAGATAGGAACGGACTGAGATAGATAGATAGATAGATAGATAGATAGATAGATAGGAACGGACTGAGATAGATAGATAGATAGATAGATAGGAACGGACTGAGATAGATAGATAGATAGATAGATAGATAGATAGATAGATAGATAGATAGATAGATAGGAACGGACTGAGATAGATAGATAGATAGATAGATAGATAGATAGATAGATACGAACAGACAGATACGAGCAGAGAGATACGGACATACAAACAAACAAACCGATAGATAGATAGATAGATAGATAGATAGATAGATATGAATAGACGTAGATAGATAGATAGATAGATAGATAGATAGATAGATAGATAGATAGATAGATAGATACGAACAGACAGATACGAGCAGAGAGATACGGACATAAAAAAATAGATAGATAGATAGATAGATAGATAGATAGATAGATAGATAGATAGATAGACATACAGATAGATAGATACGAACCAACAGATACAGTCAATCAGATAGAAAGATAGGCATGAACGAACAGATACGAACAGACTGACAGACAGATAGACGGAGAATAGATATATATCAACTGACAGATAAATATTACAAGTCATAGATAGATAAGAACAGATACAAAGGAACAGACGGATATATATATATATATATATATATATATATATATATATATATATATATATATATATATATATATATATATATATTACAGTAAAAAACAAAATTATCTCAACATGAGTAGTCTATTTCAAACTGGTCTAAACTCAGCCGTCTTCAGCTCTTAAGTCTATCTCTGTTGAGCTCTCTGGAGATCAGTTTTAATATTTGTTATTACTAGGATCCAACAGGATCTATTACCTGTAATATATATATATATATATATATATATATATATATATATATATATATATATATATATATATATATATATATATATATACATAGATTTCAATGGATGTGTCAGGAAAGACCACTTTTTCGATTTTCTAATATTTATGATTGTTTTGTTTCGAATTTAAACGTATAGTCCACATATTCTCCCACTTCACGTACATACACAGGGCTGCAAGTTCTGTATGCTCTAATTATCATGATTATCTCCGGATTTTATTTTGTTGTTATGATGAGAACAGAAATTTATGAGATCATTTTTATTAGTTCATTTTAGTTTCAAGCGGTGTAGCATGTTATCTAGGAAAGGTGAAGTATTGTTTGTTTCCATTTCATGCGTCATATTTGTTTCCCTTTCATTTTTCAATAAGTTTGCTGAATTTTTTTTTCTTATATATGTGATTACCTCACTGTTTCCAGGAGATGGTTTTAAAAAGTTGTCATAACTTTCGCAAGTATGTGGAGAGAGCTGCCATTACCTGAAATAATGGGTCTCATTGGGACGTCTGCTTTTTGAGTTTCAGGGAGACAATAAAATCTCCATTCTCATCATAATGACACAATAAAAAAAAAACGGTATAATTATCGGATTCTATTATAGAACACGCAGAAGTTTCAACCCTCAGTATTTACATGAACAGGAGAAATACATTGAAAATTATTTCCTCGATATACGCTATTACATATTCAATGCGAAACAAAAGGCTCTTGAAATATTTCAAAATGGAAATGTAGTCCTTGTGGCAAACCTAGTCAATCAAATTATACTGTTCTACCCACCAAATCTAACACAACTACAATCGAGAAGAATTTAGCTAAACTCAACATCAAAGATGTCTAAAATAATAAAATACTTAATAAATACAAAAAACTACAATAAGCTAAAACTTGAAAGAGGAATCTACTGATTCTAATGATTGCCACAAGGAATATACAGGAGAAACCTCAAGCGAATTATATAAAATATTATATCAGCCGAAATAGTATCTTTTACAAAGCAACACATTAAAAATGAAATAGTTGCTCGCTGTAACGAGTCTGACTACAATTTTTATTTAAAAATGCTACTCTAATTAAAAGAGAAAACAATTTATTGACAAAGATATTTAGAAAGTGCTTTAATCGCTAGAACCTCCACAGTAAATTTGCGTTAAGTTTCATAGAACATTTCAATTTTCTGTTACCACAATGTGGGATATTTAATGACAAAAGTAATGGAGGAAACATTAACAAAAAGTTTTAAAAAAAGAATGTAAATGAAATCGGTTCGATTATATACTGAAAATGTATATAAAAAAAAAACATTTTAAATGCATATAAAAATAATACATTTTAAATGGATATAAAAATAATACATTTTAAATGCATATAATAATAATACATTTTAAATGCATATAAAATAATACATTTTAAATGCATATAAAAATAATACATTTTAAATGCATATGAAAATAATACATTTTAAATGCATATAAAACAATACATTTTAAATGCATATAAAATAATACATTTTAAATGCATATGAAAATAATACGTTTTAAATGCATATAAAAATAATACATTTTAAATGCATATGAAAATAATACGTTTTAAATGCATATAAAACAATACATTTTAAATGTATATAAAAATAATACATTTTAAATGCTTTTAAAAATAATACATTTTAAAATTTAAAATTCTCAGCATCTCTCTTTCGTTAGTGTGAGTGTCTAGTCACATGAACTTAAACATAAACTCAGCCTGATGAAGACCTAAAGGAATGAAACGCGTCACACGAAAACTTTTTTCCACTTTGTCATATTTCTTTTCCCAAAAATTGTTCTTGATATGAAAATTTTATATATCGACACACACAGACACAGACACAGACACAGACACACACACACACACACACACACACACACAGACACAGACACACAAACACACACACATATATATATATATATATATATATAGATATATAGATAGATAGATAGATAGATTTTTATGCCAGAAGGCTGTTTTGGGGCAGGCTCTATTCAGTGATGCTCATTTAAACCCTGGATTTATATTTATATATAAATACACTGGAGTGAATTTGGTTGTCCTGTTCTGTTCTTAAGGCTTCAGCTCCTGTGTCGTGGAACTAGTTTCACTCTATTGGGCGCTTTTTGTTATATTAGGTTGGTGCAAAAATAATGTCGTTTTTTGACGTTCAACTTCATGTGAGAAAACGACATTATTTTTGCACCAAACTAATACTAGAAAGCCTTTCCAAGTGGGGAACATGTTTTTTGTTGTTGTTTTGCCATTTTAGACCTATTTAGCTGGAGAAGGGCCTACAATCTTTTTCCATAATGTTCTTCGTCCCAAGCGCTTTCGAATATATTTTTAGCCTTTTTCAAGGGGTTGTGTTTTTGACATTCTAAGCTTTCATTCATGTTTTGACTCTTCACTGCGTTGTTTTGAAATTAAGCGTTTATTACGAACCTTTACCTGATGAGTGTGACTGGAATTCGAGTAATCTTTTTTCAATCTTTTAAAAAAGATTTAATACTCCATTCCCACTTTTAAATAGGGTTAGGTTGACAGTAGAAGAGAGATGTTTAATATAGAGGGCAAGATGTTTCCTGTAATGTGATTTATATAGAATTTTAATGAATTTGACCATAATTATTATATAAGGGTT
>OZ038507.1:32827098-32839598 GCA_964036315.1 Acanthosepion esculentum | reverse complement strand
AATTTATTCCATTGGAATCGTAAAAACGATCCAATTCATCAGACCTACAGATTACAAAAGAAAACAGAAAAAACAACTCCGGGAAAATATTAGTAAGAGTATATGTGTGAGAGTCTCTGTCCTGGACATTGAGTTCTACCTAGATCATATCCTCTTGGAATTATTTTTATACATATATGTATGTGTATATATAATTGCATATGTATGTGTATATTTACCACTAATATTGTCTATATATATATATATATATATATATATATATATATATATATATATATATATATATATATATATATATATATAGCATAATGGGAAGCCACGTATACTTTCTCGCGGTGGACGCTACTTAATGCAAACAAACTTCTGAAAACAGTAATTTCTGATGAAAGATCGGGGCCGATCTGAAATATCAAATATATATATATATAAAAATATAAATAAATACTTTCACAAAAAAAAATTCAATTTTTTTTAATTTGCAACTTTTCAGTTGTTTTATATATATATATACTAACTTAAATGCAGAAAAAAAACTTGAGGCAGTAGAAATGTGGTGCTACAGAAGGATGATGAGCATACCGAGGAGTGAATATATGAGCAACGACAGCGTTTTAGAGAAAATGGAAACAAAAAAGGAAACTTATACATAACATCAGAACGAGACGATTGAAAATTTCACATAATGAGAAAAGAAGGCTTAGAAAATCTGACACTCACAGGACATATTGAAGGCAAGAGAGACAGAGGAAAGCAGCGCGTAATCTACCCAACAGGCTTGTATAAATGGTTGGAAGAACAAGGATTACAAGATATAGTAAAACTAGCTTAAAAGACGACCTGCTGAGCGGCATTTAAGCCAGCCCCTGCAGAGGGCTCGTGACTGCACCTTCATCGCAATAGGTTGGGGAAAGTAGATGGGCAACAATAAACTACAGAAGAACTTAAGATAGATCGCTGCTTTTAAGTATTGCATTAATATTTAAGCCCATCTGTTAAACGTTCAGCGATAATTCTTCTGCCGCCACATATTTTAAAGACTATTTGATGTACGTAAGTCCCTATTTTCTATAAAAACAATTATTTTTAATTCATGGGTGTATTTCGCAATTAATTTCAATTATTCCCAAATTTATTTCTAAGTTACAAAAATTGTTATCGTACAAAGAAAAACAAAAATTCGCCGCAAAAAAAATCACATAAAAATTTGCCGAAAACATTTGTAGTAATGAAAACTTGGGAATCTAGAATTTTAAAATTGTTGGCCCGGATCCGGTTCGGGGTATTTTTAATTTGCTCACGGCCTTAATCCAAAATGGTGTGATATGTTGGGTTAGGCCTCGAGAGTAAAGTTGAAAACATGGACAATTTTATTTTGAAACACAGTATTTTTTCATTTGAACATTAGCTATTGAAAGTCAAAGAATTGTTTCCCTTGAATTGTTTTTTTTTCTTTCAGTAGAAGCCAATATGGCGGAATCTGAAAACAATCACAGTAATGAAAAACTGGGAATGTAAAATTTGAGGATTGCGGGTCCGGATCCACCCCGGGATGTTTTTAGTTTGTTCACGGAATCAAGCTGATTCCAAAATGTTATATGTTGGGCTAGAGCCTCTTGGAGCAAAGTTTACAAATTGCGACACAGTGACACATTGATGTTCACATTATATAGAAGAAAGAATTGAAGAATAGAAAGTAAGAGAGTTTTGTCCCTTTAATCGAAAAGTTCGAAACAGGGACACACTGGCATTCGCGTTTATTATATATATATATATATATAAATATATATATGACTTATATATATATATATATATATATATATATATATATATATATATATATATATATATATATATATATATATATATATATATATATATATATATATATAAAGAAATATAGTCTTAAAGTGTGCTATATTTATGGGATAAATTACTCAATATCAGAGATAGAGCGTGTGGAAATATAAAAGTGAACATAGAAGTCAACAGTTAGAGGCGACAGTCTGTTTCATGCTAGATGCAATCGTCGGGCCACCGATGGCCCGATGATTGCATCTAGCATGAAACAGACTGTCGCCTCTAAGTGTTGACTTCTATGTTCACTTTTATATATATATATATATATATATATATATATATATATATATATATATATTAAAGCATGTTTCATTAAATAATATAGACAAGTTTTGTCTATTTATTTTAAGTAAGTTCCTTTCGTATTGTCTGATAAGCTTAATCACATTATTGTTGAAAGACGAAAGGAAAACACCATATTGACACATGTTTGAATCCAATCTAAGCTTTCGGCTTATATAAGCCATTATCAAAGATGACAATTTTAATAAATCAAACAACACATATACGAAACCACAATAATGGCCCGTCGTTGCTGTTTGAATAAACTCAAAGTAACGACAAACTCTTATTTACGAGCCAAGGAGTGAAAAACATGTGTCAATATGGTGTTTTCCTTTCGTCTTTCAACGATAATGTGATTAAGCTCATCAGACAATACGAAAGTAACTTACTTAAAATAGACAAAACTTGTCTATATTATCTAATGAAACTTGCACTAATGAAAATTTGCTGCCGAAATATATACAATTTATATATATATATATTACGCAAACGTTATTTTATAGATACCCATATTTGACAGCTCCCTCCGTAGCCCCTCTTGGCAACGGTAAAGCGGAGAAAAGCAGTTGTTGATTACATATGTTATACATCACAATACCAAGATGGCGCCTCGAGGTGGTGTAACGATTAGCAAACTTGCTACAACAATTACGACTGAGTAGTGAGTTCGATACTCACTTGGTGCCCCATACTTTCGGCCTTGTACCGCAACTAACTACGCTTGGAGAATCACAATATCCTACCCAAGACGGTGCTTCAATTTATCTTGGAAGGGTGTAGACGTAGCGGGGGGCAGTCTAAAGGCTGGATGGACAACATCAAATAATGAAGCAGGATGTACACTCCATCGCTGAGGCAGAAAACATATCTGGTTGACGGTGGTTAGCTTCATTATCGTCGCTCATGCCTCCTCTACGATTCCGTCACGAGAAAGGAAAATATTCGAGTAAATGATGCGTTCATTTATCGAACGCTATATTTATTTATTTTAGTCTACCGGCCTAAATATTCGTGAATTATTATTGAAGAAAAACATGCACTCCTCGGCAGGATTGGAACCCACGTCCCCACTTGGCAGGAGAAACCGTCGTTGGATTCAACGTGCTTTAGGCTGAATCGGCCATGGAGTGCGATCAAGCAAATTTGAATAGTGCCTTATAAACGTAATTCGTTAGCAGACTCTTGAAACATTATTCATTTTCGCAACCTAACGTAAACAAAGCAATCTCTAAAGAAATCATGGATTCTTGTAATAACTGCATTTAGTATTTAAATCATCTGTCATAGTTATAAATAAAAATATCCATCACTTCTTTAATATATATATATATATATATATATATATATATATATATATATATATATATATATATATATATATATATATATATATATATATAACCAAGCCGCTATCCATTACTCCACCGTGCCTCTTGAGGAATCGGTGAGCCGAGTTCGAATTCCAGTCGAACCCATTACATTCACTTACGTGCTAATACCCTTGGGAAAGGTGGGAATCCTCTTCTTCTCATCCCACCTATGGATAAATAGCAGGAGAGACTGGGTTCTATAGCCTTGGATGGCAACTGGTCTAGAAGAAGGAAAACTTTGTATTCAGAACCTGCGAAGGTCGTTTGGGGACCCGGTGGCACATAGTGCACCAGGCCTCTCTATTCGGCCGTTCAAAAAGTGTGGATGGCCCTGCACGAAACCTTCACCACTGTAATCAAATCTCATGTACTGTTGTCGGTCTGTCGCTTTCCTAGGAACTGATCTGCTTGATCCTCATACGTCGTATTCGGCTGGAGAGTGGAGTATATATATATATATATATATATATATATATATATATATATATATATATATATATATATATATATATATATATAGGTAACTATACTCGTGTCGACAAACCTTCGAATTCTTGATTTTAACAATAGTCAAATCAATCTCGAAGGGAAAAAATGTTTTAAAAAAGAAAGAGCCAGGAACATGAAAGTCAGTCGAAAATAATCGCACAGATACAGGTTCAAAGCCGAAAGAAAAAAACACGATACGAGTAAACAACTAAGTAAAGAGCTCGATACAAACGTAGAGGAGAACTAGTCAAACCTAATGAGCCAGACAAACCTACCAAGGTTTCACTTAGGCAGATCGTCAGATCAGGGCCAATTACGTTGCATATCCGTCTCTGGATCTTATCAAGAACCTTAAGACAAACATAAGGGGCACCAGACAATATATGGCAGCAATACTCCAGGGCGAATGGTTGATTTGTAGATTTGAAGGATCGACTCCGGCGAAAAAAATTCCGGGCGCGGCACAGGGAGCCAACTACATATATATATATATATATATATATATATATATATATATATATATATATATATATATATATATATATATGTTATACTTTATTTTTATAGTAGGTTTGTCTGGCTCATTAGGTTTGACTATATATATATATATATATATATATATATGTGTGTGTGTGTGTGTGTGTGTGTGTGTGTGTGTGTGTGAGTTATGGAAAAGTTTGTTCTTTTTTATTTTCCAAAGAGGGCCTGAACATTATGACCGTGTTCATAGTTGAAGGTACTAAGTGTTGGCGTCTTCTTTATTATCATCAATGCTTTCATTATATTGAATCTTTTTTTTACATGTAGATGAGGCTATCATAGTTGTATTTTCTACGAGTAATATACACGCATAAAAGTCTACACATTCAGTTAGAATTAAGAATAATAAAAGAATGTTTGTTAAAGGCTAAAAGAATAGCCAAATGCGCTCGAACATGCAAAACTTTCAGATAATTAATTACACACTTTATATCCAGAAAAGAAAAGAAAAAAACTCATGCGAACACAAGAAAAATTAAATAAAAAGTTTAAACGCAGTACCTTATCAATCGTCTTTTTTTAAACCGTTTCACCCCAAGCAAGGCGGGGAGCCACTAATACGCAAGGGGTTACAGAGAGTTGGAGCTAGAGCAAATAAAAGTGATAGAGGAAAGGATGAAGAGAAGGATAGGGGATAGATGAGGGCATCTGGACGCGTCGATTGACATTACATTTGAATAGTTGGAGATTATAGCTAACAGGGAAACAGGAAGAGGGGAGGGAGTTCCACAGGCGAGAGGTGCGAGACATGAAGCAATTGGACTAGAAGAGACGGCTACATTTAACAGTTTCGACAGTGAAAGGGTGTGAACGAAATGCCAGACTAGTAGAATGCTTAAATTCCTGAAGTCTTCGAACCAGCGAAAGCAGCTCCTCGGCTCAGTTACCATGAAAGTATTTGCTAAATCACAGAGGGAGGAGACGGCAGACGAGATGCCAGATCAGGGCCAATTACGTTGCATATCCATCTCTGGATCTTATCAAGAACCTTGAGACAATCATAAGGGTTACCAGACAATATATGGCAGCAATATTCCATGCAAGGGCGAATTGTTGATTTGTAGATTTGAAGGATCGACTCCGGCGAGAAAAAATTCCGGGTTCGGTACAGGAAGCCCACTATATTTATATATATATATATATATATATATATATATATATATATATATATATATATATATATATATATATATATATATATATATATATATATATATATATATATAAATATGTTTATATGTTTATACTTATCAGTAAAAACAGCATTTACCAGCCTGAATGTCCGAGAAATTTCACAGAAAATATGCTTCCTCCGGAAAGAATCGAACCTGTATCCTAATATATATATATATATATATATATATATATATATATATATATATATATATAAATATGTTTATATGTTTATACTTATCAGTAAAAACAGCATTTACCAGCCTGAATGTCCGAGAAATTTCACAGAAAATATGCTTCCTCCGGAAAGAATCGAACCTGTATCCTAAATGGAACGGTCATATATCCCGATCTGCTATACCATTTAGCTACATAGGAAGCGTCTGGTTAGCTTGGTTAAATTACTGTTTTTAAACTACAAATGTCCTATGATTTCCGTCGAACTCTCATATCTGCTTGAAGCGTATCGTAATGTAAACACTTAACGGTTCCGTGTAGGATATAGGTTCGATTCTTGTTTTTCCCTGGACTTATCAATGCAAATACATTTACTAAAATGATCATTTATAAGTCCAAGGAAAAACTACGAAATGATAATCTGTATGCGATATGTATGAGATCCAAACATTTTAACTATACAGATGACCTACCTACCTACCTACCTACCTACCTACCTACCTACCTACCTATCTATCTATCTATCTCATTCTGTTCATTATATATATATATATATATATATATATATATATATATATATATATATATATAAAGTTTGCCCGAGGGCAAAGACTAAGGTATAGTACTCATCAGAGAAATGCTGCTTGCTAATGACGCACCTCTAACCACGCACACAGAACACGGCTTCCAACAACTGATTTGTCAGCTCAACAATGCCTGGGAGTAATTCGGGCTAACTATTAGTCAGCATCGTTGACGTGGTGCTAGAACTCACAGATCAATTCATATATCTTGTCTCTACCATACACTAGCAACCTATCGCTTCACATGAAAATGTAAATAAACGCATCTCGGAAAGAATCAACAGTGATGATGAAAGTGAGCAAGAGAGTGTGGGACAACGCTCAGCTGACAACACACCAAACTAAAAGTATTTCAGGCATGTGTTCTTAGCAATCTACCTTACAGTAGCGGAAGATGGAAACATGTCAGACAGAAGGAGTAAGCAGAATGTTATTTAGGTACCTCCACGAATTCGGTATACGTAAGGTTTAAAATGAATTTTTAAAAATGCAAGCTTTCTTGAAATTTTTAATTTAGCTTTAAATGAAAGCTAAAAGATTAAATTTACTATACGCGGTAAGCAAAATACTTTGATATATTTCAGACAGAAATTTTATTGATTGGAATATACTTGGGTTTTTTTTCCAGTAAAACTGATCACGTCACCTGTTTTTTAAACATTTCTAAAAAAAAAAACTTAATTTTCTCGTTTAAAAATCTTGCAAAAATATATATATTTCTGAAACGTTATTTGAGGAACATTATCAAATCTAAAGTTAAGATAATCTAATTTGAAACACATATTATATATTTATTTCATAAAATGTTGTATAAAAGCATTTCCTAACCACGGGTTCTTGTTTTTTTTGTTTTTTTTGTGTTAATCGATTTACTGACGTCGGATTGACCACCGAACGTGTTCATAGTTAAGTATGGTGAAGCAGACGATAATTTTCATTAGGGTTTTGTTTTTTTCTCGTAAGGGGGCGACACTTAAAACACGTGACCTTTTATTAATTGATTTATCGATTTGTACATATTTTTTTCAGAAATTCTGAATCTATATACACATATAAAAACAAATCGAAATTCTTTTAAAAATAATTAGGGTCTTCAGGTTGTAATAAGCATTTAAATATATGATTAATAAATATAGTTTGATTTAATAGCAATGTTCCCTAAATATTATCTAATCGAAATTGAACTTTAAATGATTCAAAAACTTTATAAATTATTTAATTTTAAATTGTAAAAAATTATAAATTATGAAAACAAACCTTGTAAAAATTATTTTTCATCGAAAAAAAATTTCTTCAGACCATATTGTCTTTAATATATATTATTCATAAAAGTAATTAAAAGCTTCTCTAATTCAATAATGTCTTAGTTTTATGGCGTTTTTTTAATTTTCCAATTCAGAACAGATTTTCGGGAAGACTGGGTCCTATTTTGCAAAAATAAAAAAAATCGGTGATTTAAATTTTTTACAAAATGCTTCTTTAACTAAGACAGTCACTAAAAATTATCTGGATGAATTTCTGAAGCTTTCATAAAATTAAGTAAGTGGGTGAAACACCTGTAAAAAAATATTCTTAGAAGTTTATCTAATAAAATAATTTTAAAATAATTTCATTCATTTTTGTATAAGTCCTGAAAATTTAATTAAAATCCGACAATTATATGATTTTTGCAAGAATATCCAAATTAATGTGTCTGTCACTGCAAGAGAGAAGCGAAAAATTATGTTAAAAGTTAGTACAACAGCTGACGCAATCTGTTTCACCTAAACGGATCTTCAGGGTAAGCTGGCTAAAGAATATATATATATATATATATATATATATATATATATATATATATATATATATATATATATATATATATATATGTGTGTGTGTGTGTGTGTGTGTGTGTGTGTGTGTGTGTGTGTGTGTGTGTGTGTTTATCATATATATAATAAAAAAAAAAATATAATATATATATATATATATATATTTAAAAAAATAAAAACAGACCACTTTAAGGTTTCATGTAATAAATTATTTCACCACAGCCCTTTTAAAGGACCGCGGATCATCAGACTTTACTTCCAAAGGTTGAAACGAAAAACTATATATATATATATATATATATATATGTTTTTTATTTTATTTCAAACGGTGTTTATTGTCTCCCTACCGGCGTATTCGAGAAAACTTAATAAAGATATAGGAGAAAGAACCATTTGAACGTCCTGGATATGACGATAAACTACCTCTTTTTTCCTGGTCCACCTTGACCTGGGGGTGGTAGCACCAGTTAGGGTCCTAACTATGGGCAAATAATGAACCCCTAAACATTATGTAAAACTACAAGAATACATTTTCAAAATTAAAGCATAAATATTACCTGCAATACATTATTGCAGAAGGCATTACTAATGCACCTAAGAAAATTTAGTTTGGCATTAAATGACCCATAAGGTGTTGACATGCCACTAAACAAACAATATATTTAATCAGGGATGCTTTAAACCGCTCGGCCACAGTGTGCATCACCGATCGGTAAGGTTCTATTTAATTATTTCGAAATGTCATTCTTTACGCTCCGAATACGAAAGCAAGCAGATATGGACATTCCCAAAAAGGGAGTGAAGATTTGTATGCATTAAAGTTCAAAGGTCGGTTGATAAATCTATGGAACTTAATATCAGATCTTATAGTGAATGGCGCAGCCATTCATGTCCGACGATCCTAGTCTACTAGGGCGGCTACCTAATCCCTATTGCAAACACCTACTCAGGCAAATTTGCGCTTGTTCAACAACCCGCAGAGCCCACCTGTGGTTTATACTGCAACTATACTGAGAAGACCTTAGTTACGTTTTTTGGGAGAGAATGTGCAATCTAGCGTAATTGACAGTCCGGACAAGGCCAGAACGCTCAAAGTCTCGGTCACAGTGACTTGTGACTTCGTGCTTGCACAGCTATCGACGGCCTCGCAAGAGTTTCGTCTACCTAATTTCACTCACAAAATTTGGATTAGTCCGTGTTATCGTGCTGTTCCTTTCCTCCAGACCGATAACATCGGAAAGTCACCATCCTGACAAATCTACCATGGGGAGATGCGAACAATGGTCAGAAATCGAACGGTCTAACCCCTCGACCAGGCGCCAATTTGATCATATATTAATAAGCTTTCAAAATGAATGAAAGCTAATTCTAATTTTCAAATTTATTACACACAAGAGTTTCAATTGAATACACGCACACACATTTATATATATATGTATGTATATATATATATATATATATATATATATATATATATATATATATATATATATATATATATATATATATACATTTATATATATATATTCGGAATTTCAAAAATGTCCATATATATATATATATATATATATATATATATGACACGTTTCGTCCTTAATGTGTATGTGTGTGTGTGTGTGCGTGTGTGTGTATATATATAGTTTTAAGGTGTGCTATATTTATAGGCTAAAGTGCAGATGCTAGTTTCATGCTGATTGCGTCTAGCATGAAACAGCCTGTCGCCTCTGGGTGTTGACTTCAATGTTCACTTATATATATATATATATATATATATATATATATATATATATATATATATATATATATAGATATATATATATATATATATACATATATATATATATATATATATATATATATATATATATATACATATATATATATATATATATATATCTTATTATTATGAAAATCGGTAAAAAAATTTTGACGCGTTTCATCCGTTAGGATTTCATCGAACTGGACTTTGTTAATGTTGGCACGAAACGACAGACGCTGGTAGTTTTTGAAAGAATATTTTTCAATCTAACCATCTGTATTCTTTTTCTTTTTCTCCCCATCACCTTTGTTGATATATAAAATTATACAAAATTATTTAACCTTATATCATATATATATATATATATATATTATATAATATATATATTCAGGGTGATTGAAAATGTACTCCCAATTTCAAAAAAAAGTTATAATTTATTCATTAACTATAATTTTTACAAGAAATGGATATGAGAGGAGTGAATTTTGACATGAAGTTTTATTTAAAATATAGATTTCCCTACTGCAGCCATCCAGGAATGGTGTCAATTGATTTCACCAGGAACACTTGTCGTATTGAAGGCATAACTTCTTCTATTCGTACTTCAAGTTCTTTCAAAGTCTTTGTTTGGTATAGTAGACTTGCTCCTTTAACCAAACCCAAAGACAAAAGTCACAGGGTGTTAAGTCAGGACTCCCGACTGTGCACACATACATAAAATAGGGAATTACATTTTCAACCACGGAGGCAGGGTGAAGTCATGAATAGCGGCTTGGATTGAGGAATCGGACAGCCGAGTTAGAATTCCATGGGAAAGTCACCTTCCTGACAAAATCTACCATGGGGAGAAGCGAACAATGGTCAGAAATGGAATCCAGTACATTCACTTATGTGCTAATACCTTTGTGAATCCTCTTCTCCCTCCAGGAATATACTTCTAGGGTAAATAGCTGGACAGACTGGGTTCTATAGCCTTGGATGGCAACTGGTCTAGAAGGACAACTGTGAATTCGGCCCTTCAAAAAGTGTGGATGATTCTGAACAAAGCCTTCACCACTATAATCAAATCATATATGGCTGTCGGTTCCTAGGAACTGAGTCCACTATATGTATATATATATATATATATATATATATATATATATATATATATATATATATATATATATATATATATATATATATATATATATATATGTATGCAGGTGTGCAGTGAAATAGGAAAGAACACGTTAGGTAGATAATCCGGTGTTCCTTAATATTTAGCTTTATTTTCAAAAGGACAGTGCTCCATACAGAAGTAGAGCTTATATTATAATAATATTTTTAGTTTTTAAAAATATTATTATTATATATATATATATATATATATATATATATGAAGCACGGTAGAGTAGTGGCGGCTCGGATTAAGGAATCGGAGAGCCGAGTTCGAACACAGTCGAATCCATTTCATTCACTTTCGTGCCTATACCCTTATGAAAGATATTATTCCTTTTCTTCTCCCTCCAGCTATGGGTGAATAGCAGGACAGACTGGGTTCTATAGCCTTGGATGGCAGATGGTCTAGGAGCCCTGTGGCACTTAGCGCACCAAGTATCTGTATTCAGCCCTTCAAAAAGTGTGGATGGTTCTGCACAAAACCGTCACCACTATAATCAAATCTAATGCCGGGCTGTCGGTTCCTAGGAACTGATCTGCTTAACCCTCATACGTCGAATTCGACGGGAGAGTAGAGAGAGTATATATATATATATATATATATATATATATATATATATATATATATATATATATATATATATATATATATATATATATATGATACCACTACGTAAGTGGTAGGAGGTGGTGAAAGTGAAAGAGGATAAGAAAGCGGAGTGTGGGGAGGGAGTAATATTTGAAAAATCTTTATTTTTAAAAACACTATGCAATGTAATGTTTTATCAGTCAATGCTTATTTCTTTATTATTTTACTATTTACCAATTTCATGGATAAAAACTCCTTATTAAAATCTAAGGTGTGCCAGAGGAATTTAGTTTAGGGGTAGACAGATTAGCCTATCGTTCGGTTCACAAGCCTACTCGGTCTTTGGAACAAGAGTTGGGGGTTTATCCCTTGTTTCCCGTTTAGGAATAGGTTTCCGGTTCACTTCCAGTGGTTCTTTTTATCTTGCATGTGTTTGTGCCTCTTACTCTGTCACCCGCTAACTCGAGTGGACCTTGGGACTTGTACAGAGCGGGCATTTTTTTTTTTTTAAATTGCTCCCTAAAGTCCTCATATTTGCTGTCATATTTATCACAACGTTTCGGCCGTTGTACGCTCCAGCCTTCTTCAGGTGGTTGGAATGTCGAACTGAACCCTTAATTTCGCTCGCTGGGGTAGACTATTCTCGTTCCACGTGCCATGTCTAATGATGTCAGTTATCAGTTATCTCCTGTTAATTCATCTCTT
>OZ038507.1:32784598-32822098 GCA_964036315.1 Acanthosepion esculentum | reverse complement strand
ATAATGTCGGAATTAATAAAACAATAACAAGAACAACAATAACAGCAAGGACAACAGTAACAACAATTGCAGGAAACATTGTTGAAACAACAAGAACATCAGCAAAAATACTAGAACTTTTTTTTTAATGAAAAGTGAAGGTAACTTAAACACGTCTACTTTTTCTCTCACAGGCGTGAGTAGTAATTGCAAGTGGTGAATTTAAATATAACCCTGATGAAGAGGTTACATTTGCAGACGCTGTGAGGAAATCCTTAAAAAAAGACTGTATAAGCTGGTCAAACGAGAAAAAAGAGCGCTTGTTAAAATTAACTGGCGGAAAGTACTTTTCAAAATTGGACTTGTCAGACGTATATTTGCAAATCCAGGTTGACTAAGAATGTTCAAAACTGTTAACAATCAACACCCACAAGGGATTATAGAAATTTGACAGATTACCTTTCGGGATTAAAGTAGCACCTGGATTTTTTTTCAGCAAGTAATCGGCACAATGTTGAGCGATCTAAACTTCGGGATCGCCTACTCAGATGACATTGTAATAAAAAGTGAAAATCGAGAGGTATTCAGAAAAACAAATGAACTGAGTGATGAGAAATGCGGATTTTTCACGACGAAAATTAAATATTTGGGCCAAATCATCGACGAAAACCATAGGAAACCATATTCAACCAGAGTATAGTCCGATTAAAAATATGCCCTGCCCAACAAATGGGTAATCTTTATAAGCATTTTTAGGTTTCACAAATAATTATGTTTTTATTCCGAACATACATTTTTTTGCGAGCACCATTAAATAATTGACTAAGAAAAGACTCCAAGTACAGGCTGATCCGAAATTATTGTCTCCCCCTACATAATTCTTATACAAGGAATAGAATGTCGCTGCCGAAACTTAAGTTTGAACATAGATCGCCAGTGAGCAAATACAGACGATCCTATTATTGAATTAAGTAGACCACGTGACCGTAGAGGAAACGCATCAGTAGGAATTCGAGTGACGTCTATAGGATCTCTATTTCTTGTCTATCCTCTATTACTATTCGGACCTCTATTCGCTACTCGATTCACTATACCATTTCTCTATTCAGATCACTATACGGGGATTACTATTTCAGCGAGTATTATAAAAATCAACAAAGAAACTACACCCGTCATAAGCGGCAATACGAAAAACGAAAAAGAAATATCTTTGAATATACGCTCTTCGGCGCTAGAGAGCGTCGTCAGTGATGTTCTGATTTGGATCATTGGGCAGTTTCGGGTCTTTCAAACATCATACTGCCCTCACCAAGTCGGCCTCATCAGAGTTGATCAGTCTCTGATCTGCCATCTAAATGAACAGTCTGCAGACACTGACTTATATTAGGCAAATTCCGTCCTAAATTTTATCTAATGAACAATAAGAAATTTATTTAGTGAAAAAGATTTTGAACAAAGTAACTATAAACATTTTTTTTTCTATCCTCTGCCAGCCTCAATGATGGAGAAAGAGTTACCTCGCACCATCTCCAGTGAGACACGCTGCAAGAGCCACTACGTTTTTATTGAACAAGTACTATTAGTGTGAGTGCTATTCAAAGGCGTCTGACACCAGCATTGTAAAAAGGCGTACTATAGTTGTATCTGCGATTTCAAAGTCTCTACTACAACGAGCATTACGAAACTGACAACGAGTATTCGTTGGCATTACAAAAGTGGCAAAAAGTTTTGGTTGACTTCAAAAAATAATATAATTTTCTGTTTAAATGCTCTGTGGGGGTATTATCCAAGAGAGAGTTTCACGTGAACGATACCAGAATACTCATCAGTTGAAGGACGCCGTTTGGAGAGCCTTTGCAACAATCAACACAGTGCAGTCTCATAAAATATCACACAGGACATGGAGCCGCATCATTGTGTGCCACGAAAAGGATGGCGTCCATACAGACCTTCTCGATGTGTGACAACGTCAGTGAAAGTGAATAAACTGAATCCAGTACATGTGCTTTGTATTACAGTATTACATGTTCTTTTCGCCATACTTTTTGATAGGCGGTGACAAGACTTTCAGATCACCACATAGACCTGGACTGCCGAATACCTGAAAACATTCGAAAAAAAAACATTTTTTTAATTCTGACGTCAGACTCTTGCATTTTGATCCAAAATTCAAAATAATCATGGCGTGCGTTGCTAGTAACTACGGTATCGCTGCCATAATTTGGCATAAGAACAAAGATGGTTCTGTAGACGAAATAGCAGATGCGTCGAGAACACTTTTTATCGGCTGAGAAGAATTATATCCAGATAGAGAAAGAGGCGTTGAGAATAATTTTTGCTGGGAAAAATGTTCACAAATTCATCCACGGTAGAATGTTCACCCTACAAGCGGACCATCGTACATCGTTATCTATTTTCGGGTCAAAAAAGGGTATCCCGACATCATATCGAGCGAATCGATTACAGCGATGGGGGATAATTCTGTTTAATTACAGTTTTAAAATGGAATTACTGCCCTCAAAATAACTAAGCCACACAGATGGGTTGTCGAGACTCATACCTAAATTATGTGAACCTTTAGAAGATACTGTAATTGCCACGCTAAGAGTTGAGAATGAAATTAAGAACGTTCTCTGCAATACCGTATGTGATCTACCAATGATGAGATTAAAATAAAAGCTATGGTGGATACTTTTATTAGAGAAAAAAGAAGCAATTAAGTTGAAAATTGAAGGAGAAAAATAAAATTAAATCGAAAATGGATGGTGACAATATTTTAGCAATCTGCGGTGAGGTTTTAATGTATGGTGAAAGAATGGTAATGTCTGTATCTCTTCAGAAAAGGATGTTTAAAGAACTTCATACAGGCCATCCAGATATATTTGTAATGAAACCCTTCATCTGCAGCTATGTCTACTAAAGAGATTGGTAAAAGCCGGCAGAGGTTGTGCCATGGCAGCAAAATCACCACACGCTAAATTCCACCCATGGCCAAAGACAGACACAACGTGCTCGAGATTACACATTGATTTTACGGTATCGAAAAATGATGTCTACTACCTAATGCTTGTCGACAGTTTTTCAAATAGCCAGAAATTTTTAAATGCAAGAGTTAAACTTCTACAACAATAAATTTCTTGTTTGAATTATTTACTAGATACGATATCCCAGATAGCATTGTTTCCGTCAATGCCAAGAAATTCGCTGCTAAAGAATTTGAAAGTATTTGTAAAACCTTTGCGATAAAACCTATGAAAGCTTCCCACCGCAATCCAAGATCGAATGGGCAACCAGAACGATTCGTCGATACCTTCAAAAGAGCATAAAAACAACTTTACTTTTGACTTGTATCGGTTTTCACCCTGGTCGGGTTGAACCGGCTTCCTCTGGAGCAAGTACAGCATCACGAAACATCGCTGCCCACGCCCGCCGATCCTGTGCCAGGTCACACGAAATGGCGAGCCACTCGCGATTCCATCGTCGAAGACTAACTATTTGTGGACCCGATTGTACTGCTAGGTCATCCTTGATTGTGCTAGCCCGTGTCTTCAGCTGCCCACCGACACGTCTTCGCCAGCCAGGAAGAGGAGGGAGAAGTACATCGGGGATGAGCTCTCTCTTCGGGCGTCGAGTTGCGTACCCGAAACATCCGATGGTTCGAACACGCAGCTATAAAAACAACTAATGGAGGTGAAACTAAGGATATGTTATTACAGCGGTTTTTACGTGTATATTTTGTGACACTTAATCTTAACACGGTATCAGGTATGTCCCCGATAGAACTAATGTTCGCAAGGGAAATTAAAACGGTCTTTGACAAACTGCTGCCGAATAAAAAAAAAAAGGTCGAAATCAAGAAAAAATCCAATACCAAGAATTACTTCAAAACCGACAAAAAAAGTATTCTACTCGAACTTATAAAAATGGAAAGGAACGCTGGGAAGATGGACTAGTCCAGAGTTATTGTACATGATAAAACGGGTTACATTGGTGCATAAATTACATCTAAAATCAAATGTGAAAGAGGTACTCGGACGAACAGGGGATGCGAGAGGAGGAACCGATGGTGGTTCTGTGAGACGTTTTCGATGTACCTCTGCCTCAGATAGATCCGGAAACAACACGCTCCAGTAAAAGGAAGAGATAGCGTACAGAAGTGGTGGGTCTTTACCCCAAAAGAAAGAAGTATAATTTCTATAGGGAATGAGTCGCAAAAGGGGAGATGTTGTTACTGTCATGAATGAGCTGACCCATTCATGATAAGTAGTCCTAGGAAAATGTTAAGAAAAGAGTAGATGACTATTGTAGTTACTTGTCTAGCTGAGTATTAAACACTACTTCACGACTGACTCTGTCTAGGTACGTGTTGTGTCTTGCTAGACTACACATCATATCACTGTCGCTCTGTCTCTATTTACATATATATATATATATATATATATATATATATATATATATATTGAACGATAAAAATTATTAAAAAAATTAATTAAAATCTTCAGACATACTGGGTTGTAGATTAATATTCTTATGTTTTTATTATTATTATTTCATTTAGATTCCTCGACTAGTTTCGACCAACATGGCCATCATCAGGAGAAAAAAATGTTTCTGCTTGCTGGTAGCAGTAAACTACAGAAATGAATATATATATATATATATATATATTACACACACACACACACACACACACACACACACACACACACATATATATATATATATATATATATATATATATATTGTGTGTGTATTTAGGCATTATTTTTTCATTGATGGATGTTTAATTAAATAATATAGACAAGTCTTGTCTATTTATTTTATGTAAATCCTTTTCATATCGTCTGATAAGCTTAATAACATTATCATTAAACGAAGAAATCACAATATTGATATACAACGGAGCCTGATTAAAGTAGCTACTGTAGTCAGACTAAAAAAAAAACAAGCCAACCTTACATTAAAATTTACAAGCCATTTCCTACCGCACTGATTGGGGGTCCTTTTCAAGAGCTTCGGCCAGGTTAACTTTGTCAGCTCTGACGGATTTGCTATTGCAACAAGAATAAATGGTAGTGTCAACTTCATAAATGGCTACCTGGGAATCGATGACATCAGGAGGATCATTGATGAAGATGCGAAACAGTGTAGAACCCAGAAAAGAACCTTGGGGAATACCCGCATTCGTATGAAAGTATCTAGAATCGAACCCATTCAGAACGGCCTTCATTTCCTGATTTGATAAGAATGATTTGATTAAATCAAACAATCGTCTTGTAATGTCGTAGCCCTGAATCTTGCGTAGAAGACCAGCATGCTAAACACTGTCAAACGCTTTCGAGATATCTAGAGCCACAGCCCGAGCTTCGCCGTTATTATCAAGTTATATATATATATATATATATATATATATATATGTGTGTGTGTGTGTGTGTGTGTGTGTGTGTGTGTGTGTGTGTGTGTACACTAAACTAAATAACACACACACACACACACTTACCATGACCTCTCGAGGTACCAATAAAACTGCTGAACTGACCGAGGGAATTCAAACTAGCATGAATCCATCCAGCTCTTATCTCAAATGACAACTTAAAAGAGACTGTTTGACCAACACAAGGAATGTTAATAAACTCATGTTAAAAAGATAAAAAAAAAACAAATAAAAAAACAAATGAAAACTACAGACAAAAGTTCATTTTCTCCATCAAGACATTCATTTCTGTAGTTTACTGCTACCAGCAAGCAGAAGCATTTTTTTCTCCCGATGATGGCCATGTTGGCCGAAACTAGTCGAGGAATCTAAATGAAATAATAATAATAAAAGCATAAGAATATTAATCTACAACCCAGGATGTCTGAAGATTTTAATTGATTTTTTTAAATAATTTTTATCGTTCAATATATATATATATATATATATATATATATATATATATATATATATATATATATATATATATATATGATAGAAATTGTAAGGAGGATTTGATAATTATAATTAAGTAATTCATTGAGTCTGAAAGAAACATCAACAGAATGCAGAAAGCACAGGACGGCCGTTTCGTCCTATATTTGGGACTCATCAGCAGTGCGCATCCACCACCGAGAATTGAAACCCTGACAGTTAGGTTGTCAAGTATATTGAGTCTGATTTGCTATCTCTTCGTTACCGAGGCCCGTTGGTACAGTTTGGTATTGTGTTTGCTTGACAACCTAACTGTCAGTGTTTCAATTCTCGGTAGTGGAAGCTGATCGTTTTGTGTTCACTTTGTTTAGTTCTTTTTTCGTAAAAGATTTAATGTTTAGTATAGAGCTTAGAAAAAATTCGCTGTGTGAGATAGGCAAGAAGTAAGGCATGTAGCAACACAAGCACGGCAAAGGGCACTCTTTAAATGCAAGGAAGGGCAAAAATATTTTAAGTCAAGTGATAGCGATTGTTGTATGAGTCGTACGATTTTTGAATCAAGCACGGGCAACGCTAGGCCATGCTGCTAGTATATATATAAAAAAACTTAAAAGCGTTGGTTGAAGTAATCCAATAATTTACCACACCAGAATTGAACAAAATCTTGGACAGTTGAGTTACTAAAGGGGATTAACTGTGATATCCAAATAAGCCATAGCTCGTGGAATTATAACAATGCACCTCCGTGGACTAAATAGGGTCTGTTTCGAAAATTTCAACGTATATAACCTGAAGAATGCTGGAGCCTTACAACGGCCAAACGTCGCGATTATGGCAATAGAGACGAGGACAACAGTCCCAACGATATAAATAGTTACATTACCTTATCTCAGAAATATAGACAGATCCTGAAGAAGACTGGAGCGTACAACGGTCGAAACGTCGTGAATATGGCAAACAGTCCGAACGATGAAAATGATGTAAATACATAAATCTTGTTATTTCGAACCCATCAGTCGGTTACCCTACTTTTCAATCTAGTTATCTTGTTTTGAATTTGTTTTTATCGATTTCGCACCATTCATATCGATTGTTCCGATCTCGTTCGATTGAAACCGAAACATGTCGCATTTTTCTCTTCGGGTGCGTTATTTATTTCTGTGTGCACCAATCTGTTCCTCATCTGCAATTCTTCTTGTAATTTCTTCTTGGATTGCGAACCAATTTTTTTTCCAATCGATTATATGATTCATATTCGTCATCTGTGTTGATTGATATTTGCCATTTTTGGTCGGAGCAGCGGTTCCGTTCGATCAAAGAGAACAACAATTAATAGAATAACCTATTTCCACAAAAGGAGCAGATCAGTTCGCCTATCGTCCGGTACACACTCCTCTCCGGTTTTGGTAACAGAAATAGGGGTTTATCAGTTGTTTCCAGTTTAGGATGTCTACTTCAACTCTATACTTCTAACGTTTCTGCACAAAACGCTATTTTCTACAAAATTACTTTTAGAGGTGGGGTAATGGATAGCGGCTCAGATTGAGGAATCGAAGACTCGAGTTCGAATTCCAGTCGGATCCATTCCATTCACTTACGTACTAATGCCCTTGGGATCGGTATGAATCCTCTTTTTCTCCCTCCCAGCTATAAATAGCAGGAAAAACTGGTTTCTATAGGATCGGAAACTTCATGAATTCAAGCGTTCTACTAGGCTGGATTCTCGCTCACACCCTGTCACTGTCGAAACTGTTAAATGTAGCCGTCTCTTCTACTCCAATATCTTCATGTCTTGCACCTCCTCCCTGTGGAACGCCATTCCCTTTTCCTGTTTCCCTGAGAGCTATAATCTACAGCTATTCAAATGTAATGTCAATCAACGTCTCCAGATGCCTTGATCTATCCCCTATCCTTCTCTTCATCCTTTCCTCTATCACTCCTATTTGCTCTCGCTCCAACTCTCTGTAACCCCTTGCGTTCTAGTGGCTTCCCGCCTTGCTTGGGGTGAAACGCTTATATATATATATATATATATATATATATATATATATATATATATATATATATATATATATATATATAAGCGTAGAAAAAAAAAAATGGCGAAAATTTACCCATCAAACCCTATATATCTATATATATCTATATATATCTATCTATATATATATATATATATATATATATATATATATATGTGTGTGTATAGGGTTTGATGGGTAAATTTTCGCCATTTTATATAATCAAACAGATACCAAAATCGATTAACCGCAGGCATTCCGACAATTCCTTTTTTTGTTAACGTTGTAAAAATTCGTTTATATCGCTTATTTAATAGTTTTGTTTTGGTTTGGGAAGATAATTAAAGCTATTTATTCCATTTTGGGGTTGATTGTTTAATTTAATTTAACCCAAATAAATAAATAAACAAATAAACGACTTCCGGTAAAATAACCGCCAAAATAGACTACTCACAATGCACCACTGACTAGTATATATGAATAGCCGAGAAAAATAACACCACCCGTGGTCTGGCGATTGCATCTAGTATGAAACAGACTGTCGCCTCTAAGTGTTGACTTCTGTGTTCACTTTTATATTTACACACGCTCTATCTCTGATATTGAGCACTTTATCACATAAATATAGCACACTGTAAGACTATATTTCTTTTTATATATATATATATATATATATATATATATATATATATATATATTGTGTGTATTTAGGCAGCATTTTTTCATTGATACATGTTTCATTAAATAATATAGATAAGTGTTGTCTATATATTTTATGTAAGTTCTTTTCATATCGTCTGATAAGCTTAATAACATTATCATTAAACAATGAAAGAAAATCACAATATTGATACATATTTTTTAATCCAATCTAAGCTTTCGGCTTACATAAGCCATTATCGAAGATGACAATTACACAATACATTAAGCAATACACGAACAAGAAATTGATGATAGTCTGTTTTTGTTTACATGGATGATTTCCAAGCAACGATAATCACGTGCATATAAGACGCTGAAAGCGAAAATCGCACGTATGAATATATATATATATATATATATATATATATATATATATATATATATATATATATATATATATATATTAGCTTGTCATACTTGAAATGACACACTTTAGAGGAAAAGCATAAAACTCTTACTGTTGTCAAAGAATATCCCTTTCTCATCGCATGTAGTGATTCTATTCAAAAATGTTTTTTTCCAAGTCTGTCCTCGTACAGTAAGATTGATCGACATTATTTCGATGGGCTTATAAGCAATAATATATTGGAAGAAAATTATCTGCAAAGGTAAAAGAGTCAGAAATAAATCAATATTTTTATATATGCTAATATATATATATATATATAATTTGGTCATTTCATGTGTGGCAAACTAATATATATATATATATATATATATATATATATATATATATATATATATATATATATATATATAAAAGTGAACATTGAAGTCACCACACAGAGGCGACAGACTATTCCATGCTAGACGCAATCGTCAGGTGGCTTTAAAATTATATTTCTTCATATATATATATATATATATATATATATATATATATGTTATGGTCCAATATCTTCGCACCACTGTTATGGTCCAAGGTTAGGACCAAGGAAGAACAACACTAACGAAAGAGTAGGAATAACAAAGATATATTAAGCAGAACAAAAATACAAGAAGTTGAAGGTGTTAGTATGACTGTCAGTCTGGTTTAGGGTGAACTACTATTGTCTCGACTCGTTCCGTCTCGACTCGTTCTACTTCCTCTACCGTCTCTCTTGATAGGCGCAGTCTTTATAGTGTCAGGAAGATTTCATTGTCGTTACAGGTAAGTTCCCACAACAATATATATATATATATATATATATATATATATATATATATATATATATATATATATATATATATATATATATATATATATTGAATGTTAAAGACAACATAGAAGAAAACTATTCTTAATCGACGAGTTTCGTCCTCGGAGGGACTTTATGAAAGCAATGTAGGATCTATTTTGTTGTATTTCATATACAAAAGCGAGGATGTCATTGGTTTATCAAGGCTTTGAAATATGACACCGATCATTAATGTTAATCCCAGTTGTTGAAAGGTCAGTCTAAACATGTGTTCTACACAAAATGCCATGATTCACAGTCTAACAGAAATAATCGAGTAATATTCAAGAATTTTATTTCTTCCCCCCCCCCTAAAATGAATATTGTTTAAATTCTGATCATATTTTTATGGCGTGAAGTAGACACATGTGCTTAACATCTTCAAAAATATGACGTGATGGATTTAACCGTTTTTATAGTATTTTTAAAAACATTTGTGGTCGTGTATGTTGGTTTAGTAAAGTAGTAAATCTTTCAGGTTTGGTTTGGTTTGGTTTATTTTGTTTTACGGTATATCAACCTCAATGGATTATTTAATGCCGACAAAATTTCTATTGCTGGTAATGATTTTCTTCAAATATCTATTCCTGGGAATATTTTTCCTTGAAGAAATCTATAGCTGGTCATATTTTTTTCAAAGAATGTATAACTGTTTGTATTGCTGGTATTTTTTTTTTAAGTATTGCTGATAATAATTTTTCCTTCAAAAATTATTGCTGGTAATAATTTTTTTTTATTACAAAGTATTTCTGGTATTAAAACCTATTTTTACACAAGTTTGGGTGTTAACTATTTGCCCATAGCTGGGTCCCTAACAGATGCTACCACCCTGGGTCAGGGTAGACCTGGGAACATCAGCAATTAAGAGCTGGTTCCATGCTCCTTAAAACCTCGTGATCAGAGGCCTTACTGGTGGACGTAGATTATCGTCTTACCCAGGACGCGGATGTAGTTTATCGTCATACCCAGGACGAAATTCTTTCAGGAAAGGTGAAATTGAAAAAAAAAAAAACGGTGGCGTAGATGTATATTTTGATAAGATTCGATCGCGGCACTCTCGAGAATTCTCATTAATTTCTCTTTTGAGGAGGGTAGCATTTTTTTTATATCAAAATATTCGACGTATTCTATCTTAGGAAAAAAGATTAAATTTACTTTAGTACTCAGTGAAGATTGAATGGTTCAGAGCAAACAACTCGCTAAACATCTTTTCGTGGTAGGCACATATGTACTTATATGGCTCTGGATCAAAGTTATCACACAGAGACCCCTGTGAGGATACACGGCATTAAAATTTCGAATTCTTTTACAAACAAAGTTAACTCATGATTGTATTAGCGAAACACCACAAAGTTTCAGCCAAACAGTTAACAGAACAAATAGACAAAAAAAAAAAGACAATTATCAAACAATTTCAGGTTATCGGGTAAAAAATTACAATTTCAAGCAAAACTTAGTTAATTCCACCTGCCTGAATCACTGACTAAGCATTTTCAGTTGACGAGATTGAGACCTACATTTTTGTTGACCTTAGAATACGGACACTGTGTAGCATTGTGACGAGACAATCAAATTAGACTTTTGTCGGCACATCTCCAAACTTTTCGACATTTGCATACACGGAGATTGTTTCATCTGAGAAGAGACGATAAGCTTTTACTTATTTCTAAGACAGACATTTTATTAGAAAATATAATCAATCGAACGAGAACGACGAAAGTGAACAGAAAATCAAACAATGAAGAAATCAAACATGGAAGATAGATGCAGATATGTGTGCAGGAAGAAGAGGACGTCTCTGCAGGGGATTCTTTCGCAAGTCGTCATTTAAAACTACTGATGACGTGGAATTTGCTATAATAAGCAAAGTGCAGAATCTATCTATCTATCTATCTATCTATCTATCTATCTATCTATCTATCTATCTATCTATCTATCCAACTCAGTCTGTTAATATTTATCTAATTATTTGTATCTCAATCTATCTATCTATCTATCTATCTATCTATCTATCTATCTATCTATATACATATATATATAACTCAGTTCATATCTATCTATTTACCTATCTATCTATCTCATATGAAGATGAAAGAAAGGCGAATTTTGACGTACTTATTCTGTGAATAAACACGAAAATGACTGTCAGTGCTCAATTCGGGAAGAGCTTGTAATATTAGTAGATATGATAGATAGATAATAGATATGAAAATACACACACACATGCATATATGTGTGTGTCTGTTCATAGCTATCCTTCTGTGCCTGTGTGTCTGTTCATATCTATCTATCTATCTATCTAAGTCTGTTCATATGTATATATGTATCTATCTATCTATCTATATATCTATATATCATATCAATATGTTGACATCTATCTATCTATCTATCTATCTCATATGGAGATGAAAGAAAGGCGAATATTTACGTACTTATTCTGTGAATAAACACGCCAATGACTGACAGTGCTTAATTCAGGAAAAGCTTGTAATATTAGTAGATACGATAGATAGATGATATATATGAACATACACACACACATGCACGTATATATGTGTGTGTTTGTTCATATCTATCTATCTATCTATCTATCTATCTATCTATCTATCTATCTATCTATCTATCTATCTATCTATCTTAATCATTTCTTGGCAATTTATCTTTACACTGACCGAACATAAAATTGTAATACCCTTAAGTACACCCTTGGTACGCTATGTATAGTTGTGGTTAATATATATTTTGATAACATGTTCAATCTTTTTATGTAGCATCACACGTTCACCCTCCGCTGGTAGGCCTTAGACGGTGAAACCCGATGTGAAAAATAATTTTCGAACTTCTTTCATTATAACGTCCCTTTGAAAGACTAGCGAAATATTTACAAAGCGTGCAAAACCTAGAAAATGTGTAAAAAATTGCAATGGATAATCAAAGCTTAAGGACCACTGGCAGATCTTAGTTTAAAGGTAGCCTGCAAGGTTTCCAGAGCACTGATCTTAAGGGGATAGGTTCGCCTACCGCTCGGTTCACACTCCTCTCCCGTCTTTGGTATTCCTTTGATAAGCTGTATGTTCCACTCGTCGTGTTTCTTTGTGGACCGTCTCTCAAGAGGATGCTTCCCCGATCAATATCAACCTGTTTAAGTCTCGTGTTAACCGGTATTTTTTCCCAAATATTTCCACAAAATATGTTTCTTAGTCTATAACCCTGGACCTCGAGTGACACTTGGACTTTGTACAGGGTAAATATTATTACAATAAACCAAAAAAACAAAAAAAACAACGTTTGTGCAATTTTTAACCTTCAGCGGTTGTCCAGAGTTTTGTTCTCTCGATCGCTGTTTTGATTATAGCGGAACGAGAATAAGTCAGATTTTCCATTTGACATTTCATTTTGTCTTGATGGATTTTTATTTGGATTTTTTTTTTATTATTATTTATCCATCTATTATTTTCTTACTCGTTGCTTAACCGTTCAAAGAGGTATTTCGTACATTAAGTGTTAATTCGATACTTTAGCATATGGAATAAATACATAACATCGTAATGCTCAAAAAGGGTCTATTTTTCGATAGTCACGCTCGCCCCATTTCCGTTCTTTATTGCTTAATAGACGTCTCTTTTTTCACCAACTATTGGACTATATGTGAATCTCTATCTATAAAAGGCAGGATGTGTGTGTGTGTGTGTGTGTGTGTGTGTGTGTGTGTGTGTGTGTGACGAATGCACTGCCGCATTTTTCGACGGATTTGCACCAAAATTTACATGCACATGCTCCAAGTTAGCAGGAAGGCCCAGACCGACGTTGCATTTCCCAACTCCCATCGATAGTGGAAATAATCGATTTTTTCATGCTTCTACGGTAGTTTTCATGTAGTTTGCAGCCATTTTCTACTGGCCAGAGTGAGAGCCTATAGCTGGCTGCCACGAATAGGCAGGAAGATTCTATTGACCAGTGTGAGAGCCAACAGCTGACTGACACGAATGTTAACTAGCATGCTAGCATGCAAAAAAAAAAAAATAATCGATAGCTGCATTCGTCACAAGTGGGAAAAATTTAAATCTGCATGGCACTTTACTCCAATTGGCACATTCGCTTGCTTAAACTCAACGTTGATTCTGATTCCGCAGAACTGGTTTGGGTGTGAAAAAATATTTGTTGTTAACATTGTTTTTTCATTCGGTTTTTCCAGTTACGAGTCCTTTTTTAAAGCTGATTGTTTTGTGTTCATTTTGTTTAGTTCATTTTTCGTAACAGATTTAATGTTTAGTATAGAGCTTAGAAAAAAATTCGCAGTGTGAGATAGGCAAGAAGTAAGGCATCTAGCAACATCAGCACGGCAAAGGGCACTCTTTAAACGCAAGGAACAGCAAAAATATTTTAAGTCAAGTGATAGCGATTGTTGTATGAGTCGTACGATTTTTGAATCAAGCGCGGGCAACGCCGGGCCATGCTCCTAGTTATAAATAACTGTGCCTAATTCTTTGTTAAATGACCTAATTAGCACTATTGCTCATCCCTCTTTCCGTTTTAGTCTTTTTTTTTTCGTAACAATCTACAAGCGTAAATTTAATTTTAATTGTCAATCTCATACCTTAATTTATCACGTTAATCGATAGTTTTAAACGAACTTTCTAAGTTTACTCGTTCAACCTGTTTGAAACGATATTTATTTATTTATATTCGTTTTAACACGCTGCATCAGTAGTAATTTATTTATTTTAATCGTAAAACCAATGTAAATTTCGAGTTATTTTATGGTTGAATAATTTTTTTTTATCTTTATTAAAAACAGTAACCATTAGCTGGCGAGATGAAACTTGATATGGGGAGCAAAAAAAGAAGAAAAAACGGAAAACAAGTATCCGGTGAAGGCGTATCCACGAAAAAAAGAAAAAGAAAGAAAGAAAATCCCCCGTAAACAAGTTAAATAGATCTCACACCATTGTAATTGGCTGTTGGTCAACTTCTAATCAAATGTGTGAAATCGGGTTATAATTTGCCTAATATAATGAGGAAGTCGTTGATTTTGGGATGCGACCTGTGCGGATACATTTTCGGTCGGTAATTTGATCAGGTCCGTGGTTGAGCCGGGGTCCGTCGCCCGGGACGCAGAGATAAAAAAATAGTTAAATATTCTTCACTTGCTGATAGATTTTTTTTTTTTTACTCCTGTGGCAGTGGAGACTTCTGGGGTTATTGGTCCTCTTTCGATGGCGTTCCTTCGGAGGATTGGGGCGATTGCGTCTCGATTAAGGGACGAGCCCCGTGAAACGTAGTGGCTCTTGCAGCGTGTCTCACTGGTGATGGTTCGAGGTAATGCTTTCTCCATCATTGCGGCTGGCAGAGGATAGCAAAAAAAATGTTTATAGTTACTTTGTTCAAACTTTTTTTTTCACTAAATAAATTTCTCATCGTTCATTAAGCAAAATTTAGGACGGAATTTGCCTAATATGAGTCAGTTGCAGACTGTTAATTTAGAGGGCAGATCAGAGACTGATCAACTCTGATGGGGCCGACTTGGTGATGGGCAGTATGATGTTTGAAAGACCCGAAACTGCCCAATGATCCAAATCAGAACATCACTGACGACGCCCTCTAGCGCTTAAGAGCGTATACTCAAAGATATTTCTTTTTCTTTTTTCGTATTGCCGCTTATGATGGGTGTAGTTTCTTTGTTGATTTTTTTTTCCAATTTTCTCTTTTTTATTTCTTCTTGTTTTCATATGTGCGTTTTTATAGCCTTGATAAATTGTTTTATTTTTCTTCAATGAATAACGATTTTATATAATTACAAATTTGAAACTGGTAACTTATATTTGCGGAACAATTTTCGCTGGTTATAAATTTCTTTCTTTGAATCGTTCGTTTTCTACAACGGAAAAACTGACAAGAAAAACATGCCAATAGATTAAAAAGCCAAAATAATATCAGCATTTTTAGTTTACTATTTTTAATTTTAATTTTTTTTTAAATTTAATATTTTTTTATTATTATTTGCCGACAGATTTCCGCGTTGCTTTAATGGGACACTAAATGAAAATGACAGACAAGCAATCGACGAGGAGGGGAAGTGTGGTAAGGATTCAACACATCATTGCTAGCTTTTTTGAACGGTGACAGTGAAAGCTGTAAGTTGCTACCTGCGAGGAAAACGAACTGAGAAACTGGTGAGTGGTGGCTAAGAGTGATATTGAGTTGTCAAAAGTTCTCTTACTGTAGAAACGTTTATTTCTGGTCATAGGTTGAGAAATGTGTTCATTAAAAATTGATTAGACAAGAAAGGTTAACAGGTTCAGGCTGAGACAGTAACTTGTAGACTCAGCAAAATGAAATGAAAAAAAATGAAGTTGGGGGAAAACGAAGTCATGACATGATCAAAAATAAAACTTTACACTTACCTTACTTTTCATCGGTTTCTTATCAGTTCAAGATATGTTCCCTCTATACGACATTCTTTGTCAGAGGTACAACGAAAAATGTTATAGTTCCCGACGACGGCGACGGCTTTATCTTGAATCCAAGAATTTAAATCTTCTTTGCCGATCGCTTCCTTTATGGTGATAGCGTCTATGACTATATTTAACGCCAATGTGTAGTTTCAGGACTGGAAGCTTCCAATTTCACCAGAACCTCATTCATTCCCTATCGGCGTTTGTTTTTGCAAGAGTTGGTTGAAAGTGAAAGAAAATCAGAGAAGATAGAAACTGCCGATGGCGTGAATTTGATTAAAGTTGGACATCAACTTGCCGGGAAGTGATCCACAGATTTGATTTCATGACTTGCCTCTGCGGCACATACATGGAACGAGACATGAAGAATCCAATCATGAAAATGCAACGGACTGCCACTGATTGTTATAATTTCGAGTGGTGCCTTCTGTAGCATATCCGTGATGCGTAGCCCTCTCTTTCCCCTTGTTCAATTGATATGTTGATCTCGTCATCCGCTTGTTCCACCGTTGGAGTCTTTGGGTTAGTCGAGCTTAGTCTTCTTCCTCTTCGACCTTGCCGCCAATGTTGACCCTACCAGGAGTTTAGAACTCCCGACGGCTACGTTCTCAAAGTGTCTGCACCACAACAAGGAACGACTATCATTGCGGGAGAAAAAGCTGTTTGAGAAGAAGAGACGGTTACATTTAACCGTTTTGACAGTGAAAGGGTGGGACCGAGATTCCAGCCAAATAGCTCGTCTAAATTCATGTAGACCGGGAACCAGCGAAAGTAGCTCGTCGGAACAGTTGACGTGAAAATATTTTTCTATATTTCTGAGATGAGGTATTATGTACAGTATTTACACTAGTCGGAGTATTGACCTCATCTTTGTCGCCATAAAGGGTTCAGTTCGAAATTCCAACCACCTGAAGAAAGCCGGAGCGTACAACCGAAACGTTGTGACAAATATGGCGACAAATGTGAGGACAATAGTCCGACTAATGTAAATACTGTGAAAATATTTGTTGAAGAGACAGAGGGAAACCACGCTACGTCTGTGGGACAGCGATTGTAAACTAAATGCCAGGGCAGGACCTATCATCTTGCATATTCGTCTATGGATTTTGTCGAGGCCCTCGAGACGTACAGCATGACCACGGGACCATATATGACAGCAATATTCCATGCAAGGACGGATGGTTGATTTATAGATTTGAGGGATGGACTCAGACGAGAAACATTTTCTGACATGACAAAGAGCCAACTTTCCTTGCGATAGATGAAGCTATTGATTCAATGTATTTATTCCACTTCATGTCAGTGGACAGCGTGAGACCAAGCAGGCGTAACGAGGCGCTCCCAAGGGGTTGAGAATCGGTCATTCTGATGGGAGGCAGGAAGGGATCTCTGTGGTGGGTAAAGGAGAGTAGTTTCGTTTTGGAGGCTTTAAGGTTTACAAGCCATTTCCTGCCCAATCAACCACAGATTGGAGGTACTTTTCGATATCAACAGCCAGGTTAGTTTTGTCAACGATACCAGATTTACTATTGAGGCTGGAGTAAATAGTGGTGTCGTCCGCGTAGATGCCAACTTGGGAACTGATGACTTCGGGAAGGTCATTGATGGAGATCAGACATAGTGTAGGGGTCCAAGATAGATCCTTGGGCAACACAAACGTTTGTGATAAAGGAGCAGAAGGAGAACCCGTTTAGGACGGCCTTCATTTACCGGTTTGACAGGAATGATTGTATTAAGTCAAATAATCGTCCTGTAACACCGTATCCATGAAGCTTACGAAGGCCAGCATGCTAAGCCCTAGTGAACGCTTTAGAGATGTCTAGAGCCACGGCTCGAGTTTCTCCATTATTGTTGAGTGTTTGGTATGCAAATTCATTTAAGGCCGTTAGCATGTCAGCGGTAGAGCGAGCAAAGCTGAAACCATATTGCTTGTCGGAGAGCAGATTATGTGAAGTAAGGCGCTTAACTTTATCAGCGTTGATTAAAACCTTGAAGACTTTACTGAAGAGTGGTAACAGACTGAAGGGTCATCAGAGTTCTTAAAGACAGGCACAACAGATGAGGGCTTCCAACAGGATGGAAAGCACAGTTGGCGAGGCAGTAGTTGTAAAGTTTACAGAGGACAGGATACTAACGAAACCACTATAGGCCATTTTTTTTTAATTTAATGTAGATTATAGGCACAGAAATAGTACAGTGGATTAAAGCTCTGTCTCGTGCATTTAGTGACATAGACATAATGAGTTCAATCCCTGGTTCGAGCAGTAAATACGTAAACTCGTTGAACATAGAGCGAGTAATTACGGAGTAGTACTAAAAATCAAAACGAAACGCGTTATCCGTAGAAATGGTCAGATGAATACGAACAGGCTACAAACCTGATGAAGGGCGGAGGACACAACGGTCGAAACGTTGTGATAACAACAACAAAGACGAGGACAATCGTTCGTATGTAAATAGTGTAAACAACAATAATTCTATATCTCAGAAATCCAGGCATGTATTATCAATATTATTGGTCCTGATCTGGTGGCTCGGCTTCAGTCACTTTCCCACCAGCTTAAGGTCGTCTTTCTGTGCATTTTCTATAAATTCTTTCATGGTAATTTGTTAGGACGAGATCTTCGATATGGTACGTAGACTTTATAAATTTATGCGCAGTAGTAGACTGGCATTAAGATCTCATCTTTTTACAATTGTGCTGGCTAGAGGTAGCCGTATGTTCTATATATATATATATATATATATATATATATATATATATATTTGAATTGGACAAAATCCGACAATTTATTTAAAGACATTTATGATATATATATATATATATATATATATATATATATATATATATATATATATATATGTATGTATGTATGTATCCGAATGTAATGAGAACCAAAATAATATAAATTATAACGTTCGCAGCATTAATTCAAAAGAGGACTCGATACCAAGAGTAGAGCAATAATTATTTATTGTATTTTTTTACTTGCGGACAAAAAGAACTTGCTGACTAGAAAGATGCATTCTTGCTTCGACGCAGCTGCATCTCGACTGGTGACAACCAAAAATGGTTATCCATTTTGGTCCTCAGCATTCGTCCATGTTTAGAATATTGCCGCTACATTGCTCTGCTATTTATCTTGAGCTCCTTTATAAGATCCGAAGAAGAAACAGCAATATTATTGGTCTTGATCTGGCAGCTCGGCTTCAGTCATTGCACATCGCCGGTAAGGTTGCTTTTCTCTACCATTTTTATAAATACTTCCATGGTAATTGTTTGGATGATCTCTTCGATATGGTACCTAGACTTTTTAAATTTAAACGCAGTACTAGACTGGCGTAAAGATCTCATCAGTTTACAGTTGTGCTGGCTAGATGTAGCCGTATGTTCTAGGCTAACAGTCTCTTTTCTCGACCTTCTCACTTGTGAAACTCACTTCTCCGATTCCCCAATCCCAGCCGCTATCCACTACTCCATCGTACCTCCTTTATTAGGCATTAAATTCCGTCACTTAGCATTCTCCAAAGTTTAGCCGTAATTTCGCAGTTAGCCTTAAGCAATTTTTAAGCGTTCTTACATTTAAAATTTGTTAAGCCTAACAATATTATTTTGCCTCTATTTACAAATAAATGTTACAAAATAAAATCCTCACATTTACCTAGATGAAGTCCACCAGAGAACGAAACGCGAAATGATAAAAATATAGTTTTAAGTTAAGGTACGCTATATCGTTGGATAAAACTGCCCATATCAGAGATAGAGCGTATAGACATGGAAACTGAGGTCAACAGCAAACAGCGATAGCCTGAGTCGGGCTTGATTCATCTGATTTATGCTTGAACGCTATCTTCAGGCCATGAAGATTGCATTCAAGTATATATATATATATATATATATATATATATATATATATATATATATATATATATATATATATATATATACTTGATTGCAATCTTGGCCTGAAGATTGCATTCAAGTATATATATATATGTATATATATATATATATATATATATATATATATATATATATATATATATATATATACTAGCATTCAAGTATATATATATATATATATATATATATATATATATATATATATACTTGAATGCAATCTTGGCCTGAAGATAGCGTATATATATATATATATATATATATATATATATATATATATATATATATATATATATATATATATATATATATATATATATATATATATATATATATATATATATATATGTGTGTGTGTGTGTGTGTGTGTGTGTGTGTGTATTTAGGCATGTATGTATATGGCAAAGTGATTAGATTGTTTGCTTTCTGACATGAGACCTGGGTTCGAATCTCATCACGGTTGACTTGTCAGGGAATATATATATATATTCAATTTAAACAAAATAATTAATAAAATATTAAAAAAAAGAATCGTCTGAGTTTGTCAGGAGTTAACGTAACTAAGCAAACGATTAGTAATTAACTTCGCAGAGACGGTATAAAGTCACGCTCCCCAAGAAAGACACCACTCCTTCTGAAACGGCATAGAAATGCCAAGTTGAAATTTGCGACAGAGCATAAAGACAAGGAAAATTCTTATTGGGAATGAGTTCTTTGGGCAGATGAGAGTAAAATTCAGTTATTCGGTCGCAATTCCTTGAATCATGTATGGAGGAAAGACGGGGAAGCATACGCACCCAGGAACACCATACCAACTGTCAAATTTGGTGAGGGTAGTATCATGGTTTGCGGGCTGCTTTTCGATCCGAGCTGTTGACAAACTAGCAATTATAGACTGTAGAATGAATGCAGAAAAAATCAACAAATCCTAAGCGAAAATTTATCGCTTTCTGTAGAGAATCTTGGGCTTCCTCCTGATTGGATCTTCCAGCAGGACAATGATCCCAAGCATACTGCTAAGAGTACGAAGAATTGGCTTGCTAATAACAACGTTAACATCTTATAATGGTCCAGTCAGTCGCCGGATTTGAATCCAATAGAGAATTTATAGCGGTTTTTGAAAAATAAGATCTGTGATAGAGGTCCATCAAACATCAAAAACCTGAATACAATTACTCAGGAAGAATGTGACAAAATACCTACTAAAGTATGCGAATCGTTAATTAAAGACTACAAGAAGAGATTGGTTGCTGTTGAACTTAATAAAGGTTTTGCTACAAAATATTAAATGGAGAAAACATGTTTTTGTTTTGCTGTACGATTATTTTTTAAACCCGTAAAAATTTAAATATTGCTATATTTTGTTAACCATGGAATATTATTTAGTTTTATATGCATACATTTTTAGTATGCAATCTGATACAGTAGATATATTCCCGTTCTGTTAATTTAATATGTTACAAATAAAAATATGAAATATTTCCATGTGTACGATCACTTATTCAACCCCACTGTATGTAATCGGTAAATTTATCATAGCTCATTATTATTTTTATTTTATTTTATTTTTACCGAGTACTTTCGAATGTTGCTACATTTTGTTAAAATGGTTTTATTTTCTGTACGTTTACGCAACAGTTTTTGGTTAATTCCGGCTTTTTCACTTTTACTGGAACTAATTTCAAGTTACCCAAGTTGACGTCAGTTAAACGGTTAAATTGCAGTTTTTATGTCTTTTTTCTTTTTATACGCACCTCAATATACGATCCCCTATGGAGATAGACGGGGTACTGCTGCTTTATATGGACAGGGTCTGTCCAGTCTTCACTTCCTTTGGGGAGGAGTGTACTTAAATAAAAGAAGCAGCTGCCATCTCTTGGCTTCTTCATGCGAGAGTATATTGCTTAAAAAGTGTTTAAGACAGTAATAAAAACTAAATTGTATTTTATTTTTACTTCTTAAGCCGACCGAAAGATGTTTGGTCACCACAAAGGTTTTCCGTTCATCAGTTCTTTTATTTACGCGTCAGTCTCAAGAGACAGTTGAAAATTGTACAGTGGAAATTTAATGTTCCAGATCTGATCAATCATGATCGAATTAACGTTTCTATGAAATGAACGCAGACAAAGTTTTAGCAGAAACGAGTCCAACGATGAATCTAGATAATTGCGCAGATTAAGTTTAAAAAATATATACCATTAATAAAAAATGAGGTATATATATATATATATATATATATATATATATATATATATATATATATATATATATATATATATATATGGGTGAGTGAGTGAGTGTGTTGTGAAATTGACTACTGATAGCGAACAGCAGAAGTTGGATGAGTGGTAAACATGGCGACAGTGTGTCTAACAGGTGACCTTCCCCGTTAGATTACAATGAGTGGAAAGACTGTTCTGCGTCATACATATTTTTAATGGACAATCTAACTTAAAAGTAAACATTTAGGATAATTACTTCCATACATACATACGTAAACATCCGCAAAGACCCACGCAGATAGATAGATAGATATGTACATAGGGAGGTAGGTACGTACGTAGGTCTGAGACGACTACGATAGATAGATATATAGATAGATATATAGATAGATACGTAGGTATAAGTAACTTGCCAAAGATAGATTTTAGATAGATAGAGAGAGATACAGAGAGAGAGAGAGTGAGAGAGAGAATAAGCTCGCTAGATAAATATAACTATCTATTAATTCGAGATAATATATATATATATATATATATATATATACAAACTCCATATAAATTATTCTATCTATCTATCTATCTATCTATCTATCTATTTTTCTATCTATTAAAATCTGTTCATATCTATTTCTCTATATATACTCATATGTATATATATATAGAGAGAAAGAGATAGATAGATAGAATATTTTATATGGAGTGAATACCCACACACATGCACACACACACATACACACACACATACACACACACACGCACACACACACATATAAATATATATATATATATATAAACAAACTTAGCTCTCTCGATAGAGAGATACGGACATACACACATACAGAGTAGGTATATATATATATATATATATATATATATATATATATATAGAGAGAGAGAGAGAGAGAGAGAGAGAGTGAGAGAGTGAGAGAGAGATAGATAGATATGAAGAAAGTCAAAAAGACAGCCAGGCAAATGGACCTATTGTGAAATGTCAGCATAAATATTTCCCTAATCATTTCCAACGAAATTTACTTTCTCTTTTATTCTCTAAATAAAAAATGGAAGAAAGCCGAGTCAGCAAAAATCGACATTTTCTCCGTCAGCATTAATAGATAAAAATAAAAATGACACGCGGCCTACATTACATGTTTCCTCGAACAAATTATGCCAAATTATCTATCATTTTCCCTTGTCTGTCTCCGACTCAACCTGCCTTTTTTTTTCCTTTTAATATATCGTCAAAATCTAAGTGTATTGTCTGTTGCAGAATTCAATCTGAACCATGGAATTTGGGGTTAGATGTCGACATATATACAAAGATGTTCTTCTGTCCCACATCTTTTTCGCTTGTCAAGTGGTTTTCAAAGTTTCATTCAGTCTTTTTTTTTTTCGTCTGGACTTCCTTCCCATTGAACTTGCACCTACCATTCAATATTCATTCCTCGTATACAAAATCTTTCTTTTACTGTGTTTTTTCTTTCTTCTCCTTCTTCTGTTTCCTTTTCCGCCATTTTAAAAAAAATATACCATTTGCTTTCAAATTTCTGGAAATCTTTTTTCTTCATTTACTAGTCCTAATCTTTACAAATATTTCTGTAATTTGTTTTTATTTTTCATTCGATTTCGTTTATTTCATTTTTTTATATTGACAGGTATTTCTGTAGTGTAGTGAATATTTTTTTATCCTTTTTGTCAGACTCACTTTCCCTTTTAGTTGTGTTGGGGTGTAATACCTCGAGAGAAGAATAAACAAGTCAAAGTTCAAATTCTGAACTACATTGGTCCATTCACTTCTGCAAAAATCCTCTGTCTCCTCTACTTACTTACTCCCTAATCTAGGGGTTAAATCCGATGCGATGAGAACGAAAGACGAAAGTAATATATAAATTCTAACATTTCTAGCATTAATCAAAAAGAGGGCTCGATACCGATAGTAGAGCGATAATTATTTATTTATTATAATTTTATCATATAGACAAAACCATTTTATTCACTACAAAGATGCAACTTCGTTTCAGTGCATTTCAACTGACATAACCATTTTCAAATGGCATAATCATTTTCGATTCTCACCTGTCGAAGTGCAGTTGAAATGCACTGAAACCAAATTACATCTTTGTAGTGAGTAAAATGTTTTCGTCTATATGATAAAATTACAATAAATAAATAATATATATATATATATATATATGTGTGTGTGTGTGTGTGTGTGTGTGTGTGTGTGCGTGTGTGTGTGTGTGTTTCATTAAAGACGACAGGTGTGGTAAAAGTATAGCAGTAATCGCTCGGAATTATAGAACATTTGGACAGTTTCCACACACTCTGTGTCCAGAAAAGGAACCACTTGTTCGAACACAAAGGAAAATTAAATAAAAAGTTTAATCGCAATACCTTGTCTCTCATTTTTTGAAACTTGAATAAATTAGGGATTTCAGCCTAAATAATAATATGCACACATACGTATATATATATATATATTTATATATATGTATGTATGATATATATATGTATGATATATATATGTGTATGATATATATATATATATATATATATATATATATATATATATATATATATATAATTTAAATTGTGTGTAATTAGGCAGCGTTTTTTCATTGATGCATATTTCTTCAAATAATATGGATAAGTTTTGTCGATTTATTTTATGTAAATTCTTTTCATATCGTCTGATAATGGCATTTGTAAGCCGAAAGCTTAGATAGGATTAAAAAATCTGCATCAATATTGTGATTTTCTTTCTTCTTTTAATGATAATGTTATTAAAATTATCAGACAATATGAAAAGAATTTACATATAATAAATAGACAAAACTTGTCTATATTATTTCATGAAACATGCATCAACTATAATATATATATATATATATATATATATATATATATATATATATATATATATATGTATATATATATGTATATATATATGTATATATATATATATATATATGTATATATATCTGTGTGTCTGTGTTTTTGTGTGTTGAATAAATCTCTGTATGCGATGAATTCTTTTATTTTGAATTAAAAGGGGAAAAGAATTCTTGTCTTAATTCCAGTGCAACAATAAAACATTATTTGTTGACAAAAACGTTTAAATATCTAAGTCACGACTGAACATGGTGATTTTCTAATCGTAGCTTACATCTGGCACCAGGCCGATAGTATGGGGCACCCAGTGAGAATCGATCTTACTATTCAGTCGTAGTCACGATTAAATATGTTTCAGTAGAATAAAATCCAACGTTTCCATATTTTCCAATAACAAATTGAGAATGCAGGCGGCACGGTGAAGATGTGCGTGGTCCGAGATTAACACAGACAGTATGAATGCAGCGAATGACACACTGCACGAAAAAGGTTTTGCTAAGCGAACGACAAAATAATCGTAATATGCAAAATGAGGTGTACTTTTGTCCATGAGCGTTAATTAAACTATATTCATAAGATACTCAACCTGAAAAGTGTCTATCAGCATTGAGAGTTTGTATTTCTTTTCGGTTTCAATTGTGCCCATATGACGAATGCAGATGTTGTTCTGCAGAAAGGATAGACGCCATATATCGAGAACCAATATACTCCTACTAAAATCCTTAATAGTCGTTCGACAATGATTCTTACTTTGCAATTCGGATTTAACAGGACAGGAAACCAGCGTGCCAGACAGAAAAGAAACAGCCAATGACATGAACTATATAGTGTGTGTTTAAAAATCAAGTAGGTTTGGAAATTAAAATGTATATCGGAACAGAAGACGGAAAATACGTCAGATAAAATTTATGATGCATTTTGGAAAATGCTTTCCAGAAACAAAGCAGAGTAGTTGGGTTAGAAAAATTCTGTAAGCAAGCAAGGAAAAGATTGCTACCCTAGAATATAGTACAGTGTAATCCGGATATAAGAGAGTTGTCGGGACCGGAGATGAAGTATCTTATACCCGGGTTTCTCTTATATCCGGGTTTGGTCTATTATATATACATTAACACAGGCTCTAATTTGGGACCAAAGAAAATCTCTCTAATATCCAGGTTTCTCTTATATTCGGGTCTCTTATATCCGGGTTACACTGTATATAATCATTTTATATGGTATTTAAGAGGAAAAAAATGAATCTGACAATAGTTGGAATCAGTGAGTGAATGCGAATGATCCTTTCCTTAGCTGCATAGTATGTGCTTCGCCAAGGCTAAATACTGTTTTGAATTCAGAGTTTTCCTTCTCCTAGACCGGTTGCCACCCAAGGATACAGGACACAGTCTGTTAAGGAATCAACCGTAGCCGCGATCATCGAGTCAATGCGAACAATCCTCTCCTTAACAGTATAATATGCGCTTTGCCAGGGCTACATACAGTTTTGAGTTCAGAGTTTTCCTTCTCCTAGAACGGTTGCCACCCAATGCTATAGACCACAGTCCGTCTTACTTACGTAGCTGGAGGAGAAGTGATGTGGACCCGAAGTAGGGGCCACGGAAGGAAGACACGGAACACGGGTTAGAGGTAAGAAAGATATATTAAACAGAAAAGTTACAAAGAATAGTGCAAGCGGAGCTTACTATCCAGTGGTGTCCGATATTGGTATCGTACGCGGCTGCGCATTACTGGTGCTACGATATTTAACACCCCCCCACACACACACAGGTCGAATGTGGTACAAGGCCTGTTTAACGTGGGCTTACCGAGCCCGTAGGCTCAGCCAAAAATATGCCCAGTTACAACCCGTATACACGAGTATAGGGACTGTCTACCACCCCGGACGAAAATTTGCCCTGCGGCAAAGCCTCGTCCGAGTTCTTCTCTGCCAAACAGAGAGTTCGACAGCAGAGCACCATTACTGGTGATACTCCCATGATACTACCATTCACATAAATAATATAGCACTGGGAGAGTCCATGATGTAGGAAAGTATCGGTCTCACAACAAGAAGAGATGGATTAATACCATTACCCAAGTGTATTAGCACGTAAGTGAATGCAATAAACTCGACTGGAATTCGAACTCTCAATCCGTGCCAGAATTCATTACTCCACCGTACCTTTTCTACGGCATTTAATGTTGGACAATAATTGAAAAGATGAAGATACATGCATTTGAAAAGATATACCGTATTTTCAGGCGTCAAAGACGTATTTTTTTTTCTTTGAGGATGAATGTTATGCTATACTAACCCCAGAGGAATGCTATCTATGCCAGACGGTAAACTGAATTCCTGGATGTGATCTCTTAATTAAATTTATAATTCATACACCGTTTAAGGTAATAAATAAACAAAATATCACGAAAAATAAAAAAATAAAAGTTATGTAGAATAAAGCCATTGTATGATTCGTTATGTAAATTATTATGGATTCTCTTTTGATATGGCATGTCTCTTCAGGACATGGGTGGTCATGGCTCTCCACAGTTTCTTATCTCTTTTACCTTGAAGCAGTGTTTGACACTTTACAATCCATCTTTGTCCCAACTTTTCTGTGGTATATATCATGTTGAAATACCGGTTCTCATATGATCGCCAAAGATAAGCAAGGCGAAGCTTGGGCAGTACCTGGATGAGCGACCGCGTGGATATACCAGGTACTGTAAGTATGCATGCGTGGGTACTTGTAGGATCACTAATTTTAAGCAACGTGACTGCTTGCAGATACTAGGTTCTGTAAGCTTGGGTGTGCAAGTGATATAAAACATAGTTTCTCATCCTGGGTCATATACCCCCCTTGGTAGGGCATGAGATATTTCAGGGGCCACAAGGTCAAGTTTGAAAAATGGAGGGGGATCGGATCAGATATAGCAGCAGTATTCAATGATTGGTCATGAACACTTAAAAGTAACTCGATAACTTTACCGTCATATTTATCTGTTTTTGGCCAAAGATGTCAGTGGGTTTCAGCCCTGCTTTTATTGGTTATTGAACATTAGGATGAGAGATTCTCATAGGTTAGAAATTAAGACAAGCACCATTCCCAGAAGAATAAAGCAATTCTATGACTCACTGTTTATGTAAGTTATTATGGCTTCTCTTTTTGGGTCTGTCTATATTTCTGAGATGAGGTATTATGTACAGTATTTACATTAGTCGGACTATTGTCCTCATCTTTGTCGCCATATTTGTCACAATATTTCGGCCGTTGTACGCTCTGGCCTTCTTCAGGTGGTTGGAATTTCGAACTGAACCCTTTATTTCGATCACTGGGGTAGACTGTTCTATTTCCACGAGCCATGTTTGGTGGATGTCAGTTATCAGTTATATCCTGCTAATTTTCCCTCTGCCTGAACCGGGTATTGAACTCACACTCTTTGGGTCTGTCACTGGATCTAACCAACGCCTTTATCAAGGACACATGGCACAGTGGATAAAGGCGTTGGTTAGATCCAGTGACAGACCTAAAGAGTGTGAGTTCAATACCCGGTTCAGGCAGTGGAGAACTTTCAGAGGGAAAATTAGCAGGAGATAACTGATAACTGACATCCATCAAACATGGCTCGTGGAACTAGAACAGTCTACCCCAGTGATCGAAATAAAGGGTTCGGTTCGAAATTCCAACCACCTGAAGAAGGCCGGAGCGTACAAATATGGCGACAAAGATGAGGACAATAGTCCGACTAATGTAAATACAGCTTCTCTTTTTATATGGCATATCTCTTCAGGACATGAGTGCTCGTGGCTCTCCACAGTTTCTCATCTCTTTTACCTTGAAGCAGTGTTTGACACTTTACAATCCATCTTTATCTCAACTCGGATGTTTCTTATCATATGGCCGAGTGGTTAGAATGCTTGCTTTGTGAGACCCGAGTTCGAATCCCACCATGGTCGATTTTTCAGGAAGGAGACTTCCTGATATTATTGGAATGGATCCCAGCGTGTGGTACCTTTGGAAACTGCCTGAAAACCATAGCACGGGTTGCGCCAAGCCTGGTTAGTGAAATTGGGTAGACGGAACTCTTGGGAGCCGACGATAGCTGTGCTAGTACGAAGCCACAAGTCATCGTGGCAGAGGGCTTGAGCGTGCTGGCCTTGTTCAAATTGTTGATCATGCTCTATAACACGCTCTCTCCCAGAAACTATAGTTGCAGTACGAACCACAGGTGGGCTCTGTGGGTGCTGAATAAACACAAATGCGCCTGAGCAAACGTCTGCAATAGGGATTGGCTAGCCACCCTAGTAGACGGGTATCCTCGAATACGGGTGGCCAGCTGTTATTATTATCATGTTGTAATACCGGTTCTCGTATGATCACCAAAGATAAGCAACGTCGAGCCTGGGCAGTATGTAGATGAGTGACTGCTTGGATATACCAGTTGCTGGATGTGTGGATGCGTGAGTTCATGTAAGATCAGTAAAGTTAAGCAACGTGACTGCTTGGAGATACTAGGTTCTGTAAAGTTGGGTGTGCAAATGGTATAAAGCAAATTTTCTCAACCTGGTCCATATGCCCCTCTTGGGAGGGCATGAGATATTTCAGGGGCCACAAGGCCAAGTTTTAAAAATGGGGGGAGCACAGAAAATTTAAGCGCCACAAATGTATTATGGAGTATTTTGTAATTAATTATTATTTAAAATAAAATATTAAATTTATTATTAAGTTAAATATTAAAATAATCTCAGCCATTGTTAACATAAATATTTATTTATTCCCCATCCCACTTTGTCCCAAATTTCCTGTGGTTTATGTTCATATCATGTTGAAATACCGCTTCTTATATGATCACCAAAGATAAGCAACGTCGAGCCTGTTCAGTATCTAGATGAGTGACTGCATGGATATCAGGTGCTGTAAGTGTGGGTGCGAGAGTTCTTGCAAGATCACTAAAGATAAGCAACGGGGGTATACTTGGGGATATCAGGTTCTGTAAGCTTGGGTCTGCAGGTGATATAAAGCGAAATTTCTCAACCTAGGCCATAGGCCTCCCTTGGGAGGGCATGAGATATTTCAGGGGCCACAAGTCCCAGTTTGACTAATAGGGGGTGACGAGGGAGCACAGAAAATTTAGAAGCCACAAAATATGTAGAGAAAGTTCCCGTAGAAGACTATGATTGGGGAACTAACAGGCTAGTACGATCAAAGATGGTAAGCACGAATAGCACCACTCTGTCTCAAGGAATATCCTAATTTGAAAATATTTTTAAAAAAATGTATATAAGGAAAGCTTATTTTTATTATTGTTTTACATTTAAGTAAAGTTTTATTTTCTTTCTAATTTCTGTATATTCCATTCTATGTGAAACATTAAAAAAAAATGGTAGGCTCAGATAATCTTTTTGCCGCTAGACTTTTAATAGACCTTCAGCCGATATTTCTATAGAAAAACACAGCTGGGCAGAACGAGGAATTGTGGAACTGGGGTAACAATGTGCGTTGACTTTGTTTAGCGGCATATCAACACCTCTATGTTTCATCTAATGCCGAAATTTAATTTTCTTTGGAACTTTGAAGTTCTGCTTTCACAATTGAATACATTGGTAGATGATTGGTTGGTTGGTTGATTTTGTTTAGCGGCATATCAACACATCTATGGATCATTTTAATGTTGAAATTTAATTTTCTTTGGAACTTTGACGTTCTGCTTTCACAATTGAATACATGAAAGATCATTGGTTGGTTGGTTGATTTTGTTTAGCGGCATATCAACACATCTATGGGTCATGTAGTGGCGAAATCTAAGTATTTTAAACACAATTTTATGACTCCAAGTGAATACATTTTGAACGTAATCGCATGCCATCAACTATATAAAATGTATTGTTGGTCATTTTGCTATAAAATGTGTGGTTGGTCATTTTGCCTTAAAAATGTGTTGTTAGTAATTGTACTATATGTATTGTCAATTTTTTTTACATACAAGTAGATTTACTATTTTATACTTTTATGGTGTTTTTGCTTTTTAATTTTTTAGGGGGTTCATTCGTTGCTCATAGTTGAGATTTTAACACGGTGGACCCAGGAACAACAGCACTTAAGAATTGGTTTCACGAACCTCAAAACCACAATCTCGATCTTGCTGTAGTTTATCGTCAAACCCAGGATCCTCAGTGACCAAGAGAGAGTAAACTTGCGTGTCTCTCTATTGTAAGTGAAAACGATACAATCCAGTTAACAGCAGGTCAAGATGATCTACATATTCTACCCCACTCCAAATACATCTTTGTAAGGTAAGGGAAAATACTGAGCTTATTTTCATATTTATTCTATATTTTTAACAGATTTGCACTTCTAACTTGGGGAGTGAGTTCTTAACGTAGGAGCTTCCTTGACGCCGCTAATTTGCAGTTATATTAATATAATTAATGCCAATGTCAATGTGCCACTGTGTCACACCTTTTTAAATTTATTCCTAGAGTCCGTAGCAACGCATATAATACTATTCTTGAAGCAGGCCGACTCCGTGAGCAAATGAAAAACATTCCGGGTCGGATCCAGACCCGCAACCCTGAATGTTTTCATTACTGTGATTGTTTTCGGTTATTTTTTACGTCATTTTTTGCGAGAAATATGTTTGCACGATAAGTTTTATAAATTAGAAATAAATTTGGGAATAATCGAAATTAACAGCGAAATCCGGCAAAAGTCACCCATGAAATAAAAATAGGTCTATGGAAAGTAAGGACCTACGTACATCAAAGTGTCTTTAAAATAACTGGCGGCAGAAGAATTATCGTTGAACTTTTAAAAGTAAGCTTAAATATTAATGCAATACTTAAATGCAGCGATCAATTTTGAGCTCTTTTCTAGTTTATTGTTGTCTATCGAATCTTTTTCTCCATACCTATTGTTATAAAGGTCCAACCAAGAGCCCTTTGCAGGATGTGGCTTAAATCCAGCTCAGTAGGGCGTTTTTTAAGCTAGTTTTACTATATCTTGTAATCCTTGTTCTTCCAATCATTTATACAAGATTTCTAGGTAGATTACGCGCTGCTTTCCTCTGTCTCCCTTGCCTTCAATATGTCCTGTGAGTGTCAGTTTTTCTAAGCTTTCTTTTCTCATTATGTGAAATTTTCAATCGTCTCTTTCTGATGTTATGTATAAGTCTCCTTTTTTGTTTCCATTTTCTCTAAAACGTTGTCGTTGCTCATATATTCACTCCTATTCTCATCATCCTTCTGTAGAGCCACATTTTTGCTGCCTCAAGTTTTTTTTTCTGTTTTCGCGAGGAGATTTTCAGCATCCACTGCGATATTGGAGAAATGATATTACGTGATATTTCAGTAGTCATTTCTTTGCTTCTAGTAATATTTTCCTGTTTGATTTTTTTTTCTTTTGTATTTTGCTTAGTTTTTTGGAAGACTTCACTTGCTATTCCAATGACCGATTGGATTTTGGTATCACTTTTTTAGGTCCTCTGTTAAACTCCCACCCCAGACAACTAGATATTTAAACTTCTGTACTTCTTTGATTTTAACACCTCCAGTTCGAAATTTACGTCTTGGGTGATTTATTTTTCCGTACCTTCTGTCTTCTCCCACTTGCGATAGTCTTTTCTTCTCGCTTTCCTTTATTCCGATGCCAAGGATGTCCTTTAGTTTTATCTTTATTATCCACACTATGTCATTTGATATACCATATAGTTAAGATTGCGCCCATCGAGAATAAAGCAAGGTACCCTTACGATAGACTCGCTCGAGAGTTGAAACAAGACCGGTGAAGCGACAGACCCATCTCTTTATACTTATTTCTATTTTAGCGAATCTATTAATTCATTTTCTATCCGGATATTGGCGGTTTCCTCACGGTAGTTCTGGATTATTCTAATCTAACATCTTTTTCAAACACCGTATATACATTTGAAACCTAATTTTGAAGCTAATTTTAAGAGGGTCGCATCATACACGAGATATAAAATTAACGTATGTACTGATGGCCCTGCTTGATCAAACAATATATCCATTTACTATAGTCAGAAAGATTATATGTTTATATGCAGCTGTGTATGTGTGTATATATGTGTGTATATATGTGTGTATAATTGCATATATTAGTGTGCCTGTGACTGTATATTATATACACACATACTCTCACATATACGCATACACTCATATTTACACACACATATAGAGAGAGACATACACTCATATATACACATATACATTTAATATACACACTGACGCATTAACATAAGAACAAATATAAAAACTATTATACTGTATTTAATGGCGTACCATGCGACTTTTGAAGACCTAATTTTGAAGCTAATTTTAAGAGGGTCGCATCATACACGAGATATAAAATTAGCGTATGTACTACTGGCCGTGGCTACGCCGTTGACCAACTATATATCCATATCAAGTTAGCTTCAAAATTAGATCTTCAAAAGTCACATGATACGCGAATGTATACGCTACTAGTTCAAATGAATTAAATACATCTTTATGCCAGAAGCTCAATTCTAAACTTATAGCATAACTTCTTATACACTCTAGCTGTAAGTAAGGTCTGCCTGTTCACTATTAATAATGATATAGCAGTTGATATCCCTTTCTTCCTGCTTTCATTCCTTATTTCCTCTAAGCATTCTAACATAAGCAATGCAAATAATTCTGCAGTGAATTTAGCCAAAGAGAAACGAAATGGCAATAGGAAGATTGTGTTGCCCAATTTACCAAGATGTGAGAATTTGTCTGCTTTAAAAAGGAGTGTCTATACTGTCAGCTTTCTCACATTAATGACCAAAAATAGCTTCAAGCGTATGCAGTATATGGGTCTTTCATCCTTTTTTCACACCTCATAGAATGGCGTTACAGAATCACAAACCACATCACTTGACGACTTTCAGCAGCAGCAACAACTAAAATGGATAGCACATGTTACTAGAAGAGAAAATAATGATATACTGTATATACTCGCGTATCATGCGACTTTTGAAGACCTAATTTTGAAGCTAATTTTAAGAGGGTCGCATCATACACGAGATTTAAAATTAGCGTATGTACTGATGGCCCTGACTACGCCGTTGTCCAAACTACGTATCCATTTACCGCAGTCAAAAAGTTAGAGCTGTATTTAAAATAAACATGGGTTTCATAAAACTGATGTTTTACATAACTGTATCCAATAATAATGCATGTAATATTCACATATTAGTATCGTATTATGTTGTGGTAGGATCAACCTAATTTGCATAGCGGAGTACCGACGATATAAATATGGTTGGTACCGGAAGACAGGGAGGCTAATCACGAGATCCAACTAGAGACTCTGCCCGACTGCGACTTAGTCAACACATTCTCCAGGAACGGTCTTCCCAGGAATATACAAAAGACTATATGTAAATATTGTGTACACTTTCTTGTTTCAATACATTTTGTTGTAACTACATTTTGTGTTTGCATTATTATGCCATGCATTAGTCAAGTTTCAACATATTATAAAATACAAACAGCGAATATGCCTCTTTTCCATTGTTTACGTTTATAAAATGTTTAGCTGTTTTTCGTTCGGTTGTTTATGGCTGTAGGCGTTTACGCATCGTGTACAGCGTTACTAACGATACTTTTATCCTTCTCGTTTACTTTTGATCTTATTTAACGAGAAGCTGAGATAAAGAGACAGAGGAAAAGAGTTTAGTCTATTGTAATTTGGTTTATCAAAAAAGGGACTCGCGTGTTATACGAGATACATGATAAAATCATTTTTATAAGTGAAAACTTGGGATCGTATAATACACGAGATCGAACTTCACGTGATTATGTACGGTAGGTCTAGTTTTCCTATCAGTTCAAGTTACGTTTGCATAACACTTCATGCGTACAGAGTTCAATCATAAGTGTGTCCCATCATTATAAACCTATGCCAGACAACTATGGGCGTACATATTCTGAAAATCTTGTTGGCATGAAATAACCCATTGAGGTGTTGATATACCGTAAAACAAAATCAGTCCAAACCCTGATCTACAAACTGATTTCTTACAAAGAGTACATATTTTATTCATGCGAACCTATCTTAAAATCTTGTTGGCATGGACAAATCATTTAGGTTGATAAATAACCCATTGACTTTGATATGCCATAAAACAAAATCAACCCAAACCCTGATCTACAAACTGATTTCTTACAAAGAATACATATTCTATTCATACGAACCTATCCTAAAAATCTTGTCGGCATTAAATAACCCATTGACTTTGATATGGCGTAAAACAAAATCAACCCAAACCCTGATCTACAAATTGATTTCTTACAAAGAATACATATTCTATTCATACGAACCTATCCTAAAAATCTTGTCGGCATTAAATAACCCGTTGACTTTGATATGGCGTAAAACAAAATCAACCCAAACCCTGATCTACAAATTGATTTCTTACAAAGAATACATATTCTATTCATACGAACCTATCCTAAAAATCTTGTCGGCATTAAATAACCCATTGACTTTGATATGGCGTAAAACAAAATCAACCCAAACCCTGATCTACAAATTGATTTCTTACAAAGAATACATATTCTATTCATACGAACCTATCCTAAAAATCTTGTCGGCATTAAATAACCCGTTGACTTTGATATGGCGTAAAACAAAATCAACCCAAACCCTGATCTACAAATTGATTTCTTACAAAGAATACATATTCTATTTATACGAACCTAATACTAAAAATCTTGTCGGCATTAAATAACCCATTGACTTTGATATGCCGTAAAACAAAATCAATCCAAACTCTGATCGACAAATTGATTTCTTACAAAGAATACATATTCTATTCATACGAACCTATCCTAAAAATCTTGTCGGCATTAAATAACCCATTGACTTTGATATGGCGTAAAACAAAATCAATCCAAACTCTGATCGACAAATTGATTTCTTACAAAGAATACATATTCTAGTCGTACGAACCTATCCTAAAAATCTTGTCGTAAAAATATTGTCAGCATTAAATAACCCATTAAGGTTGTATGCCGTAAAACAAAATCAACCCAAACCAAACAAAGTAAACTTAGAAAATATTTGCATTATAAGGACGCAGTTTATCGCTCGATGTTTGGCGTGTTCGTTTCGAAGTCGATTAGACTGAATTTTCTCTTCACTATTGTTGACTTGCGCTACATATGTTTAACTTTGGGTAGGTATCTTCAGACATAAACATTGACATTATATATATATATATATATATATATATATATATATATATATATATATATATATATATATATATATATATATATATATATATATATATATATACAGAGAGTCAATCATACCTTGATATATATAGATATAGATAGTAATGTAGCTATAACGAGTAAGTATATGTGGATGTCGATCGTTTTATCAGTACAGAATCTAATCGGAAATGACGCTTTGAACGCGTATATTGTTAGATATTCCGGATTTATCATTTTGAAACGTAGCCAGTACCTGCCCCGCCCAAAAGTGTCACCGTGAAGGAAATTTTGTCTGTGTTATCGGAAGTAATCGAAGCTTGTTTTCTATTGATCGATTCATAATGGTCACGATTCTTCTTCATTTTTTCTTCCATTTTTGGAGATACATTTTGAAGGTGAGTTTTTTTTGTTTTTTTTTTTTACCCTCTTACTTTTCCGTTTCTTCAGTTTCCTTCCTCTCTCTTTCTCTTCATGTTTTTTTCTAATTTCGTCTTGCTCAAAGTTCTTTTTTTCCCCCCTTTATTTTTTATTTTCACTCTCCGGACTACTGCCCCCCCTCTCCTCTCCTATCATTTCGCCAATTTCCTTACCTCCTTTCTCCCCTCCCCTTATTATTTGGCTATCTCCGACTCTTCTGTTTCACTCCTTTATCTCCTCCTCCTTCTTATCATTCTTTTTTCTTCTCTACTTCATTTCCATTTTTCTTTCTCTCCTAATGATTTCTCTATTGCTTCTCTTTGTAAGTCTTAACACCCACCCGGCTTCAGTTTTTTTTTTCTTATATTTTTTAATCAAATTCACCCCATCCAAAGCAGTAAAGCCACTAAAACACAAGGAGATACTGCGTGTGAAAGAATAAGAAACACCTTTATGGAGACGCGAATACAATAAAATCGTAATCAAGAAGCCAGTAGACAACGATTGTCATTGATCAAAGCTAACTGGAAAACATGGAACCGTAAGAGGCTTCCTCAAGAAACAC
>OZ038507.1:32759598-32782098 GCA_964036315.1 Acanthosepion esculentum | reverse complement strand
TTTTCGATTTCTCATATATACAAGTTTTTTTCCTTTTTTCATAAACAGACGACATTTTGCAGAGTCAGCCATTATAGCCGACACAAACGACACAGGGGGACAGAAACTTCGATAACAGTGTTCAATGAACGAAATGAAGAAACCAATAAATAATCAAAACTCTTCATTTTCTTCCATTTCTTTTTTAGCCAGTCTATCATCAAATTCCTTTAATGTTGTCAAGACATTTCTCCAAGAAGGTACGACTGTACTCTAAGAGGAGCGGCCTGTCGTAGCCGAAAATACAATAAAATACTGGCAGCCATTATGATAACAATTGGTTCTTTTTTCTTTTTTTCTTTTTTCTTTTGGTAAAATACCAAAGAAATTGAGTGAAAAGTGGTGGTCATTGATTGAGGAAGTAAGTTATACCATGTAAGGGGACTCGCTCAAGTCGAAAAGAAGCGATCTTTCGTGAATTATGGTGAAAAATTTCCAAAATATTTCATAGAAATTTTCACTTTTGAAAACTACATTTTATAATTCTAGTATCTTCTTTTATGTGCCGTATCCCTGTCGGACGTAGACGATGATGGCCCGCCACATCTTCCTCTCCCTTGTAGCTCTTAATAAGTTTTGTCTTTTTGCTAACTCTCCCAAACCCTGCACTACCATCCATTCACTTAAGCTCAAGTTTGTTACGCGCAGCTTTCCTCTGTCACTCTTTTGCCTTAATCTGGCCTGTGAGTATCAAATTTTCCAAGCCCTCCTTTCTCATTAGATGGCCCAACTCCCTCTTAAGTATATGTTTCCCGTTTGTTCTATTTTCTCTAAAACCTACGCGTTGCTCACATGTTCGGTCCAGGCTATCCTCAGCATCTTTCTGTAGAACGATATTTCTGTTGCTTTCAGTATCTTGTTTGTCTTTGAGGAGATTGTCATGTATTCGCTGCCATACAGGGCAGATATCACGTAATAGTTCAATACACTTCTCTTTGTCTCTAACGATTTTTTTTCTGTCTCTTAATACTGTGCTTAGCTTTTGGAAGGAATCTTTGGCCATCCCAATCCGTCCTTAGATCTCGGTGTTACGCTTTCGGTCCTCTGTTAAAACAATTAAAAAACAAGTTTAAACGCCAGGATTATATACGAAATCTGGTTGAAAAGTAACAGGATTGGTGTAACAAAGAATTTATTTCACCAAACAACAAACTACATTGTTTCCCCTTCAAAGTAACCCCCACCTTGAGACTAAAGCAATTTTACATCCTTTTCTGCCACGCTTCTATGCACTGCTGGAAGGATTCTTGTGGGTATCCCTAGGCTCCGTCGTAACGTCACTCTCTCCTTCAAAACGGGTCCCCTTGATGATCTCCGTGAGCTTGAGGAAAAGTAAAATGTCACACGGAGCAAGATCAGGTGAATAGGGAAGATTCTTCCCGTACGGCGATGTTCTTCTCGGCCAGAAACTTCCAGATGTTCAGGGCGTTGTGAGCAGGTGCGTCGTCGTGGGTAAGCAGCAACGAGCTGACCTGTCATAACTTTCGTCTCTTCTCGCGCATTGAACGAAGCAAACGCCACAGGATCTCTTTGTAGATTTCTGATTGAAGAAGAACATAATCAGTCCCAAAACATTTCCGACATACCTCGTATAGACGTGATGATTTGACAGAGCTCCCGAATGCACCGAAAGACACGAAAAAGAAAAATTCTAATTTGAGATTAGAAAGAATTATCAATTCCCTCACTCTTTATAAGCACAAAAAAACTCACACACACATATATATATATATATAGTCATCCAGATACAAGCCTGTTTCCCTGTATCACAGCTCATCAGTGTGGCTAGATATCCGATTGCCTCAAGCCGGGATCGAAACTCGACCGATTTGGCATCAGTCAGAGATTTTACCCCAAAGCTATCGGTGCGCGCGAGAGAAAGGTAAATTTTTAACGTATTATATACGTGATGTATACAAACGCCAGTAGCCAAAAGTGCTCTATTCATAAATGAAGAGCAATGCGTTAATACAGGAGGAGCCAGTGTTTTTAAAATTACCCTTCCTCTATAATGCTCAATCGGCAAACGATAGCATATATATATATATATATATATATATATATATATATATATATATATATATATATATATATATATATATATATATATAGTGTTGGTACGTAATTATCAGGCGTTTTTGTAGGTGATTTGTTTGTTAATAAAAATTTCTGTTTTGATTACTTCTTATTAATACCAATATTATTTAATTTTCAGGATATAAAAATGTTTGTCGATAATCATATTCTCTGGAACAATCATTTAAAAATGTTATTGTTAAATTGTTATGTTTCTTTTTTCATAATATTGTTTTAAAAACGCCTGATAATTATCCATCGACCAATATATATATATATATATATATATATATATATATATATATATATATATATATATATATATATATATGTATATGGGGGGTGCGCGTGTGTGTGTGTGTGTGTGTGTGTGTGTATATAAAGAGGACACCGAGTTCAACACCGACACGCTTGAACACAATCTTCAGGACATCTCTCTTTATATATATATATATATATATATATATATATATATATATATATATATATATATATATATATATATATATATGTTTCATTAAAAACCACAGACAAGGTACTACGATTGAGGTTTTTTTTTAATTTTTCTTGTGTTCGAACAAGAGCTTTCTTTACAGGACAAAGGGTGTGTAAGAACTGTCCAAATGTTTTATGTTTCCGAGCGCTTTCGGCTATACCTTTAGCCATTATCAAGGATGATTCGATTTTTCAGCTTAATTGAGTGTGTGCATTATGTGTATGTCTTAATATGTAGTAGGGATGTTTTTTTAATTTCCGAATACGGTTAGCACATTGTGGCCTTGTCCGTAGTTAATATTGTTAAGAGTTGGCTTTTTCTTGTTTATTATTAAAGCCTCCATTATTTTTAATCTTTTCTTGCAGGTGGATGCAGTTAATATATTTGTGTTTTCTACTAGTATGTTTCTAAAGCTCCTTAAGGGACATTTGAACTCATAGATAATGTTTGTTCTTTTAATTTTGACTTAGCTGGTGTGTTGTTATTTTTTAGGATAAGCTAAAAGGTTTTTAGGTTAGCTGTCTTAAATTTTTTTATAGTAGATAATTAATTTGATTTTTTTATTCGGGTCAATTGGGGTAGTGTATTTAATGTGTCTTAGTGAGGATTCATCTTGTTTGTAATTCCTATGCATTTGGTTTTTGTAATAAATGTGTATGTGATTGTTGACTGTGTGTTCACTGTTGTTATTACTTACTTTAGGGAGAAATACTCTAATTTGGTGGTTTATAAGGATCAAACAGGACTCATGAATAATTACATCGGTTACACAACTACATGCTTATCCAGACGTCTTAGGTTACACCTAGCTGACGACAGCTCCATTAGAATGCATTTAAACACGCACACAAATTTACCGGACTTCCTCCTCTTCTTCATCCTCTTCCTCTTTTTCTTCTTCTTCCTCTCCTCCTCCTCTTCCTTCTTCTTCCTCTTCTTTTTACTTTTCTTCTTTTTCCTTTACCACTTCTTCTTCTTGCTACTTTTCTTCTCCCTCTTCTTCGTCCTCCTGTTTCTCGTCTTCTTCTTCTTCTTCTTCTTCTTCTTCTTCTTCTTCTTCTTCTTCTTCTTCTTCTTCTTCTTCTTCTTCTTCTTCCTCTTCTTCCTCCTGTTCCTCCTCCTCCTCCTCCTCCTCTTCTTCTTCTTGTTATTCTCGTTCTTGTTCTTCTTCCTACTTTTCTTCTTTTTTCTTCCTTCTCTTCTTCCTCCCCTCATCTTTTTTCTTCTTCCTCTTCTTCTTCTTCTTCTTCTTCTTCGTCTTCTTCTTCTTCTTCTTCTCCTTCTTCTTCTTCTTCTTCTTCTTCTTATTGATATTCAGACAAAAACGTCGATTTTAAAGTAGGGCCTGCTACGTGGAATTGCTTGAGCGGTAAGCTAATAAATCCTCGAATGTTTTTCTTTCCTATCAAATTAAAGTGTGCACCTTACCTGGGCACATGGGAGATGCGGCATTTTCAGAATTGAAAGTCGCTGTCATAGGCCAAATATCTGCTGACAGCAATCCTCTTCCGCCGGTATCCAGTAACACGTGATCACGTTACCGAAAAATAATCCATAAGACGAGTTCCAACAACGGCAGCATTGTCTAACGTAATGCACAGTTTCACATGTGCTTACTTTGGAAGGCGGCAGCCACCAATTGTGACCAGATAAACAAAGTTTGCATTCAGAGGGCTGTTTGGGGAACTATCTCACTTCGTATTTCTTGTCGGGTGAGATGACTCTCATCTGCCACCACATCGAATCAAAATACTATGACGCATTAACTTAAAGCTAATAAGAGGAGATATTAATATGTCGTGCCAGACAGGTTTGCACGTCAAAATACATCTTGCGCGTGTAGGGATAGAGAAGGTGGTTATTTTCCTTTGGTGAGAATAAGTTGTATGCGTCAAATGACGGCCGCTTAGAGATGTCACTCCCTACAGTGAAGAAAGTCGCAGTCAAATTCAGTTTTTTTACAGCAGCCAAACCGAGAGATTGCTGATTTAGCCTGGGCTAGACGAAATGGGATGAAGCTAAATCTGCCTTTCCCAGCAGGTTACAATCACATGGTGCAGTTTCGTTTTGGGACTTGCCGTGTAGATATATGTGATATTTTATTCTCTGCGTGTGACGCTTATATATATATATATATATATATATATATATATATATATATATATATATATAGTTTTGTGTATGTCATAGTAGTATAAAAGTATCTCTGAGAACAAAGCATTTTTATCATTCATTTTCCTTTCAGCCATTCTATTCTATTTGTGAAGTACGGTCTATCTATCTATCTATCTATCTATCTATCTATCTATCTATCTCAGTTTGTTTCAATCTATATATCTATTTCAGTTTGTTTCTATCTATCTATCTATCTCAGTTTGTTTCTATCTATCTATCTATCTATGTCAGTTTTTTTTATATCTATCTATCTATTATACTGATTTGCATAGATATTGCTTCATTTGCGAAAATTCTGTTTCTCCTCATGGCCAGGATATGTGAAGCCGGGTGATGTCATCGATCATGAAAACGGAATCGACGAACCGTGTTCGAATCCTGGTGGCATCTATTTATATTCACTTTCCACGGATGCTCATGTGAAAGGATGAATTCATTTTCCATAAAACTTGATATATAGGTCTCATCACTAGAATGTCATTGTGAATTGGTGAGTCAGCACCTTGGCAAATCACCCGATATTTTCAGGAAGAAGAAGAAGGAGGAGGGCGTCATTGCAAAGCAAATTTTAATAATGTCCATTCAGTCGTGACAAGACGTATAATGTATTCGCTAACACATAGTTACACACACAAGAATGAGATAGATAGATAGATAGATAGATATGAATAGATTGAAACAGACAGACACATAGATAGATTTATAGATAGTTAGATAGATAGAAACAGACAGACACATAGATAGATGGATAGATAGATAGATAGATAGATAGATAGATAGATAGATAGATAGATAGATAGAAACAGACAGACAAATAGATAGATAGATAGATAGATAGATAGATAGATATATAGATAGATAGATAGATAGATAGATATGAATAGATTGAAACAGACAGACACATAGATAGATTTATAGATAGATAGAAACAGACAGACACATAGATAGATTGATAGATAGATAGATGGATAGATAGATAGATAGATAGATAGATAGATAGAAAGAAACAGACAGACACATAGATAGATAGATAGATAGATAGATATGAATAGATTGAAACAGACAGACACATAGATAGATTTATAGATAGATAGATAGATAGAAACAGACAGACACATAGATAGATTGATAGATAGATAGATGGATAGATATATAGATATGAATAGATTGAAACAGACAGACACATAGATAGATAGATAGATAGATAGATAGATAGATAGATAGATAGATAGATAGATAGATAGATAGATTACGTTATAAAAGACGCATATAAATTATACATGTCATGGTTAAGTTAGCCGACGAGGTTTCCCTATTGAGGTGTGTGGCAGGTATTATTTTTAAAAAGGTTTCCTAAAATCATCATCGTATAATCATCGAAAAATATCCTTATTTTTCCTGATACAGTGATTTCGAGATATGTGTGAAATGTCCGGCTGGGTAGATGAAAATTAGCAGAATAATGAACCGCTCCATATTCTATCTATCTATCTATCTATCTATCTATCTATCTATCTATCTATCTATCTATCTATCTATCTATCTATCTATCTTATTCTGTTTGTATCTACATATCTATCTATCTCAACCTATATCTATCTATCTATCTATCTATCTATCTATCTATCTATCTATCTATCTATCTATCTATCTATCTCAGCCTATTCATATTTATATATATATCTGTCTCAATCTATTCATAACTTCATATCTATTTATCTATCAATCTCAATCTAAACATTATCTATCTATCTATCTATCTATCTATCTATCTATCTATCTATCTCATTCTGTGTGTATCTACATATCTATGTGTCTCAACCTATACCTTTCTATCTATCTATGTATCTATCTATTCATATTTATATATCTGTCTCAATCTATTCATACCTTCATATCTATTCATCTATCAATCTCAATCTAATCATTATCTATCTCTCAGTGTCCACCTACTCACTTACTCTCTCTCTCTCTCTCTCTCTCTCTCTCTCTCTGTCTATCTAGACACCCTTCTCTGTTGCAGACTATCACTTTTTGCATATTACGTATTTCCGCGAATATAGAAATGGAAGAACAAATCTTAAACACGCCCTTACGAACACGTATATATATATATATATATATATATATATATATATATATATATAATGCCAAAAGGACACATTTTTACTTTGTTTATTTTACTCCTTACTTGTACGCTTCTCACTGTATATTTTATCTTTCTCCCTTTTCTTAATTATCTTCACTTCCATTTTTTCCCCCACCCTATTTTTTTTTATATCGAACCCATTACCTTTGCGAGTCTCACAACTTCCCCCCTGCAGTTTCTCACTTCTTAATTGTGTCCATTTCTTTACCTGCTGAGTTTTTTTTTTCAAACCTCTTCTCGAATCAAAATTCTATTTTTCTCATTTACAACACAATTTTTTTTTAATATTTATATTTATTCCCAAATATGCCGACCGCTTCTCCACTCTTACCCCCAGCATTTTTTTTTCTCTCGCTTAATTTAAAAAGCCCCCCCCACACTTTTTTGTTCTTTTCTCGAATTCATAGATTTCTTTTCACCTTTGCCCATGGTCTGAGTTTTCTACTCCATTTTAAAACCGCCAGCCTTCTCCTCACCGTTTTTATCATGTCCAATCTCCTCGTATCCCACCGCCATTTTCTTTGTATCCTGCAGTTTTTGCTTTCTATTTGATTAATATCCTTCATGCGTTTATTTTCCTTTTTCATGATTTTTCTGAGATGTGAGAAATCCCAGGCGACGATACAAGGCTCTTGAAGCATAAATCTTCGAATATCAACTATTTTGTCGAAACTTAGTGTTAATTGTAGCCCCGTGAGAGCTCGCTGGTCACAGTGATTTCTTTTTTTTCATTAATGCTATAAGTAACGCCGTTCAATTTCCATCTAACAGTTAACGTTACGGAGCTAGCAGAACTGTACCACTGCAGTAAGTACCTGACTCCTTCTCCTATCATCTGCCTTTACAAGATACGGGTCAGAACGAAAATGGGGCACTGCTGCGATATATTGACAAGAGTTGGCCTTTCTTCACTTTCTAGTCTCGATACAATACAAAAGCGTCTCCGCATCCTTTGTGGTGATGAACTATTTTCCACCCTACAACCACTTTCTCATAGACGAAACGCCGCACACCTTACGCTTGCTCTATCTCTAAGTCCATGGAAACCGTTCAGATTTCGTAGTTCCACCAGTTATACCTCTCACGGCGAGGAGCCACCATGCCACGCCCATTGTAGCAAACCACCCTGATTTCCGCCGTATTCCATTGGTCAGTAAGTTCTACACGATCAGCTTCTTCCCGCGAACCACAGCTTTGTGGAACGGGCTGCTAAGAGGATGTTTCCCTGATCATGACAATCTTGGCCTGTTCAATTCTACGATTAACCGTTATCTTCCCCACATATCCCCATAAACTGTGCACCCTCCTCTATAACATTCTACATCAAGTGGCTAGCTGACCTGGTACATTGATCTCAGGAAAGCCGCAGAGATTAATAATGCAACCGATTTGACCCACTAAGGAAGAACGGAAGTGATTGTCAAACACTCTTTCGAGCCACATACTCAAGCAAATATGAAGACGTGTCGTGACCACAAATACTCTCGATGGTCAATCCAATGAAAGCTTGTGTTTTTAGGTAAACATCTGGCTTAAGTGCTCTTAAGTTAGTTCTGTTATTTGACAATAGATTAGAACAGTAATTGTTTTGTTTAGGAATTGATCTTAGCATTGTGATACCGTCAACACGCTCGCTATATCTGACAGCAAGGTCTCTGACCGGGAGATTGAAAGTCTTGGGTATCGTGGATCCCCTGTTAATTGCTGTTGTTAAAAGGTACACCTTGACCCTGGGAGGCAACATTTGTTAGTGTCCAAACTCGGGCCAAATAGTGAACGCGCGGGCGCCAAAAAATAGATAAATAAACAACATGAAAGTATAAAAAATGCATATTTATAGCAGAATTACCAACAATACATTTTATCTGAAGTTGAAGGCATACAAATGAGTTCTAAATATGTACATTTCGGCAATAAATAACCCATAGGGGTGTTGATATGCCACTAAACAAAATCAACCAACCAAACAATCAACATGAAATATATCTTTCAGGACATTAATCCATGTAATATTAATTTCCTAGAATTTCTTAAAGAAACAAAACTTTCTTGCAAAACTACAACATGAAACACACATATACCCGCCTCTAGTAATAATATCCACACAAACATATAACTGCACAGAAGCAGGGTATCATCTACCATGTACTCAATTGTGAAAGCAGAATAACATATATCATATTTTATTACTTCAGGAAAATTAAATTTCGACATGAAATGATCCATGTGGAGTTGATGCACCATTAAACAAAGAAACCAATTAGAAGATTAAACGTTCCCGCATTTAATTGAAATACTTACTTCATCAGTTTTAGAATCTGCAACGAAAAATTGAATATGATATCCAGTGAAATACTTGTAGGGCTGAGGCTAAGACCAGATGCCAGGATTATTCGCATTCTGAAGCTTTTTCTACTTGAGAGGTTCTCAACCGGGTCCATGTAAAATTACTGGTGGAGTCTACGCAAAAATAGCAAATTGGGGGTCCACGGTAATATTTCAATGGTCCCTAGAGCAAATTCACTTCGGAACGGTTGTTACAAACGAGAATTGGGAATTTTACAGTAATCTACGCTATATGAAAATGACATTCCTACAAATGGAAACACAACTCTAAAACTAACAGAAAACGTGATCAAGCGATGTAAGTTAGTATCCTCTTTAATCTACACGATATTTTGATTGTGAATGTTGAATAAAAAAGGAGAAGGATATATAAAGTAACTATTATCTATCTATCTATCTATCTATCTATCTCTATATATATATATATATATATATATATATATATATATATTATTATATATATATATATATATATATATAAAGGGAAATGAAATTGAGATTGTAATTTATTATATAAATTAATCTATTATATTAATAATAAAGAATAATATTAATTTCAAATATTAATATATATATATATATATTAATATTAATAATATATATATATTAATATTAATATACATATATATATATATTTATATATATATATTAATATTAATAATATATATATTAATATTAATATATATATATATATATATATATATATATATATATATATATATATATATATATATATATATATATATATACAGAGATATTTCGATTTCATTTTTGCCTTGAAAAGTCTGAAGACGAATCACATCGGTAAAATCTAAAATGTTTCCAATTGTCATTTTATACCATATATATATATATATATATATATATATATATATATATACAAAGGAAAATGATATAGAGATTATAATTTATTATATAAATTAATTTATTATATTAATAATAAAGAATATTATTAATTTAAATATTAATAAAATAAAATAATTAATATAAATTAATTAACATAGTAATAAACTCGACAGTGTGAAAAAAGGTGATTTTCGACTCTCACTGACATCGATGGGCCAAATATAAAACAAATTCCCATAGCAGCATCGACAACAGAGATTTCACTGAATAAATCTGTACTCTTTTTTTAAAAAATTAATTACCTACATATTTTTAAATGGTTTATGACTTATTTTACTAGTGTACATAAACATTCCACAGAATTTAGTTGTTAAATACAAGTTTACTTTCATGAAATTAGTTTTACTAAAAAATAAACCATATCCATTTACTATTTCTATAATACCATTCTGAAACTTATCTATTAGGAAAAAATAAAATAAGCTTTTTTTTTCACCGAATGGTTATGGGGGCTCACCAAAAATAATTAAGAGTAAACGTGACCCATGCGTAAAAAAAAAAAAATGGTTGCGAACGTTTTTCGTTTAAAACAAGGAAAATAATTATTTGACCGGATCGATAGAAAAATGAGAGGAAATTATGGCAGTCGGCAAATGTTATTCAGTTGCCACCTTCTCTTAAGAACCGTTTTAGGCGAGCGAGAAAAATTTAGACGAGGTGAAGGGGCGGACGGTCAAACTAGTGTTTGTCTTCCTTTCGCGTTGTGGGTGAGCAAGTGGTCCTCACGTTTAGGCTGCTAGGGACCGCTGTCTTATAGACAACAGGCCTTCTTTCACCTGTCTACTTTTGTGTAAAAATGTCATTCATCACGTAACGTTTGTTGACCTGGTTTTTACTCCTCTGTCCTTTGGAGGTCCGCTCCACTGAACTGACCTTCTTTGTCAAGAAGATAGTGGTCAAAAATATTTCTGTAACATCCTGAAGGTGTGTCCTTAACAAGATATCAGCTGACAGCAGATATATAGCTACATCTGCTCTCTAATTATCATTAAAATTGTTTAAAACTTTTGGCAGTGTCGACAATCACTTAATTTTAACAGCAGATAAATCATCTTCCACCGACGAAAAATTAACCTTTGGATAACTGAGTGAAAACAAAAAATTGTAAGATTTATTCAGAGATAATAATGGTTGGACTTATACAAATCCTACTATTTAATCCATAGCTGGGAGGAGAAGAGTTGAATCCGTGCCTTTATGCGGTTATGTTGCCTGTAAGCAAATACAACGGACTCCGATTTAGCCGTTATCCTTTACACTATCCGTACATCCAAAGTTACAGCAACTGGTATTCACAAGCGGAGACCCATGTAGGTACTAACCAGACTCGACGTTGCTTAACTTCGGTGATTGTTTGAGAATTGGTGTTCAAACGTTGCGTGAAAGAATGAAAGAGTAGACAAACCTTGTGACTTCAATAACAGACGAAATTATTATTTTTAACAAATTATACAATATTGTGGCGAAACGAATAAACGTACTCAATTAATGGTTAACCTAAATTGTGCTAAGCGTTGCGTAAGAACCTCAGCTGGGGATCCCAGGCAACGTTTAACACAATTTACGGAGAACTGAGACCAATCTCTGTTAAGCTCAAACAAAAACGATTACAGACTGCCGGCCACTGCCACTGAGCGGACAGGGAAATCGTCTTATCCTTACTCCTATAGCATCCCTCTGGAAGTATCTTTCTCACGAAAATTGTCTTTCCCAGACACCATAGCTCGGGTCTCAGGTTTGAACATTGGGGATCTAGGGACAGCAATAGAGGAGCGAACAGTGTGGAAAGGGATTGTCAATGGAGTTCCGATCAACCATAGGGAGGTCGAAGGATGATGATGATGATGATGATGATGATGATGATGATGATGATGATGATGATGAAACTTTCCTCGCACTGTTTGTTTTAATTTGCACTAAGTTAAAATTCAAACGCCATACAAATCTACTTGGAAAAATCCAGAACCTCAGCTGGAGATCCCAGGCAACGCTTAACAGAATTTACGGAGAACTGAGACCAATCTCTGTTAAGCTCAAGCAAAAACGATCACAGACTGCCGGCCGCTGTCACCGAGCGGAGAGGGTCGTCGTTTCATCCTTACTTCTTTGGCATCCTTCTGGAGGTGTCTTCTCGTGAAAGTTGACTTTCCCAGACTCAGGGACCCAGGGTTGGACATTGGGAATCTGGGGACGGCAATTCAGGACCGACCCGTGTGGAAAGGGACTGTTAATGGAGTTCCAACCAGAGGGATGTTGAAGGATGTTGATGATGAAAAAAATGAGCATGCCTTGAGCCGGTAGCTAGAATTAAGTTTCTTTGACGCTGTTTAGGGAAATAACTAACATTTTAAACCTTCAACCGTTTTATATATATATATATATATATATATATATATATATATATATATATATATATATATATATATATATATATATATATATAAAGTATAAAATTATCTGTTCGTGTTAAAAGACGACTGGTTGGAACTTATACAAATCTATTTTGAAAAATCCAGAACATCAGCTGGGGATCCCATGCAATGCTTAACACAATTTACGGAGAACTGAGACCAATCTCTGTTAAGCTCAAACAAAAACGGTTACAGACTGCCGGCCACTGCCACCGAGTATACAGCGGAATCGTGTCATACTGCTATGGCATCCTTCTAGAAGTGAGACACCATAGCTCAGGACTCAGGATCTGGGGACAGCAATGCAGGACCGAAGAGTGGGGAAATGGATTGTCAATGGAGTTCCAGCCAACCATAGGAAAGTCGAAGGGTGATGATGGTGAATGGTTAGCCTGATCAGATAAGCTGAATTTCGAAAGTCTATCTGCTTGGTCCATGAATCTAAGAAAGGCGTTTCTTTTTAAACTTGTCCGCGGGTGTTTGTGGTTGAATCATTTGATGTTCGAATTAGATTTTAGATCGAGAAGTTTTTCTTATTTTCTGTAAAATAATAGTTTATTAGATTTGAATTTGTATGTACTACCACCTATTGGCACCAATCTTTTTTCTTTCCTTACGACGATGGATCGATTACCAATTGCTAAATAATAATTTAGTAGACTATTATTTGGGGGTGTAATTCTGCTCTGATTTCCTGATGTTGACCTTCGAGGTCAGATGGAAGACAAAATATAGTAAGTTGATTTTGATTGGTTGAGCTAACGTGTGATTGATAAATAGAAAAAAATGGGTTTTCAGTGAGTTGTTTTTAAACCGTCAAGTAATGTAGACGTGATCTCTTTCGAGTCTGAAGCGGCTCCCCAGTGGTGGGCGAGTGACCCCCGCTGGATAGTTAGAAATGTGCACGTTGACATGATTAATAAATAGTTAAGTTAAAATTCCCTGTGTTGAAGTTCTTTCTTCCCTGGACTCAAAACAACTAGCGATCTCTGGCTGCGAGAGAAGAATGTAACTTTATTATCAAATTGGCGCAGTGACCAAGACCTGGCAACTTGAGGGAGGCTATGCAGCACAATCAAGTTCTAGATTTTATCACCGTTATACTAGTGTAAAATGAAGATTTCCCCGCTGAAAATGATTCTCGCCACAAGTCCCTTGACCAGGGGGGTCGTAGGTGAGAACCACGTACAGTCCCGCAGTTATGTGTCTAGAGCAGCTTAGTCTTACTGATCATATCTCTATTCATGCTATTGTTTTTTAATTGTTTTCCTTCTCCTAGACTGGTTGCCACCACAAAACAAAGGTGCCCATTCAAGTTTGATATTCAATACACACAAAAATGGGTTCTTACCTTTTCCAAGAGCTTTTGTATGAATGAAAACGTAACGAGCTTGACCGGATTTCGATCTCTACTCTCCGTGTCGATAACCGCTATACTACTCAGTCGAATATGTAAATAAAATAATACTGTTCAGACCTATACTAGCCATTGGCTGCTGAATTTAGTGTGTTAAAGATGCACAATTTGATTCCCTTTTTTAATGCTATTGTTCACACAAGAGCCACTCAAGGTAGACATATACCGTAAGGTCTTGTTTTGTAGATGCACGAATTTTAGATTATGACCATACACAGGATACTTAAAGGTTTACACTAGACTTGAAGCTTTTTTCAGAGAAGCAAAGTCTTTTCCACAAAAGGAACAGCTCTTGGCAAGAAACTGTCCGAATAGACTTTCATTCTTAGCAAGGGACAAGCGTTTACTTCTTAGAAAGGAAACAACAACAGTTGGCCTCTCTGTACATTGCATATCGGGGCTTAGTTCTAAAGATCTGAACTGGTGGTACGAGGGAACGTAGCTTGTCAGAAGATTTTCCCTGGAGAAAGTGATGGAGTAGCGAGTGGGTTACAATGTTACTGTTATATAGAGATAAAGTTTCGCTGCCGACACTTGAGTTTGAACATAGATCGCCAGTGAGCAGAGGCGAACCCATTATTGAATTAAGTATACCACGTGACTATAGAGGAAACGCATATATGGGAGGTAGCGTGTGTGATCGTCATTCTATATATATATGAATTCGCGTCAGGTTTAGATTGATCGCTATTTCTTGTCTTTCCTCTATTACTATTCGGATTGCTATATTCTAGTCAATACTATTTCTCTACTCTATTCACTATACTATTTCTCTATACGGATTACTATTTCGAGCGAGTATTATCGAAGAAGTACTATTATATTAGTGCGAGTGCTATTCGAAGGCGTCTGATACCAGTATTGTTCAATGTCGTTACTATAGTTGTATCTGCAATTACAAAGTCTCTACTACGACGAGCATTAAAGTCACAAAAGTGGCAACGAGTGTTTGTCGACATCACAAAATAATGTTTAGCCGTGGTTGGCGAATCTGTCTAGGAGAAGAAAAATGCTGAATTCAAAATTGCAGGTATGCCTGACGCTGCGATAGGCATACCTTAAGCGAGATGTCTATCAAGTTTCAGCCGAGGTGCGTCATCAGAAACAACTCAATGAACAAGAGTCATACAAGTATCCATTAAATGCTTATATATAATCTCTTATGATTACAAATGTTTTATATAGGAATAAAATGTCACTGCCGACACTTGAGTTTGGACATAGATCGCCAGTGAGCAAACACAGACGATACCGTGGTTGTATTAAGTAGACCACGTGACCATAGAAATAACGCATATATATGAATTCGCGTGACGTTTAGGTTGATCGCTATTTCTAGGCTATCCTCTATTACTATTCGGATCGCTATATTCTAGTCTATACTATTTCTCTACTATACTCACATAACCATCCCTCTATACGGATTACTATTTCGAGCGAGTATTATCGAGCAAGTGCTATTAGTGTGAGTGTTTTTCGAAGGCGTCTGACACCAGTATTGTTCAACGGCGTTACTAGAGTTGTATCTGCGATTACAAAGTCTCTACTACAACAAGCATTACGAAATTGACAACGAGTATTCGTTGGCATCACAAAAGTGGGTACCAAGTGTTTGTTGACATTACAAAATTGAAACAACAGAAATCTGATTCTCTTGAAGGATGCTGCAAAATGACTCGAATTCTTTCATTCCTTGGATCAGATATTTTATTCGTGTTTTTTTTTCCATTTCCTCACATTGAAATTTTGCTTGAAATATTTCTGTTATTTTTTTCTTCGTCACCTCTTTATCAACCATATTTCGGAAACTGCATCTTCATCATTCTACATCTGCTCTTATCGTTTCAACTGTGCCTCCTCGACCTTTTTATTGTATTCATCTCATCTCGTTTCTCTTTTGAAATCCGAACGATTTCATCCTCCCGTTCTTCTTCTTCTTCTTCTTCTTCTTCTTCTTCTTCTTCTTCTTCTTCTTCTTCTTCTTCTTGCGTTTTCTCTTTTCTTCACCTTCTTCGCATGTTCGTCATCTTTTTTTCTTCTTCTTCTTCTCCTACTTCCTTTTCTTTTTCTTCTTCCCGTCTATTTCCTTTTCTTCGCCTTCTTCTTCGCGAATTTTCCACATCTTTCTTCTTCCCAAATAATTCTGTTGTTTCATCTTTTCTTTATTTTTCGCAATTTTTTCTCCTTCTTTCATTCTTTCATCTTCTCCAAGCATCATCATCTTCTTCATCGTTTTTTTTATCTTTCTTCTTCTTCTTCTTTGCGATTTTTTCTTCTTCTTCTCATTTTACTTCTTCATCCTCCCGTTATTTTCTCTTATTTATTCTTTTTCTTCTTCAAGAATTTTTCTCCTCTTTTTTGCTACTTCTTCTTTTACGAATCTTTCTCGTTCATCTTCTTTTTGTTTACTCCTTTGTCTTCGGGAGTTTTCTTCTTCATCATCATCATCATCATCATCATCATCATCATCATCACCATCTTCTTCTTTTTATTGAATTCACCTGTTTCTTTTTCTTTTTCTTCTTCTTCATCGCGTTCTTTACTTATTCGGTTGCGCAAATTATTGCTCTGCATTTTTCCTGTATTTTTGTATTTTCATCTTTTCTGTATTTTCTTCTGTAATATTTCCGCTTCACATGAATTCTTGTTGTAGTTTTTAATCTTCTCTATTTCTTCTTCTTCTTCTTCTTCTTCTTCTCCTCCTCCTCCTCCTCGAATTCTGCTGCTTCTTTTTCGTCTCATCTTTCTCTTCTTCTTCTCTTCGTCCTTCCTGAATTCTTCTCTTTCTCCTTCTCTTTCTCCCCCTCTTCTTCTTTTTCTTCTTCTTCGCGAATGCTGCTGCTTCTTTTTTTCTCCTTCCCATCTTTCTCCCTTTCGTCGTTCCTGAATTCTCCTCCTCCTCTTTCTCCCACTCTTCTTCTTCTTCTTCTTCTTCTTCTTCTTCTTCTTCTTCTTCTTCTTCTTCTTCTTCTTCTCGAATGCTGCTGCTTCTTTTTCTTCTTTTTCTCATCTTCCTCTTCTTCTTCCCTTCGTCCTTCCTGAATTGTCCTCCTCCTCCTTAACTCCCCCCTCGTCGTCGTCTTCTTCTTCTTCTTCTTCTTCTTCTTCTTCTTCTTCTTCTTCTTCTTCTTCTTCTTCTTCTTCTTCTTTCCCGTATTGTCTTTCCATTTACTTACATCCATTTCTTTATTCCTTAAATTGGTTTTCCTTTTAAGAGTATCTTTCGTCATTTCTCAAGAACCGACGGCTGTTCTTTTTATTATTCAACCGCAGATATTTACTTGTTTTCATGCAACAAGCGGATCACCTTATTCATTTGTTTGTTCATCGACATATTTATCTTTCTACCTATCCAATGAGTAGACAATAGAAAGACCCGAAGAACGGAATCAATGCACAAGTGCCGAACTGAAGAAGAAAACCATTCGTTCGCAGTTCAGCATCTGTCTCTTGATTCTCTGCATTTTAACTTTGCTAACAAAGAATGTCCTCGCCAAATACCATGAGAATTGTTTATATCCCATTACGCAATTTCCTTCTTTTTCTTATTCCCCAACCTATTTTTTACACTTTCTTCAGGAAACACGAAAACGAATTTGAATAGCGAATGAGGCTTCCAAATGTTAAAGAAAGTATTAAGACACTTAAATACGGTCGTTAAAAAAGTTTGCTGAACTGCGATGTAATATCAATCTTTCAATATGGATGCGGATGCAGGTCATCTTCATCATAGATGAAGGGAAGACTTGACCAAAAAGATGAAGATGCTGAAAATATCAGAGATGGAATATGCTTCGTTTGTTGATTCTGTTCAGTGTCATATCGATCTATATGAGTTAATTATGCCAAAATTTAAATATTTGGAACAAAGTTTTATGCCTTCACCTAAATATATTTTGATATATAGAAATAAAATGTACCGTTGGCCATTTTATTATAAAGATGTATTATTGGTATTATTTCTTTTAAAAAATTTATAGTTGGTCATTTTTTTTATAAAAATATATTGTGGGTCATTTTTCTGATAAAAATGTATTATTGCTCGTTTTACTTATGAAAATGTATAGCTGGTCAGTTTTCTTAATAAAAAATGTAACTTTGGCCATTTTTACTATAAAAATGTACTGTTGGTCATTTTTCTTATAAAAATGTATTGTTGGTCCATTTTCTTATAAAAATGTATAGCTGGTCATTTTTCTTAATAAAAAATGTAACTTTGGCCATTTTTACTATAAAAATGTATTGCTGGTCATTTTTCTTATAAAAATGTATTGTTGGTCCATTTTCTTATAAAAATGTATAGCTGGTCATTTTTCTTAATAAAAAATGTAACTTTGGCCATTTTTACTATAAAAATGTAATGTTGGTCATTTTACTTATAAAAATGTAATGTTGGTCATTTTTCTTATAAAAATGTATTGTTGGTCATTTTTCTTATTAAAATGTATTGTTGGCCTTTTTACTATAAAATGTTCATTTTTTAATACTTTTATTGTGTTTGTTTTGGGGGGTCCACTATTTGCCCAAAGCTGGCACACTAACAGGTACCACCCCGGGTTTAGGTGGACCTGGAAACAACGGTAATTAAGATGTGTTTCCACGCTCCTAAAACCTCCAATCTCCCGATCACCGACCTTGCTGCTGGATATAGTTTATCATCATACCGAGGACTAACGCAGTATGTGAGCAACGAGAGTTTTAAGGAAATGAGGAAGAAAAAACGACGCTTTTGCTCAAAACCAAAAGGAATCAGTTGAAAATATCGTCACGCATAAAAAGTGAAGAGGGATTGGGAAAATTAGACCCTCGCGCGACGTACAGGACAATAGGATACCCATATTTGTGTTCTGCTTATTTATTAAACAGTCTATTTATTTATTTTCGTCTACTGGCCTTAATTTAAGAATTTCGCCTAATGGCATTATTGAGAACAGTGAGTAACCTACCTAAAGGGCGTGTCCAAATGGATGGTTGAACCGATCCTGGGGTGGACAATAAGGAGAAAAATATTACTTAGGAGTAGATAGGATAGCAGTCCGATAGTAATAGAGGATAGAGTAGAAAGGGTAATCTGTATAGTATTAGAGGATAGAATAGAGATAGCGATCAATCTAGACATCACGCGATTTCCTATATATGCGTTTCATTTATGGTCACGTTGTCAACTTAATTGAATAATGGGATCGCATGTGTTTGTTAACTGACGATCTATGTTCAAACTCAAGTGTCGGCAGGCAGCGTCAATTATTCCTATATAACACCAGTCAACTTTGACCTTCAAAAATTTGAATGTAGTGTCAATCGTATCTACGGTCTTCTTGATAACACTTTTATTGCGATCCATCCTTAATAATGTTGCTCTTTGTAATTCTGCTTTCATGCTCAGTGTCTTAGTGGCTTTATTGCCTTGCATGGGTTGCGCAGTACTAGATTGGGGCCAAAATCTTATCAATTAATAGTTGAATTGGCTAGATGTCACCGTAAGTCCTATGTTAACAGCTTCTTCTCTCGCACTTCTCGCGTGTGAAACTCTCTTCCGGCTTCTTGCTTTCCAGTCAATTTTGATCTTCAAAAGTTTAAATGCAATGTCAATTGTTTTCTTCTTTCTTCTGGATTATTCTTTTTTTCCTTCCCGCTTCTTAATAACGTTTCTCTTTTCTCTCGTTCCTTCACGCTCAGTAATCTCTTGTGTCTTAGTGGCTTTATCGCCTTGCATCGGTTGAAACAAGGAGAAAAAAATAAATGGTTTACTATAAGATCGTCATAACGATTACTTTACGGCAAGCGGCTCTTCATCACGATTTTTGATGGCTTAGTTAAGTCTTATTTTAATTTCTGTTTTCCCGCCAATTTTATGAGGAAGCCATTTCTTCTGATGTTCAAGAAAGAAACGAGTTCATTCCCTCCACCTCGCCCTCTAAAAACAGCGCACTGAATATTATATTTCATTTAATTTTTTTCTTTCAGCTTGTTTGTTTTCTGAAAGAAAATATCCAACAGACACAACCGTTGGCGGTCGCATCTGTTCACGTGCTTAATGCTTACTTGCTTCTGTTTTATTTGTAAGTGCTTCAAGAGAGAAGGTTTCAAGCGATGCACTAGGCTTGCCTTCGGAGCCATCGAATAATGGCTGTTTGTCAAGCCTTCTGCTATTATTGTATTGAACGTTTTTACATCAATTTTCTTTCTTAATCTCATGGTGCGATGAACACAAAACACTGAATTGCAATCGGGATTATAAAGAAATGAGTTTGCACGCCATAGCATCGCTGTTTTAGCCAACATTTTCATCGAAAGAAAACTAATTGTTTTTTCTGTCACTCATTTAGCTTTTCTTTTTCTTTTTTTTCTGTATTTTTTTCTTTTGTTCATTCTCTCTTCCATTTTCTTTCTTTGTTTCTTGTCAATTTTTTCACTTTCTTGATTTCTGTCATTTTTTTCTTATTTTTTTCTTTTGGTCATTCTCTTTTTCATTTTCTTTCTTTGTTTCTTTTTATTTTTTTTCTCTTTCTTGATTTATGTCATTTTATTTCTTTTTCTTTTTGTCATTCTCTCTTTCATTTTCTTTCTTTTAATTTCCATTTTTTTCTCTTTCTTCATTTCTGACATTTTATTTCTTCTTATTTCTTTTTTGTCATTCTCTCTTTCATTTTCTTTCTTTGTTTCTTTTCTATTTTTTCTTTCTTGATTTCAATCATTTTTTCTTCTTTTTTTGTTTTTGTCATTCTCTCTTTCATTTTCTTTCTTTTAATTTTTTTTCTCTTTCTTCATTTCGGTCATTTTTTACATCTTTTCTGTGTTTATTTTTTGTTATTTCTTTGTATTGTTTCTTTCTTTTACTAATTCTTTCTTTGTTTTTTTCTGTTTTTCTTTTCTTTTCTTTCTTCTTTTCTTTCTTTCATTTTTCTCACAGTTTTTATTTGTTTATTTTCTTCCCCAATTTTATTGTTTATCTTTCTAACTTCTTTTTCTTTGTCATTCTCTCTTTCACTGAGATTTTTCTTCATTTTTTTCTGTTTTGATTTCCGTCATTTTTTTCATTTCCGTTTTTCTATTCCGTTTCTTTTTTCGTTCTTTCATTTATCTCACCGTCTTTCTACCCGTTTTCTTTTAACTATTTTCCTCTCAATATTTTTATACCGTCTTTTCCTTTCTGTCTTTCTTTCTCCTTTTTTATTTCATGATTTCGGTTACTTTTCTTCTTTTTTGATTTTATTTTTCGTTTTTGGTTCTTTATTTCTTTCTATCTTTCTGTCCTTGTTTTTTCTTTCCATTTTTCATTTTTTCATACTGACCTCCACTTTCGGTCTTTCGTTCTTTTCCCTTTTTTCCTTTCTTGATTTCGGCCATTCTTTTCGTCTTTTCTCGCCGTATTTTATCTTCCCGCTTTTTTTTTTTTACTTTTTTTTTTTTTACTTTTTTCAATCCATCTTTCTTTTTTCGATTTTGGCCATTTTTTTTATCTCCTGTTTTTATTTTCCGTTTCTTCTGCCGTTCTTTCTTTGATTTCTGCTGTTGTTCTTTCCTCTCTCTCTCTCTCTCTTTCTCTCTCTCTCTCTCTCTCTCTCTCTCTCTCTCTTCTTTCTCTCCTGACTATTTTCATTCCTTTATTTTCTTACCGTCTTTTTTCATTCCGTCTTTCCCTTTCTGTCTTTCATTTTTCCCTTTTCTTTCTTTCTTCATTTCAATCATTTTCTCTTCTTTTCTGTGTTATTCGTTATTTCTTTGCTTCTTTCTTTCTCTCCTTCTTTGGTTATGTCTTTTTTCTTTCATTCTTTCTTTCACTTTTCTCACTGTTTTTAAGTGTTTATGTTCTTATCATTTTTTGTTGTTGTCTTTGCAGTTTTCATTTTCTTCACATTTATTACATACATACGCTGTTCTCGCTATATTTCTCTCTCTATTTCGTACACACGCACACACATATATATATAGATATATATGTGTATGTATATATAAAAATGTATATTTATTATTAGTATATATATATATATATATATATATACACACATACACAGACACACTAATAATAAATATACATTTTTATGGTAGCCTGAAAATTTAGATGTTATTATGCTTTAATTCCTGTTTTATTGCCACCACCAGCACACACACACGCACGCACACAAAGGAGGACGAGAAACTGTGGAGTAATGAGTAGCGGCTCGGAGGAATCGGAGAGCCGAGTTCGAATTCCATTCATATCTGTTACATTCATTTACTTGCTAATACTCTTGCGAAAGGTATAAATACGCCTCTGCCCCCAGCTATGGGTAAATAAAAAGGACAGACCGGGTTCTATAACGTTGGATGGCAACTGGTCTACCGGAGAAAGTAATGACAACCTACTGCAGGAAAAAATCTGCCTTGTCAGTCATGTATCGAAAGAAGCCCTGTTTCATTGCTACCAGCACACACACACACACACACATATGTGTATACTTATAAATATATAGATTTACACACACACACACACACACATATA
>OZ038507.1:32704598-32757098 GCA_964036315.1 Acanthosepion esculentum | reverse complement strand
TGCTTCTGCGATATATTTCTTGATAAAATCCAAAGAAGACTCTGCAGTGTTATTGGTCCTGACCTGGCATCTCGGCTTCAGACATTTTCCCAACGCCGTAACGTAGCTTCCCTGTGCTTTTTCTATAATTAATTTGAGGTTAATTTTGGTACATGGACTCTATGAATTTAAACGCAGTACGAAATTGGCGACAAAGGTCTCTTCGCTTTACAGCTGAAAGAGCTAGATGTAAACGTATATTCTATTTTATCTACGGCATTTCTCCCTTGTGAAAGTCTCTTTCTGCTCTTCGCTTGTTAGTTAACGTTTGGCTTCAGAACTTTCAATACAATGTCATCTTCTGTCTTAACTATTTGTTCTTTGATTGTTCTCTCTTCTTAATAGCGTATTTTTTCATACTCTCTAACACTTAGTAACCTCCTGGATCTTAGTGACTTTATTGCCTTTCCGTGGTGAAATTATAAAAAAAAAAGAAATAAAGACACAGAATTACGACACACTTGCGATATTTGCGTAAACGGGCAAAACTCAGTATGTTATAATGATTATTACCTAAACAATAATAATACTGAATAATTTTTTTAAACATTACAGTATATTTAATCATATCTCCTTAGTAGCTGTCGCGAACTATCAATTCCAAAAAAAATAAACTGAACAAGGCCGTTAATATGACGTTTGTCTAAAATAAAAATCCCTAAAGAAAGGAATGTCATAATCTGATATATATATATATATATATATATATATATATATATATATATATATATATATATATATATATATATATATATATTTGATCACCTTGCACCTCCATCTAAAAATATTGAATTAACCAAAAAGTATTACTTATTAAGCGAATGACATTTTTGGCTAACCCAATATATCCAGATATGTTATAATTGTGAAAGGCAAAGGAAGTTTTGTTTCTTGTACAAGGCCCAATGGCCACTCGAGGCAGAGGGTTACGTTAAGGGATATTTTTTATGGATAGCAAGGGAAGATAACTGTTCACTCTAGATTTGAACAAGTGAAGAAATGTGAAGATCTTAATCGGGGAAATATCCTCTTGGGAGTCTGTTCCACAGGGCGTTGGTTCGCAGGAAGATGGTGTTTGAATGGAATTTACTGAGCACTGATGGAATAAGGAGGGAATGTGTGTGGTTTGCTACTATGTAAGTGGCATGGCGTGAAGGACCAGCCGCGGAGGGTAGAACTAGCGGAACTCTGGGAATGCAATTCGTCCGAGCACTTTGCATCGCAGTAACGATAAAGCAGTGAGAGACTCGCCACATCCCGCCTTTGAACGAGAGAAATTGCAAGGTGGAAAATAATTCTTACCCAACAAAGATGGGATATCTTGAAAAATCTACTATAATATTACTATTGCATCTATTTTCAACCTTGGCAGAGACACGTCTGTCATGATTTATATACAAGCTTTTGGAAAAAGCAAAATCATTCAAATACTCATTACTCAACAGTAATTTAATATGTTACAAAAGTTATTCTTTAAGTTTTGAATTTGTATTATCCCAATTTTGTATGCATCTTTTCATTTTTGTGCAGGGGGAAGGGAATACATCGTTACACAAGGCCGCTGGGGATAAAAACAAACAAAAAAATGTAATCCTACCACTTGCACCTGTTACAAAACTTCAACAGTTTTTCAAAATGTTCGTCTTAAGCGACTTGACTTTTACAAAAGGTCTAATAAAATCCCCCCCCTGTTATCCGTAAATCGAACAAACAATTCTCCTTGATCTATAAGAGAAAATAAAAACAGACCTAAAAACACGGTTCTCAGATCTTCGATATCGCCTAGCGAGGCCTCTGGTCTGCTATAGCTGATGTGCTATTTTTGGTGGGTTGTTTACGTTTAGCGGCATATCAATATCTTTTTGGACCGCTCGACATGGTGTAATCGTTACCAATCGACTGTGTAATGAGTTCGACCCTCACTGGGTGCAGCATACTTTCGGCCATATCTAAACTACGCTTAGAATATCACCATATGTCTTATTTAATACCGAAATCTAAAAATTATTCTACGCAATTTTCTTTTCGAGATAATAATGATTTTAGCGATACAACTAAAAAAAATGAATGTCTGATGACCAACTTCTCGAGAGCTCCTCCCTGCGGCTCCTCGGTCTCACGCTGTCTGCTGATCTGAGATGGAACAAATACATAGAGTCAGTTGCATCAGCCACCGCAAGGAAAGTTGGTTCCCTGTGCCGAGCCAGGAAATTTTTCTCCCCGGAATCGATCCTTCAAGTCTATAAATCGACCATTCGCCCTTGCATGGGGTATTGCTGCCATATATGGTCTGGGGCCCCTGCTGTTTGCCTCAGGGTTCTTGATAAGATCCAGAGACGGATAAGCAACGTGATTGGCCCTGATCTGTCATCTCGTCTGCAGTCGCTCTCTCACAGACGCGATGTTGCCTCGCTCTGCCTTTTTACAAGTACTTCCACGGTAATCGCTCTGAGGAGTTGCGTTCGCTTGTCCCCAGGCCTCGTGTATTTAAACGCCCCACGAGGCTGGCATCCCGCTCCCACCCCTACACCGCGGAAACTGTTAGATGTAGACGTCACTTCTACTCCAATAGCTTCATGTCTCGCACATCTCGCCTATGGAACTCCCTCCCCTATTACTGTTTCCCTGACAAATACAATCTCCAACGGTTTAAGTGTAGCGTCAATCGACATCTCCAGTTGCCTTGATCTATCCACTTCCCTTCTCCACATCCTTTCATTTTTCATTCCTATCTGCTCTCGCTCCGGATCTTCTGTGGCCCCCTTGCCTTGATCGACCCACTGTCTTTCCCTTTCACCACATCCCCTCCCTTGCCACTCCTATCTGCTCTTCCTCTTCTTTAACCCCTTGCGTGATAGTGGCCTCCGGCCTTACTTGGGGTGATACGATTAAAAAAAAAAAAATACCTGTGTGAGGAAAAGTGGTGTTTTCCGACCTTTCCAAAGGGTATTTGCGCAGAATTGATTACTATGAAACCAACGGGAAGTGGTAACTCGGCTCTCCGGTTAAAATTTCTGAACCGTTATCTATTACACTATTACTAAGTTTTTTTTTTATTTTTATTTTCTATTGTCTAAATTTTGGACCATTAAAGAATGGTAAGCTCAATTTCAGGAGTAACACTTAATGTGGTCTTCTGATGCCGTAGCCCATCTGCTTCAAGGTTCGGCGTGTTGTCTATTCAGAGATACTCCACTGCATACTCCCGTTGTCAACATTGATTATTTCAGCTACTGTTGCCTTTCTAACATCTTGGACATGTCTGGCCGTTCAGCTATGGACTCTTTTATCAAAAAACAAATTCCGCCTCCAGAATTAATTGCTTACTGGATTTGTTTTTGTCGTTTTTTTTTTCTTTTTCAGACCGTTCTGTGTAAATCATAAAAATGGTTGTACACGTAAACCGTCGAAGATCTGCATTTTTAAAAAATACACGGACAATCCCGTATGGCACTAACAATTCCAACATGATCAAAGTTACTAACCTATATTTCTTTTTTAGTGAAGTCTGTTTCTCCTCCGACTTCCTCATTTTGAATTTTGAAGTCAGATAGAGAGAGAAAAAAAATCGTTTTTGATTGGCTAAACCTGGCCTGGGAATGTTAGAGGTAGAAAGGGATATCAAGGAGTTAAGTGTTACACGTCGAACAATGTAGACGTGTTATTTCGTGTCTGGGAACTTGCTTCCCAATTGAGGTGATAGAGCGATGGAAAAATCTGCCTCGTCAGTCATGTCTCGAAAGATACATGATCGCCGAAGCGTGTATCACGCACGGCACATAACTGATGTTTAAGTCTCAAAGTATTGATTTGTTTCAGGGACGGATAAATAATAGTCATTTATGGAAAGCGGCACGGATTGAGGAATTGGAGAGCCGAGTTCGAATTCCAATCGAATCTATTACATTCACTTTTGCTAATAACATTGGAAAAGGCATGAGTCCGCTTCTCCTTCATCCAGCTATGGGTAAATAGCAGGACAGACCGGATTCTATAGCCTTGGATGGCAACTGGTCTACCGCAGAGAATAATGGCAACCTACTGCGGGAAAAAAAAATCTACTTCGTCAGTCATGTATCGAAAGATACATGATCGCATGGAATATAACTGACCGAGAGGTTTTATCCATTGTTTCCTGTTTAGGATTGGCTTTATGGTTCTTTCTAAATCAACTCTCTCCTTCTAACGTCTCCGACTAAACATTGTCCTGTTCACACTCCTCCCCAATCTTTTGGGCAAGAGTAGACGTTTATCCTTTATTTTCTGTTGAGGATTGGGCTTCAGATTCTTTGTAGAAACTGCTTCTACTCTATACTTCTAATGTCTCCGCCTAAACCCGACAATATTTTTTATTTATTTATTTTTCCTCATTCGGATTAAATAGGTTCGTCTATCGTCCAGTTCACACGCCTCGTCGGTCTTTTGATCAGGAGTAGAGGTTTATCCCTTGTTTCCAGTTCAGGAGTAGGTTTTTCGCCTCCTTCTGATGTCTACTTCAGCTCCATACTTCTAACGTCTCCAATTAAACACTGAAATTTTTATTTGCTATTTATTTTTGCCCAATATGATTTGATAGGGTCGTCTGTCGTCTGGACAACACACCTCCTTGACCTCTTGCCCAAGAGTAGAGTTTTATCTCTTGTTTCCTGTTTAGGATTTTGTTTCCGGTTCCTTTTAGAGTTTTTTTTTCCTTTCTGTTTTACCTCCCGTGTCTCCTTTGCTCCTTGATAGGATTATCACATTGCTTAGAATGCTGCCTCTTATTTAGTAAACCTCTGCCTCGAAAGGCTCTTGGGCCTTGCACAGAGTGCACATCTTGGAAATATCCATAAAGGAATATTTTTCCCCCGTGTACTTAATTAACTGGCCAGTGAGTGTATACTAATATTCCTTTCTTCTTCATTTAGCTGATGAAATATCCGATGTCACACTATTTCTGAATAGAGAGAAAGAAAAAAAAACAAAAAATAGGATTTTGATCAAACGCCACATTTAAATAAATAACCTATTTCTGAGATCTCGGCTTATTGACACACGGTAATTGATCATGAGTGAAAGTAAGTTCACTGCCTTTAGTGTATAAACACGTGACCGTTTATCTTTTACTGTCAAACGGCAAAGCTGAACATACTGAATGAATGGCGTTTTCCCAATTACGAATGAAAACTCCGGGCCTTTCATGTTTTATGGTGGGTTATTTTTCATTTAATCAATCGCCAGTTGCACATAGACAGGCAATTTAGATAACTCAGCATTTCTCAACCCGGTGCAATAATCTGCCCTGAAAGGTAACCGAGTTCGCCCCAATTTAACAGGAGAGTCATATGAAATATTTTTTATATGTTCTTGAGCCCCTGCTGTTTGCCTCAGGGTTCTTGATATGATCCAGAGACGGATATGCAATGTAATTGACCCTGATCTGTCATCTCGTCGGCAGTCGCTCTCTCACAGATGCGACGTTGCCTCGCTCTGTCTTTTTTACAAATACCTTCACGGTAAGTGCTCCGATGAGCTGCTTTCGCTGGTTCCTAGGCCTCATGAATTTAAACGTCCTACGAAGCTGGCATCCCGTTTCCACCCCTTCACCGTTGAAACTGTTAGATGTAGACGTCTCTTCTACTCCAATAGCTTCATGTCTCGCACATCTCACCTGTGGAACTCCCTTCCCTATTCCTGTTTCCCTGACAAATACAATCTCCAACTATTTAAGTGTAACGTCAATCGACATCTCCAGCTGCCTTGATCTATCCACTTCCCTTCTCCACATCCTTTCACCTTTCATTCCTATCTGCTATCGCTCCAAATCTTCTGTAACCCCCTTGCCTTGATCGATCCACTATCTTTCTCCACATCCTCTCCTTTACCACTCCTATCTGCTCTTCCTCCAAACCTTCTGTAACCCCTTGCGTGCTAGTGGCTTCCAGCCTTGCTTGGGGTGATAAGCTTAAAAAAAAATAATTAAAAAATCTTTATTTTTTAGAAGAGTAAGAAACACTAAGCGCAGGGCTTCCACGATTAAGTCAATTCTTTGTCATTTGATATATTAAAATGGAGGCTGAGTTCCTTAATCTTTAAGAAGTGGATGATCCATTACCTTTTGGTTTCCCCAGGGAATAATAATCAGTTATCGGTCTCTTTAAAAAAAAAAAAAATAGCAGTTTCTTCATAAATCCATTTAAATGAAAACTGTCAGTTATTTTAGTGTCATACATGGATAAAGGCGTTAGTTAGATCCAATGACAGGACCACAAGAGTGTGAGTTCAATACCCGGTTAAGGCAGTGTAGAACTTTCAGAGGGAAATTAACAGGAGATAACTGATAGCTGACATCCATTAAACATGGCACGTAGAACTAGAACAGTCTACCCCAGTGAGCGAAATAAAGGGTTCAGTTCGACATTCCAACCACCTGAAGAAGGCCGGAGCATACAACGGCCGAAACGTTGTAATAAGTATGGCAACAAAGATGAGGACAATAGTCCGAATAATGTAAATAAGGGAAGTACATTCTTGCTGTGGGAATGTGACTGGAGCTGAGACACCAGGTATGAGAGAAATCAAAACTTATTTGGTGTTCAATAAATTTTTCCAGGTTTCATACAATGTCTCACCATTCTTGGCAGATTTTCTATTATCACAATGTCTTTCTTTTTATGTGCCCTGACCTTTCAGGACGTAGGCGATCATGGCTCTCCACCTCCCTCTATCCCTTGCAGCTCTCAACAAGTTCCTTCCCTCTGCTATCTCCCCCACCAGACCATCTTTTCTCATCCGCCTGCTCAAGTCCGCCAAGAATGTCACGCGCTGCTTTACCTTGTCTCCCTTTCTATCTACTCGATCCGTGAGTATCAGATACTCAAGGCCTTCCATCATTATATCCCATAAACATACGCTGCATCTTAATGATTTTAAACATCAACCTCCTCCTTGACTCCATCCTGTCCAAGACCTCATCGTTGGTCACACGCTCAGTCCACGAAATCCTCAGTATCCTTCTGTAGAACAACATCTCCGTCGCCTCGAGTCTCTTCTTCATCCATGAGGAAATCGTCCAGCTTTCGCTGTCGTAAAGAAGGACAGATGTCAGGCAACACCTCAGTACCCTTTCCTTTGTTACCAAAGAAATCCTCCTGTCTCGCAATAGTCTGCCCAGCTTTTAGAATGCGTCTTTGGCCATCTCAACACGTCTACGGATCTCGGTGTCGCACTTACCATCCTCTGTCAAAACGCTTCCCAGATATTTAAACTACGGCGTCTGCTTGATTCTAGTGTTTCCCGACCTTCAGATCGCATTTCGGGCTCATCCTCTTACTGATGACAATGCATTCTGTCTTCTTTTAGTTTATACTTAGTCCCTTCTTCTCACTCTCCGTTGTTGTCCTCTGTAGGAGATTTTGTAATTTCTTTTCCGTGTCTGCTATCAGTACAGTGTTATCTGCCTATCTTATGTTGTTAAGGTTGTGGCCGCCAACGCTAAATACCGGTACGGTTTCCAACTCTCTCAGAATTGCCACGATGTACAGGTTGAACAGGTCGGGGGTGAGAAGACGCATCCTTGCCTTACGCCCCTTTCTGTTTTTGTATATTCACTGTAGTCGTTCCCTATACGCATGCATGCTGTTTGCTGCCAGTATAGGTTCTTGATTTTCCTGATATCGTTCCCGAATTTGTCAAGCATACTTTGTCGAAAGCCTTTACGTAGTCTTATCACAATGTAGAATATTTAATAACAAAAGTGATGGAAACATTAACAAAATTAATGTAAATGAAATCAGCTAGATTATATACCGAAAACACGTATTACAATATATATATATATATATATATATATATATATATATATATATATATATATATATATATATGTAAGCAAATGTGTGGATGTAGATCCGACGGTATGATGAAAATGTGGAAAAGACAAAGCAAAATCCGAATATATGAGTTTACTGTTTTTATTATGTTTTTGTTTTTGTTATTCTGTCAATAACAGAATAACAAAAACAAAAACATAATAAAAACAGTAAACTCATATATTCGGATTTTGCTTTGTCTTTTCCACATTTTCATCATATATATATATATATATATATATATATATATATATATATATATATATTCTCAGCATCTCTCGTTTGTGCGCATGTGTAGTAGCATCAACGTACTCATGAATTCAATCCGGGGAATTCATAAAGTGTAGGTACCATAGAAGAAATTTCAGAACAATTATTATAAAAATATTTATAGAAAAGGCACTGGGAAGCGGGATTACGGCGGTGATAAAATGACCGAAGCCAAGTCAGGAGGAATAACATTGCAAATTCTTCTGTAGAGTTTATCAAAAATCTCTAAAGAACTCCAGACTAGATGTGGTAGAAATTTTCAAAGCTATTACGGACGGTTGTCTTATAAATATGTCACATAGATTCTGGCGAGAATTGTTGTTTAGCACGACACATGGAACCACCTTTATTAGCAGCAGATCTACCAATTGATTCAATAAAATCTTTCCACGTTATATCAGTGAAAAATGTTAGTCCGAGAAGGCGCAACGAGTCATTTTCTTGGAGATTAGCATCAGCCATTGCTGATGAAAGATAGAATGGGTTCTCTCCAACGATTAAAACAATCGATGTTTCGTTTTCTAGATAATTTAAGTTATTTGAATTAAGAACAGGGATTGAAGTAAGTTATAAATCCGAAGATGTAAGTTTAGGTGCGTGCAATATCAGAGAAAATATGCACCAATTTCTATCATGTCTGCAAATCGTAATGGAGTCTGGTATTGTCTTGCTGAAAGATGGCACATTTCCGATTGGCCAATCTTGGACGTTTTTCATTGGCTGTTGCCTTTAATTGTCCCAACTGGGTGGATTCCTTGTCTGAATTCAATATCTGATTTTGTGGAAGTCACTCATAGTACACAATGTCTTTTCACTCTAACCAGATACACAGCATCGCCCTATTTGACTGCAGACTGACGTTTTACGTGGCTAACGTTGGCTGATTTCGTTTCCCCGTGAACAATTTTCAATGACCATTGCTGTAAACAATCCATTTTTCATCGACTTTGATGAGTCATTTTTTTTAGTGGGGAGTATTTCTTTTTTGCTGAAAAGCATGCCTTCTATCTTCTTACAGTTCTTACAGAGTCGAATATTTATATCTAGACTGATATATCTATTATCAGTGATAATATATTTTGAAAAGTAGAAAACAACTAAACATTTTTATTCCATGCACACATGGCTAGAAATATTTTCTTAAGCTAGGTATTTACTCTGTCTTCACAGTAAGACGAATTGTGACACAAGTTCTTTTTTAAGGATAACTGAAAAAAAAATTATACTGAGAAGCGCCCTGCCCTGGGGAGGAGCTGCCCGAGTCCCCGCCATCTCCTTGCACCAGAGAGAAGACGTAGTTACCCCTGAGTGCACTCTGTCCAAAGGCAGAGACACAACTGAGAGATTATAAATAGTTGTGTTACAAACTCCCCAGGAGAGAAATTTGCGCACGGGATTTACACTGTCTCCCCACGAAGACGAGTTGTGACACAAGGTCTTTTTTTAAGTTGATAACCCTAGTGCGTACACCTCTCAGTATAATTTTTTTCAGCTGCGACTCTGTCCTTTGACGGAGTCGCCCCTGAGTGCGCTCTACCCAAAGACAGAGATGCAACCGAGAGATGATAAATAGATGTGTTACAAACTACTCGAGAACAATTTGTGTTTACTCCCCCACCACGAGGTCAGGTTGTGACACGAGGTCGGTTTAATGTCGGGAGCCCGAGTGCGTACACCCGGGCTAGGAACAAAATTTGCACGCAGCCCCCGCAACTGTTGTTTGCGCTGGCCTCTGTGCTTGCACCGATCCATATCTCTGGTGTAATCAGAGAGCGGGGACTCGGGCAGCTGTTCCCTAGGGCAGGGCACCTTTCAGTATAATTTTTTCTCAGTTGCGACTCTGTCCTTTGACGGAGTGGCCCCTGAGTGCACTCGCCCAAAGACAGACATGCAACTGAGAGATGATAAATAGATGTGTTACAAACTACTCAAGCTTACACATATTTCGTTAAAAGTTAGACAAATTTTTTTTCAGACAATTCAAAGATTGGACATAATTGTGGTATTACGCCTCAGTTTACCCACGGGGCTGTCAAAAGAAGCCAGGTGCAGAGATAACATCAGTTGTCCCACAGCCGCAGGGAGGAGATAGATCCGTGTTTCATTCGTTGTCATTGTCAACCTTCATAGGTCAGAATTTTGAGCAACGCTGCTCCCTGATACCTGCGCGCGTGAGAAAAGCAGTTGGATAGATCGATACAAAAATAACCGCTCCAGAGAAGACTGGAGAAGACAGACTCTAATACATCGCACACAAGAATGTAAGGTCTACGTTTGAGTTGTGGTCCTTACGGAGATTTCTGCACGAGAAACTGGCCGAGGTTAACTGACGAGTTATTAAAGGGAATAAAATGCAAATTTAAATTAAAAACAAACGATTCAAGCCTCGTTATACATTTCTTACTCCCTTCTCTGTGTCTCACGATTGTTTTTAGGAGAACTACGATCATCGTTTTGCAGTGGGCCGCTTTGGTTGTCTTCATGCCAAAACCCGAGGGTCGCAGTGTCTCGATTTCGTATTGAAAATCAAAACCATTATTTCACCAAGTAGAATGATAAATGTCACAAAGCGTAAGGTCAGTGTCGAACAAATTTTACTGTATCCAGCAGGGAAACATTGCTAAGATGAGGTATTATGATTACTTGTATTATTTCTGTCTATATCTCTGAGATGATGTATTATGATTAGTTGCATTATTTCTGTCTATATCTCTGAGATGAGGTATTACGATTACTTGTATTATTTCTGTCCTTATGATGAGGTATTACGATTACTTGTATTATTTCTGTCTATATCTCTGAGATGAGGTATTGCGATTACTTGTATTATTTCTGTCTATATCTCTGAGATGAGGTATTACGATTACTTATTTTATTTCTGTCTATATCTCTGAGATGAGGTATTATGATTATTTGTGTTATTTACATTATTCGAAAGATTATCCTCACCTTCATTGCCTTATTCACAACGTTTCGGCTGTTGTATGCTCCTGCCTTCTTCAGGACCTATCTATATGTCCGATATGAGATATTATGATCACTTGTATTATTTTCATTATTCGGACTGTTATCCTCATCTTCATTGCCATATTCACAACGTTTCGGCAGTTGTACGCTCTGGCCTTCTTCAGGTGATTGGAATTTCGAACCGAATTCTTTATTTCGAAAACAAATTAAAAAGTCAATAGATAACGATTGACATTGCATTTAAATATTTGTCTTGAGTGGGAAGCAAGTAGCCGGAAGACAGTTTCACAAGCAATAAGTGCGATAGAAGATAACTGTTTGTATAGAACTTACGGTTACATCGAACCATTTCAACAGTAAAATGATGGGACCTACCTGTCAATCTAGTACTGAGCTAACATTTAATTGCTGTATTTGACGGCATATAAGACGCACGGGTGTATAAGACGCACCCCAATTTCGGCATGGCAAAGAAAATTTAGTAATTAGTTAAATTATTAGTAAATGGTACAGCCTATGCTATGTTTATTCGGTATTATTTTGATTAAAGGAGCCATGATTACAGTTAAACGAAAAATAATAGGAAAAAAGAACACGAGCCTATAAAAACTTTATTATATACAGTGTAACCCGGATATAAAAGAGTTGTCGGGACCGGAGAATAAGTCTCTTATTTCCGGGTTTGGTCTATTATATATACATTAACACAGGTTCTAATTTAGGACCAGAGAAAATCTCTCTTATATCCGGGTTACACTACTTTATAGGATCTGTACAACCGGCGTGTTGTAAAAGTCTTATGAGAATAGTGATTTTCCAAGCATAGCTTAGATGTGGCATAAGGCCGAAAGTAGGGACAGCCAGTGAGGATCGAACTCACTACTCAATCGCAATCGTTTTAACGAGACAAGCTTGCTAACCATTACGCCGCGAGGTCTTATTAGAATGATTGTGGTATAAAAATTCTGACTGTATTTATACGAATTCAATCGGAATTTATCGCAAGAAAAATATTAATGAAACAAATATCTATTTACAAATATATAATTGGAATATATATTGCATATAATTTTAGTGAAACAAATTGCAAATATTAAACGTGATGAAATTAATATAATGAATATCATCAATGATAACACTTTTAATCTGCATAATAGACTTAAAAATAATGACAATAGGTATATAAAAGTTACTCTAAAGCAGGGGTGGGCAAACTACGGCCCGCGGGCCACATGCGGCCCGCCAAACGATTTCGTGCGGCCCGCCAAGCACAAACAGATTTTTAATTCAATACTAACATGCCCATTCTTTCTTATTTCTTCAAACAGTTACTTTATCTTTCAAATAAATAAGTTTTTCTACTTAAATGGTACTTTAAAATGTTATTTATTAAAACTATATTTTTCCTTCAAAAGCCCTTTATTTTTCCAATTTTAAATATCAATTATTTTGGTTTATATATATATACTATGCGGCCCAGTAAAACTATAATTTTTTAAAATGCGGCCCTTGTACTAAAAACTTTGCCCACCCCTGCTCTAAAGTCTAAGCTAATAGAAGTTGCAAGGTAGCTAAATTTCGGCGGACTGTCGCGAATTTTAAAACTACATATGTCATATAAGACGCAGGGGAATCTTAAAAGATATTTTCAGTAAAAAAAAAGTGCGCCTTATATGGCGTCAAATTACTCTGTTTCTCACCTATATATAATGTTACATTTTTCTATCATTATGTCAGCGCACCCACTTCATTGGCAATTTTCATAATATTAATATTATCTCTTTTCTTATAAAGAAATATTTGACATTCATTGATCTGGTATTTGGATTTGATGGGGGTTAAAATTCATAAAATCTTTCTCTTAAAACAATTTGTCAGGAAAATAGGTTTCTCAAGTCCAGTAGCTGTTACCGTTCTTTTAAATATTGACGGGGGTTTCCTTCCTAAGGTTTTGTTTAAAACATCAACATAGTAATTATGTCCTTATTTGGACAAAAAGGATATCGTAAATGGTAAAAATAGTAGCCGTTTCCTTATAAAGAAACATTTGGCATTCATTGACCGGGCAACCATTACGGTTCTCGGCTGAAATTTATAAAATCATTCTCTTAAAAGAAATTTCCAGGAAGATAGTTTTTTCAAGTACAGTATCGATTGACGCTCTCAAGTGACCCCAAGTAAAAAGAAAAAAAAACTTTTGGATGATATGCAACCTGCTGAAAACGAAGTCTTTGTTTGAACGGACGAGAAGAATATATGGGGTCTGTGATCAACTACGAAAACGGTAGGTTTTTTACGCCACTTCAACAGGAAATATATCAGGTGTTAGAACACATTTTTTAGCGTATCACCCCAAGCAAGGCTGGAGGCCACTATCACGCATGGGGTTACAGAAGGGTTGGAGGAAGAGAAGATAGGAGTGGTAAAGGACAGTGGGTTGATCAAGGCAAGGGGGTTACAGAAGATTTGGAGCGAGAGCAGATAGGAATGAAAGGTGAAAGGATGTGGAGAAGGGAAGTGGATAGATCAAGGCAACTGCAGATGTCGATTGACGCTACACTTAAACCGTTGGAGATTGTATTTGTCAGGGAAACAGTAATAGGGGAGGGAGTTCCATAGGCGAGATGTGCGAGACATGAAGCTATTGGAGTAGAAGAGACGTCTACATCTAACAGTTTCAACGGTGAAGGGGTGGGAACGTGATGCCAGCCTCGTGGGACGTTTAAATTCACGAGGCCTAGGGACCAGTGAAAGCAGCTCCTCGGAGCAATTACCGTGAAAGTACTTGTAAAAAAGGCAGAGCGATGCAACGGCGCGTCTGTGAGAGAGCGACTGCAGACGAGATGACAGATCAGGGCCAATTACATTGCATATCCGTCTCTGGATCTTATCAAGAACCCTGAGGCAAACAGCAGGGGCCCCAGACCATATATGGCAGCAATACTCCATGCTTTTTTCAAGCGAGAGAAACCGACTGGTGTCAGGACGTTTGCCACGGTGTCTTCTAATGTTTTAGACGTCTCCTTTGGTCTTCATTGAAGAAGAGGTGGCAACGAATAGGAGATTTTACCGGCAAGTGTTGGAGGGAGATGTACTGTTCTGATTGCCTATCCATATTTAGAAGACAATATGCCTTCACCCGCACGGTCAATTTGACGCTGAACTGGTGCAATTAATATTTCCGTGGACCTCTTTTGACAAGTCAGTTTCGCCTCCATCACGGCCTGACATTAATGCTACGGACTTTGCGATATGGCCCACATAAGAGAGAGAGAGAGAGAGCTATTTCCAATCTCTCATGCCCAAGTGTGTCGGACCCGAAAGAAGTTCTCATGACGTCGGGGTAAAATTCAAGCAAAGAGGATGGAGTAAAGTCATGCACTTCAATTGAAAAGCGATTAACGGCTATGGTGAAAGGAAAGCGTGGCCATTTTGAATTTTAAATACTTGGTATCTGCACTGAAGACACAGCCATTTTCTCCTGTCTCAATAGTAAATCTGATAAGTTTGATAAGATTCAAATGGCAGCTGATATACAAAAAAAAACATTTAGTCTGTTGTTAACTGGGGCAAGTGATAACTTTAACGCCTCCAAAAATAAAGTGCTCCCTATTAATCATCTAAGAGAACCTTGTCCTCCCTCCATCACTGATGCTGATGACGGATGCTGACCTCACGGAGAGTGACTCGTTGTGCCGTTTTGGTAGAACGTTCTCGGCTGACATGAATTGGAAAGACGCTATTGAATCCATTGCTCGGTCGGATGCTAAGAAATTGGTTCAATGTAAGGTAACAGACAATTTTTCTCTCCAGAATCTATTTTACATATCAATAAGTCTACCATTCGTCCATGCTTAGAATATTACTGCCATATATGATCCGATACGCCTGCTATTTACCTAGAGCTCTTTGATAAAATCTAAAGAAGAGTCAGCAATATTATTAGTCTTGTTCTTGAGTCTCGGCTTCAGTTTCTTTCCCATCGCCATAATGTTGCCTTCCTGTATGTTTTCTGTAAATACTTTCATGCTAGTTGTTGGGACGAGCTCTTTTAAATGTGTCATTTTTAACTATTCATTGTTTTTTTTTTTAATTTTAAATTGTTATTATATTCCCCTCCCGCCACAGAAATGAATTGTACATATGGGAACTAGTTAGGATTTTCATAGAGACAAAGAGGTATTATGGTGAATGTAGTAAGAAAGGTAAGTAACAATGCGTTGTTTTGGTGTAATTAATATTGTGTTATGTTCGGATTGTGGCTAGCTAAGTTAAAATTTAAGACAGAAGACCGTCCACCTCCCCATTCCCCATTTTGACCATGGGTCACATATTGTAATTTTGCGAATAAATAATGCTCTTTTAAATGTTATCTTTATTCACCATCACCAGCGCAGAGAAATTCTGCATATGGGAACTAATTAGGACTACATAGAGACCCGGTGGTATTATGGTGGCTGTAGTAAGAATGGTAAGTAAGAAGGTGTTGTATTGGTGTAATGAATACTGTGGTATGTTTGGGTCAGTAATCGTGGGTAGTTTAAGGTCAGACAGATTGAAAACCAGCCTTCCGATTTCCACGCTTTTGGCCATGTGTCCCATTTTTGTGTTATTCATAATAAATATTACTCTTTACTATGTTTTCCAGACATTTTGAATTTAAGCACGGGACTAGATTGACGACTACGTCCCATCAATTCACAGATGAGTTGGTTTGATGGTACTGTAAATTCTGTGCAAACGGTCACTTTTCTCGCAATTCTCCCTGGTGGAACCTCTCTTCTAGCTCCATGGTTTCCAGCCAACTTTAATCAGCAAAAATGTAGATGCATTATCAATCTCTATCTGCTGTCTTCCTAATTACTCTTCTTTTGTTATCGCTCCCTAGCAGTGTTTCAGTTTCTGACTCTTCCTCGCTCGATAACTGTTTGCGTCATGACCGCCTTGTTTGCGACGAACTCGCTTTAAAAAAGCGTAAAATACTGTCAGTAAATATAATAGTGAACCTTAAAGCTTTTATTAACCATAAATTGAAAATATATAAGTAAATGTATAAGCCACATCTGGTAAAATGACTCGTAAATCTTGAAAACGAATTATACCGGGTGTAATAGCAAATTTGTCCAAATCGTGTAACAGCAAAATTGTTCAAATCGTGGACAATTATCTCAGAAAATGTTTAATACCTAAAAAAACCACTTAACTAATTGAGTCTACCTTTTCCAGGATTTCAGATAAGACGTTTAGCCATCTTGACGCCATTGGTCGTAAGAACCACTGAGAAACCCTTTGAGTCATTTCAGCTAGAAAAATGGGGAGTGGAAAAAATAATTCAGTACATCTATAATGCTACCAACTTTCACACTCTGGCTTTCGTCTTCAAATTCCATTCAAGAACCATCAAGAGAACGGTGAATAAGTTTAAAAAAGAGGGATCAGTAGAGAGGAAAACTGGATCAGGAGGTTGCAACACCAAAGGGATCATATTTTCAAATTAGAGCTAAATGCATTCTTATTGTTCAATGTAAAGTCGAATTGTGTTATTAAAACCTAAGAGAATTCCAGTAATATATCTTTAATCATTTCTAAGATACAACGGTTCAATAGATAATCTAACAATTGAACAATTTTTCTTCCTCTAAGTAGACACTATTATTCACATTCGCTTCTTCAGTGCCCGTAGACGAAAATAAATAAATATACTATTTAATCTAGGTATGTCCAATTTTGGCCATTTTAGCGTTTTTTTTTAGTTGTTTTTTTGTCAGTTGAAAGATACATTAATTTCGAAATTCTTGTCAAAATTAACTACTTGTTGGATTTTAATGAAAACTTCAGAACTTATTCAGAAATGAATGAACTTATTTTAGAAATGTTTGTCTCTTTGAAAGTCATGGTATAAATATTTTTTTTATATCTGTTACCCACCTCGAACTTAATTTTATGAAAACACAAAAAAAAATTTATTTGCAACCTGATTTTTTTTTTAATTAAATGCACAAAACTCTGAAAAATCTAAATCATCGATTTTTTTGTTAAAAAAATGTCCGAAATTGTCCAAACTTTTACCTCAATTGTAAAAATACAAAACCCAATAAAACTAAGACAATATTTAATTAAGAAAGTTTTTAATGGCTTTTCTGAATAATATATACGAAGGTAATTATTATCTGAAAGAAAAAATTTTTTTTGATGAACAATGAATTTTTACATTAATTTTCTTTTTTTTTCAATTTTAAATACACAATATGACAAAAGGTTGTTATATATTTATACATTAATTTCTTTCTGCAACCTTATGGAAATAATATATTATGTTCTCTACTTTTTAAAGATCATAAATTTGAAAGCTTATTAAAATCTGACAACCATAATTATTTTAAAAATAATTTTTAATATTCCAAAATTGTATTTAAAATCGTCTACAACGAAAGTACGGATGCACATTGTTGAAATAATGTCACATGAGTAGTTTCCTTTGATAGAAGCAAGTTTTTTTTTTACTTCAGAAATGGCTTTGATTCGTTCAGTAACAACAAAACAACGCTTGTCAAGTTTTCTGAATATCGTTGTATTATTTTCAATTTTTTTCTTTTTCTATTCAAATATAATCGAATAGAGTGGGATAAAAGAAAATATCGACTATTTACAATTACAAAAAAAAAAAAACGCCTTTGGAAGTCCACCCAAATTTTCAAGTTTGAAATCGAATGCATAAATTCATTGTACATTACTTTGGAATTATTATCCACACGACAAATTATCAATTAAAACGATTTTTGGAGTTTAAATTTTCTGGAGTTAGCTCGCTACTACTCAAACTAAAAAATACTTGTTGAGTCAAAACAAAACCAACATAGCATGTTAATTTTATTAATAAATAAAATAAAACTCATATTACTGCCATATAATTATTAATAAACAGAAAAAAATCTGCCTTAATAAAAAAGAAATAAAATCTCATTTCATTAAGTTAACCCGTTTCAATTAATGGTGTTTCATGTAATTTTTATATTCTCAGAAAAATATTTAATGACTGAAATAATAAACCTCAATTTAAAAAAATGTATTTTTTTTACTGTTTTATTTTTACTTGTAAAATTTGATTTTCTTTCATAATTTAAATGTTATTTTCAGTGCAGAATTCTTCCTCAAACGTAAGGTAAAAAAAAAAAAAAAAAATTTGCAAGTGAATTTTTTTTTTAAAAATCTACTAACCAGATTCACTTAAAATTAGAACGAATTATATCACTTTGGCGCTACCGTCCAATAAATTTCCGTGTCGTAAGTTGTGAATATATTGACGTACATCAATTAACCCCTGTCAAAAATGACTGAAAATAGACCACCCTGGTTGGAAATATCTCTCTTAAAAAATGTTCTGCTAAAAATGTAAGTAATGTTTCTTTCAAATTACATTAAGTATACTTTAATCATTCTAAATTTCCTAAGATAACAAAAGAAAAAGGTGTAATTGATTTTTCATGATTTTTTAACTAACAAACTATGATCTTTCCGACAGAAATGTCGATAAGTTCGATTTTACGAAATTTTTTGACTCGAAAAAAAACAAGATTTTTAATAAAATTTATAACATTTATAGGAAGGATTAAAAAATCTGAAAAAATATTCAGAAAATACTTTGGTCTTTCCTCTTTAATAACAACATAAATATTTAAACGTTAAAAATTGTTTTATCAATTTGGGGACCTTTTGTCGTCAAGGTATACCACTTTTTAGCGAAATATTGGACATACCTAATTTAATCCTAGAACATTAACCATGGGTATATAGTACCCTGCGTAAATTTTCCTATTTTTAATTACAATTTTCAGTACCTGATTTTCTTACCTAAATAATATGTTTTTCAGTTCCTATTAATGTGAACTCAAAGTACAAAGTTTGATGTGCCTGCTTGTAAAATATTTCAAATAAATTCATTTTTTTTAATATTTTCAAAATCAGGTATGATATACCGATGGTTAGTAGTGGTGTAACTTTAATTGATGGTTAGTGTTCTAGGGTTAACAAATAAATGGGGCGTCTACTCAAATATGAGTATCCACTAAAAATAATAAAGTGATAAAAATCTTTTGAATCGATAAATAAAAAAAAATCTGCTACTTACTAATTACTTTGTTTAGCTTTAAATACGAAACTAAGCAGATATGGAAATATCAAGGAATTTGGTACGAGAAAGATTTAGTATAAAGGCAAATTTAAAACTTTGTTTGCTCGGCTAAACTGCTCTGTGGCTGAGTCAGTTAAGGCGCATCGGATCTAACGGCGGTTTCGCTATGCCCACAGGGACGCAGGTTCGCATCCGTTCGGAGAGCGCATCAATCAGTCAGTTATGTGCCATAACTTTCGATACATGACTGACGGGGCAGATTTTTTTCCGCGGTAGGTTGCCATTTCTTTCTGCGGTGGACCAGTTACCATCCAGAGCTATAGAAACTGATCTGTCCTGCTGGGTTGGGAGAGACGTTTCATACTTTTCCCCAGTGAATGTAATGGATCCGACTAGAATTCGAACTCGGTTCTCCGACTCCTCAATCCAAGATCGCTACCCATTACTCCACCGTGCCTCCGAAGAGCGAATAGTTTTCTTTAATAGGATTTCACGAATATTCAGGCCGGTAGACGAAAATAAATATATATGCGGTTTAAATAAATGGAACGTCTACTCAAATATGAGTATCCACTAAAAATAATATTTAAAGTGATAAAAATCTGTTAAATCGATAAATAAAAAATAAATCTTCTACTTTAGAAAAATTACTCTGTTTAGTTTTAAATACGAAACTAAGCAGATATGAAAATGACGAGGAATTTGGTACGGAAAGATTTAGCATAAAGGCACATTTAAAAATTTTCTTCACTCAGTCATGTGCCATAATTTTCGATACATGACTGACGAGGAAGATTTTTTTCCCGCATTAGGCTGCCATTTCTTTCTGCGGTAGACTAGTCCCCATCCAAAGCTATATAACCTTGTCTGCCCTGCTATTTACCCATAGCTGGGAGGAGAAGAAAAGGATTCATATTTTTCCCAAGGGTATCAGCACGTTAATGAACGTAATGTATTCGACTAGAATTCGAACTCGGCCCTCCGACTTCTCAATCCAAGCCGCTATCCATTACTTCACCGTGCCCCCGGAGAGCGCATTGTTTTCTTTAATAGGATTTCAGGAATATTCAGGCCGGTAGACGAAAATAAATATACTGTTTAAATAAATGGAACGTCTACTCAAATATGAGTATCCACTAAAAATAAGTCTTAAAGTGATCAAATCTGTTAATAAATAAAAATCAGTTCTTTAGATCTTTAGAAATTGCTTTGTTAGTTTTGGATACGAAACAAGCAGATATGAAATTTCGAAAGTTATGACGAGAAGGATTTCTCTTTAACGCAAATATTGAGCCTTACTCCGTCGGTAAAGGTTCTTCGTGGACGAGTCGGTTAAAGCACGTCGGATCTAACGAGTGTCTCAGCAGGTGACGGACACAGGTTCGAATCCTGCCGGAGAGCGCATATTTTATTTAAAAAATAAAAATTTATCGAATATTCAGTACGACAGAAGAAACTAAATAATATACTGTTTAATAAGCAAACGAGGCGTCTACTTAAAAACGAGTGTCCCTCTGCCTAACTCTTGCTGTAAAAATCATTCTCACTACCCAGTCCAACATCTCCGAACGCTCTTTCAGACTGCCATCGTCACTGACACAGACGGCTCACGGCTATCCCCTCTGACCACTGCTCCTCTCTCTAATAAAATGACAGCTTGTTTATCGCCTCTGCCTCCCGAGTCTTTGCCACTACCTCTCTGCCCAATTGTACATCACGGTGGGCAGTTTGTCACTCCCGCTTTCTAGAATGCGACCGATTATACACGCCCGAACCGGTATTCCCTGCATTTTCGCCGAGTGGCACTTAATCCCGAAAGATATTGTTCAATTTATTTCCTATTTCCCACTTGTGGTTAAGGGGACGATTGTTTTGAAGTTCCTATTTTCGATACTTTGCGTTAGGTTGTCATAAAACGCCAGTTGCTTCAGGCTTAGATATATTTTATTTTTTTAGCACACACGATTACGTGGATGTTCTAAATCTATCCAAGGGTGACTCATTGTCTGACGCCCATTATAATCTTGACTTTCATATATGCCTCTGTGGCTTCTTTCATTCATATCATAAACCGGACATTAATATTCATAGGCATTATGTAACAGAATTTCTTATCCTTTGAATTTACGCCACTAAATTTCAGGCTGTTTATCAAATAATTTATTGTTGCGGAGGTATTCGCTTTTGCGGTTTTTATTTGCCGATAAAATCATTATCTGTTGGTAATATTAAAAAAAAATGGAGGAAGAAAAGAGTTAGGATCTGATTAGAGATTTTTATTGGCGCGTTTTGTGTAGCTTGAGAAATGGACATTGGCTGTTTTTTTTTAAAAATATAACAGTTCTACTAAAATGTAAACACAGGATTTATATGAATGAATATACCGTACAAAAATATACACACTGTTAAAATTAAAAAGAAAATGCTGTCGCACTAAGATATTGTTTAATTCCAGTTTCATGAACGTGGAACCAAGAAAATGAAAAGGAACATCGAAAGATAAATAAAAAGTTAATTAAAAAGGAATTTTCTTTGGTGTTTAACGATAATGGTAAATTCAAAATTGCTGCCCAAATACAGGGTGACCCCAAAAAACGGGAACTTTTTAACAATCCAATAAAACCAACAGTGATGGAAGAAAAATATTTAATTCATAGTAATTGAAACCTTAAAACATGCCATTTAAGAAACAATGATGGAATTTTCATTTTTTTTAAATTACGTCTTGTAAATAGCGTCTTCCGGTACGAAGGCATTCTTGAAATCTGCTGTTGAGATTCCTCATTGACTGCTGCAACATCTCAGCTGGGATACTGTGAATTTCATTCTCGTTACTAAAATGGCGAAATGATTACTTGCTCAAGGTCACTGTCTCGCAGTGTTGCCACTTGCTCATGTCTGTCAATAAGCACTCAAAAATTGCCGTTTTTTGGGGTCACCCTATACAAAAACAATATATATATATATATATATATATATATATATATATATTACCTGGAACGCAAATAATAACAGACACCCGTATTTGAATAGACGCCGCGTTTATTTTAAACAGTATTTATTTCATTTACGGGCCTGTTTACTCTCGGAAACTTAATGAAGTAAATATACCCACCCCGGCAGTATTTGAGACTGGTTCCCCCTTTTATAATAAGACCCACCGTACTACCCGGTGTGATTTGAGCGCTCGTCTAGTAAATATTCATCTACGGGCCTGTTTAATTCAAGATTCATGAACCTGAAACCAAGAAAATAAACAGAAACAACGAAAGATAAATAAAAAGTTAATTAAAAAGGAATTTTCTTTGGTGTTTAACGACAACTGTAAATTCAAAATTGCTGCCCAAATACAATATATATATATATATATATATATATATATATATATATATATATATATATATATATATATATATGTGGGTTTGTAAACAGTGACTATTACGGCTAATAATGCAAGACTCTTCGGTAAATCGAATCGAGTTCTCTCAGTCACTGTGTGTTTATCTAAAAATAAATTCACCTTCTTCTTTGCCGTGCGCCAACGGCTTCAGGGTAAAATTTCCGACTGACGCGAATTCAGCCGGTTTTCGATTCTAGCCAGAGGCAACCGGACGTCTAGTCACACTGATGAGCTGTGATACAGCGAAACAGTCTGTCTGTAGATGACAATATATATATATATATTATCGGATATTGCTATTATTAGTGGATACCCGTATTTGAATATACGCCCCGTTTATTTTAAACAGTATTTATTTCATCTACGGGCCTGTTTACTCGAGAAAACTTAATGAAGTAAATATATCCCCCGGTAGTATTTGAGACTGGGTCCCCCTTTTATAGTAGACTCCAACGTCCTATCCGGTGTAATTTGAAGAACTCCTCAGCGAAGCAAGATTCTGTACTAGATTTTGACCGCGCTCACTCGTTCAGATTATCTCTAAAGCCTATATATTTTGAGTTTTGCATCTGAAACGTAAACAAAGCTATTGTTAAAGAATTAATGGACTTTATTTAATTTATTTTATAATCCCTTGTACTTTCAATACTTCAACCGTTATTTTGGCAGAACCTTCTGCTTTAGCGTCCCTCCCCCTCCTTTCGCTGCCCAGCATGAATTTCTGGTATCTTTCTAGAGGTTTGATTCATCCCTTCGGAAAAAGAAACTGGGGTTGAATTAGTTCTTTTTTTATACACGTTGGCGGTCGCCAAAATGTTGTCGGGGATTCGCTCACATCATAGCAGTAGAAGTGTTCACGGAGATAAAAGCATACCTGACAGGAATTAAAACGTATATAAATAACAGGAAAAGCATGATAAATTGTATGTTAATTTTATACAATTTATTTATATTTTTTGTTTGTATTGGTGTGTGTATTTTAAGGTTACAATTGTTTTATGCTACATGTGATAAAATGGAGAATTTACTCCGTATTATTACAAGCCATATAACAGAGAGAAGTTGGACTCGTGTTACCTGTGCCAAGGTGCGTGGCGAAGAGCTTGGATTTAACGTCTTTTGGTGGGATGTCCGTATTTCTGGCAAGATGTTGGGAGTATACTTATTAATTTTAATTTTTATTTAATTTACTTTATACAACGTTTTTATGTTATTGTTTTATGGTATTTTATTTATAATTTTAATTATTATTTTATATTCTATATTTATTTATTTATTTATAATAATAATAATAATAATAATAATAATAATAATAATAATAATAATAATAATAATATTCCTACAGAGCTTTTTTCATGTTTGGGCATCCAACGCACACAGACTTTACAGTTCCCCAAGTAAACATGCATTACGGCCTGTGCAGCTCCATAGCTCATACCCACGATTGCTACCACATGTGCCATCATGATTCCTCGTTCTTACCTGACCAAGGCATCCCGCACTTTGGACGTGTTCTTCCGTGCGTGATGTTGATGGGCGGCCAGATTGGATTTCGTCCGTTAAACGTGCTCTTCACACTTCAAAGCTTTCTACCGGCTTCGACGCCTTTCGTTCATTCGTAGGTACGTGCTACACACTGCGCCAACATCCGGCGATGGATTTCCGCAGGGTCGACTCCCTCTGCCCACAGAAAGCACACTGCGGTGCGTTGTTTCTCGATGGTGCTATCGCTGAGTGAGGCGTTCAATCGGGTGAACTCATTGCTCCCTGCCGCTCGACTGAAAGATGGAATGCTGCGCGTCTGTGCTACCCGTCACATGTGCACGCGTGGTGTCGCTCGTCAGCGCACCCCCCGTTGTTTTTAACGCGTCATTACTTTACTCTTTACTTTCTGACTTATCCTCGCATATATAAGTGTGAATGTGTGTGTGTGTGTGTGAATGTGTATGTGTGAATGTGTGTATGTGTGTGAGTGTGTGTGTGTGAATGTGTGTGTGTGTGTGTGAATGTGTGTGTGTGTGTGTGTGTGTGTGTGTGTGTGTGTGTGTGTGTGTGTGTTCTAAGCCAGAAATATCAAGTTGCATGAAATTATCTGGCTATTTAACCTTGTATTAGCCACCTCGAATTTCCGAAATTGGATAGTGCCCTGGGGTGTTTACAGACCCCAATACAAAAATGCTTATAGTGTTAAAATTATATAAAATAATTTCGTACTGATGAAAATTGTTGGGAAAACGCATCTATACAATAATAGGGAAAAGTGTAATCCATAATAAATTGGCATAATATATTTCCCTGAAAAGAAAGATATTACTTTACGTTCTGATTTATCCTCTCATATATATAAGTATGAATGTTTGTTTGTTTGCGCCTGTACGTGTGCGTGAGCGTGTATGTGTTTGTGTGTGTGCTAAGCCAGAAATATCAAGTTGCAGGAAATTATCCGCCTATTTAAACCTGCATTAGTCACCTCGAAATTCCGAAAATGGATAGTCTCCTTGGTGTTTACAGACCCCAATACAAAAATGATTATAGTGTTATAATTATGTAATATAATGTCGTACTGCTGAAAAAATAACATAACAGGCAATCTTTTTTACAATACTCAGTAGTTCCGAACTTGAACTAAAGATGTAATTATTCATTGAAATGAAAATTATTATAAATTTGTTGCATAAACATATGCTGTACATTGGAGGCGAAACTCAGTAATACAATAATAGAGAAAAGTGTTATTCATTAAAAATAATCACAATATATTTCCATGAATAGTAAGAGATTACATTATCTAAAATAATGAGAGAACTAAATCTATCTATCTATCTATCTATCTATATATATATATATATATATATATATATATATATATATATATATATATATATATATATATCTGACTTAATTATGATTATCTCAAATCCTCCTAATAATTTCTATCACCTGTATACCATTGCTTGAACCGGTTTCTAATGCTCTGGGTGGAGCGATTTGGTGACAGTAGTCGCGGCTCGTCCTATGAGGAAGCGAAACCCGGATGAGTTCCACCAAGAAATATGTGATCGAGAGCCGCTATATCGAGTCTCATTCGTTACCTCCGTGGCACCGAGGCACGTTGGTACAGTTGGTATGATGTTTGCCTCATAACGTAACTGTCCAGATTTCAATTCTCGGTAGTGGCATGCGCACTGCTGATTCGTCCGGAATATAGGACGAACCAGCCGTCCAGTGCTTTCTGCATTCTGTAATGGGTTCTTCTAGACTTGATGAATTACTTAATTATTATTAATATATATATAATAATCACAATATATTTCCATTAATAGAATGCGATTACATTAGCTAAACTCATAATTACAGGACTGAGTTATATATATATATATGTTATTGTTAACTATTTGGTGTCTTTTTATTCCCCAAATTTCATTAGCCGGCCTATTAAATATACATATTGTAAGAAGCTAAAGTGGGCCATCTTTCGTTTTAATTTTTATATATATATATATATATATATATATATATATATATATATATATATATATATATATATATAATTGTTTATTTAAAAATTATAACATAAATATGTTATAAAATCACTACAAAAATAGCCATCTTTTTTCAACACCTCCGGTGTCTTATCCAGTGATGATGTTGAATAAGGCACCGGAGGTGTTGAAACAAAATGGCTATTTTGGTAGTGATTTTATAACTTATTTATGTTATAATTTTTAAATAAACAATTATATATGCTCAACTCTGTATTGAGCACTCTTTTAAGAATAGTAATTGTTGGTTATTGGAATTTATTCCGTATACACCAATCCTAGACTTGGATATATATATATATATATATATATATATATATATATATATATATATATATATAACGTAAATCATTCAAACGAAAAACAAATACTGAAGCTAATTATACGGCTAGAATCACTCTCACAAACAATATTTACTAATAAAATACAATCAACTTCGAATCTGTTAATGAATAGTGTGATCCTTGTTCATAAATTCCGGGTTTATCAGGTGTTATTTTTTCTATGAGCCGGACTTTCAGTCGTACCAAACGACCATCTTCAGGTAGACAATTTAGTGTGTTTTTCTTAAATTCCGAATAGTAATGCGACATCGAAAGGTAGTACGGTCCGAAATACTGTTTTTTTGTTTGTGAGAGTGATTCTCGCCGTATAATTAGCTTCAGTATTTGTTTTTCGTTTGAATGATTTACGTTACATAAATTGATTACGCACTACAAAATTGACATATATATATATATATATATATATATATATATATATATATATATATATATATTATGTGAGATGGATTTCATCCGATAAATATTTTTATATATTTTCTGTTTATACGTTTTTTTATAGATATAATTTAAGTAAATGCTGTTTTTAATTAAACAATATTAATTACATTTACCGGCCTGATTGTTCGATAAATAACGTAGAAAATGTGCGTCCTCCGACAGGAATCGAACATCTATTTTATACGGAAGCGTCTTTAAGACTGACGTGCTAGGACCATTCAGCCACAGTAATTCGAGCTTTGCTTAACACAGGGGACGCAAAATCGAATACTACCGGAGGACGCTCATTTTTCTAACAAGATTTTTTCACTTTGTTTTGCAATTTTCCCAGTACTGTTATTGATATATAAATATACATACATACACACACACACACACACACACACACACACACACACATATATATATATATATATATATATATATATATATATATATATATATATATATATATAATTAAGTAAGATATATAATTAATATTTTTGTTTTTACAAAACAGTGCTCAATGCAAATCAACAGAGCATAAATATTATAAATTTACTAATTAAAAATATGGTTCCATCGCTACACAGGAATTACCATGTTTTAAAAACAGAAACTAAAAACTTCAAATTCAATTATAGAATTAAATTAAAGTCCCTAGTCCTGTTTCATTTTCAAGCGAATTTCGGAATAACTTATTTTGAAATGTACTGAGTTTTATAAGCCCATACATTCATAATATTTGTTTTTAAGGAAATCCAGTCATTTTAACAAGCGGCGGTAGGGTGTTCATTTTCACTGACAAATAGTGTGTCAAAATATGAGTTACTTTTGAAAAGAAGTTAAGTCAAGGTAGGGTAGGAGTGCCGCTTCCAACGAATGAGGACATCTGTTCAACGCATGTCGTCTGGTCTTTTTCAGCGACAAAAAGTTTTTCGGCACTTTTGTTTCGCCGTTAAATTTGTACTTGTATACATACAGATTTTCTCTAAATTTTTTTTTACATATTTATATTTGATATTTAATAATATTTTTTAATTAATTTAATTAATTCTATTACATTTGTTTTAAAAGAAAATAGTTTATTAGTAATTAAAATTTAGAAAGATATTTTAAAATTGTATTTCAATAAGACGTATTCATGTACAAACAACCCTTTTAGAAAATGTTTTAGAAAAAATCTTTATATATATATATATATATATATATATATATATATATATATATATATATATATATATATATATATATATACGAGGCTCATTCAATAAATAAGGTGAATGTTTCGGTATAAGGACTTCTAATGAAACATAGAATCTTCTTTTTTTTAAATTTTTTAACGTAGTCTCCCAGCACTGTCACGCATTTTTCCCATCTGTGCACAAGCTTCCGTATTTCCTCAGTGTAAAAATCTTTGGACTGATGTCTCAGCCAGTCGCTCACAACACTTTTGACTTCATCATCACTTTTAAACTTCGTGCCTCTCGTGAACGCTTTCAAGGGACCAGACAGCTGAATGTCTGAAGGGGAAAGGTCTGGGCTGTAAGGGGGATGAGGGATCAGTTCCCAGCCCAGCTCGTTGATGGCCTGCACCGTTTGGGCTGCTGTGTGAGGCCTTGCGTTGTCATGATGCAAGATGACTCCTTCTGTCTGATGACCCCTGCGTTTGTCCCAACAGATAAGCTCAAAATCCTTGCAATGTCACCCTTCTGTCAGACTGAATGAGGTCATTGACTGATTCGATCACCTCAGGAGACCACACTTCTGTAGGCCTCCCAGGCCTGTCTTCATCCTCAACACTGCTCCGTCCTTCTTTAAACAATTCAGCCCACTTGTAGACATTCTTTGGCTGAAGCATGTGGCACCATACACAGTTGACATTCTCCTATCAATTTCAACTGGTTTGCACCCTTCAGCAACCAAAAACTTGATAACTGACCGCTGTTCAATCCTGGAGCATGCTTTTTGGTCGGCCATCTTTGTTAATCGCCAAAAGTTTTTTTTTTTAATCTGCAAAAGAAATTAAATCCATGTGAATAAGAGGTAAAACAAAAAATAAAAAATAAAAAAGAGTAAGCTGTATCTATCTGTATTAGAAGTCCTTATACCGAAAAATTCAACTTATTTATTGAATGACCTTCGTATATATATATATATATATATATATATATATATATATATATATATATGTTGTCCCCCCACTCACAAAAATAGCATCATTTTGTCGTCTAATAATATAGCCAATTCTCATTCAAATGATTTCAAATATTAACAAAATGTGTAAAAACAAAGTTGACTTATCTTAATAATAATCTGCAGGTAAGATGGATTGGGTGTGCCAGTGATAATGACAATCTGCTGTTGAAATAGTCACCATGTTCCTCTGACTTGACACCTTGTGTTTTTGTTGTTTTTTTTTCTATAGGGTTATGTAAAAGGTCGAGTCTGTATCCTTACTCTTCCTACAAGCCTAGAGGAACCATGAGGAGAAAATCACTGAGGCGCTGGAGAATGTTTCATATGACATGCTACGGCGTGTTTGGCACGAACTGGACTAACAACCTGACGCGTGACGTGGCACATGTGGTGCCCATATTGTGAAGCTTTGTGAAATCAGTTATAAAATCTACATCCCTTTCAATAGCTTTTTCGAATTATGATAAATAAATACTTTTTTATTCAACATGAAGCCTGTTTAATTTCGTTTGCCTGGGACATATAGTTGTTCATATATACCCATTTTCCGTTTTGTGCAGGGACACTCTGTATATCTGTCCACAGCTTGTAGAAAATATGACCATAATAGATTCATCAATATGTAAAAGCGGTTAAAATAGTGTTAATAATAATAATAATAAAAAGAAGCGCGCTCTCCATAATATAAAATATGAACACGGCCACAACGTGCTAACCGTATTCGGAAATTAAATACATTCTCATTCCGAATTATACAAATATAAAAGAAATTCTAATATTCAGTTAAACAAAAAACATTTTTGATCATGACTATCAGGAATCCAAGAAAAATTCTCCAAGGTTTTTATAACATTATTGATCTCTACTTTGAGCAATAATGTCTTCAGCTCTAAGTTGCTGTTATGACCTCCTGATCCAGTTTTCCTCTCTACTGTTCCCTCTTTTTATAAATAATTCACAGTCCTCTTGATGGTTCTTGAATGGACTTAAGATGTAAGCCAGTGTATGAATCTTGGTACCATTACTAAAGGCCTCAATGATCTTTTTCCTCACACCATTGCTAAGTTGAGAAGACATAATGAGTTTTGCATAAACTTTTAATTTACATTGTTAAAATTAAACTTTTCAACAATAAGTAAAAGTTCATTTATCATTGGGACTTAATTTTTAAGCAATATGGCAAATTCTACACGCAAAACACTCTCTTTTGAAGAAAAAAATACTCATTATCGCTAACTATCAAGAAAAAAGTCAATTTCAGTAATTTATGATATTGTTCATAAGTCTAAAAGTGCCGTTCATCGTGTAATTAGCAGGTATAATACCGATAAAACATTAGATGTAAAGCCAAAAACCGGCAGACCTCCAAAAACATCGCAAAGAGAATATCGAAGAATTGTTAGAATATCTACAAAAAACCGTTTTGAAACTGCTACATCAATTGCTCGTAAATTTAATGAAGAGACAGATAATAAGATCTCAAGGAAAACAGTTGCTCGCAGGTTAAAAAATGTAGGATTGCATGCCCATATTCCAGCTTCGAAGCCTCTTATTTCAAATCGAAACCTAAGGGCACACCTGGAGTATTCGAGAGAACGTGTTGTTTGGACTGACGCACAATGGGATACAGTTCATTTCAGTGACGAGTCCAAGTTTACCAGAAATTTGGTTCTGAGGGTAAAACTTGCGTACACCGTTGAACAGGTGAAAGACTGTCTTCTCAATGTGCCAAGAAAACCGTTAAGTTTGGTGGCGGCAGTGTGATGGTGTGGGAAATGATTTCACCTGCAGGAGTTGGCCCTATCATCCGCGTACATGGCAATATCAATGCTGAGATTTACAAAAGGCTTCTTCAGCAGCATGTGGTACCAAGATTACAGCATAATCTTTATGAATCTCCTATTTTCATGCAGGACAATATACCTTGCCACAAGGCTCAGAAGGTTATGGCTTTATTTGAAGAAGAAGGAATCACCCTAATGAAGTGGCCAGCCCAGAGCCCCGACCTGAATCCAATAGAAAATGTTTGGAAGATAATTGGAGAAAGGGCTCAGAAAAGAAACCCCCCAAAATTGGATCACCTATGGGAGTTATTGAAAGACGAATGGGAGGGAATTACTGCTGATTTTTGCAAGAAATTTATTAGATCATGTGGTCGACGATGCAGAGAAGTCATTGAAAATAAGGGGATGTTTACCAAATATTAAATTTTGTTGATATTTTGTTCACAATGAAGTATTAACAAGATCGTTCCTTAACTTTTGTGCAGTAGCTTATTTCCTTTGTTCCATTTAATCTTTATCTAAAAAAAACTATTATGTAGATTTTTGTAACTTTGTATAATATTTATGCATTACACCCTAATCTTTATTCGGTAAAAATTTCATTGCTAATCATGAATTACTTTTTAAGTAATACACATATTTATGTCTTTGATGTTTCCGTTCTTTATATTATGGCCGCTACTATATATATATATATATATATATATATATATATATATATATATATATATATATATATATATATATATATATATATAAATGTATAAATAAACAAAATGAAAATAAATGACACAAAATAAATGTGACTAAAAAATAGTTAATTTTGTTTGCGAAAATAATATTATTTGACATATAAGCTAGAAACGTTCACTTTTGATAAGAATGTCAAAAATAAAGAAAAAAAAATCAAAGAAAAAATGCCATTTGAAATATGAATAAAGAAAAAAATAAGCTAGTAGTCCCGCCACCATTACCACCAAAAAAGAAAATTTTAGAAAAGAAATCTACGTGTTTGTCAAATAAGCCATGACCTACCACATTGCCATCTGTTTGTCTTTTTTTTTGCCCGCTTCTAGTTGGTCTATGCGAGTCAAATGAGAATTTCCACGCTGATCGGAGGACGATAAGAAGAAAACCGTCATTGAGGACCATACGGAATGGGAATTTGAACAATGAGCCGTCGCTGAAGGCCATTCGCCTTGACCAAGTATGGAAGAAGTCGCCTGGGGGACGAGGCAGCCTCTGTGCCTGAGACAACGATGTCAATTAATGAGCCGTTTTTGATTTTCTTCAATTAATGACCACAGTGGAATGGCTCGGTTACGCCGTTTCAATTCTTGATAAGATAAAAGCGTTGAAACGACAATTAATAATTGGCCCTCATTTCGAGAAGTGGGCAAAGGTGATGTCCGAACAAATATCTTCAGCAAAATACTCACGCATTTATTTCGGATACTCTCCTTCGTTTCTTTCTTCCGCTTCCAATTCTTTTTTTTCTTTTTCCTTCCAATTTGAATTACGCTTTTTTTTTTCCTTTACTTAATTCTTTTCGGGTTTTTTAAATTTTTTTTTTTTTTCATTCGGATGTTATATATTTCTTTCTTTTCTACTTTTCCAATCTGAAATAATTTTTTTCTTTTCTTTTTTTCCTCTAATTTCTTTCTTGATTTTCATTCTAAAATTATTTCTCCTTTCTTTCTTTCTTTTCCTGTTATTTGTTCTTCTTTTCCATCGCAAAACCAATTATTCCTTTTCTTTCTTTCTTTTTGGTAATTTCCTTCGTTTTATTTTTTCTTTCCATTCCGAAGATAGTTATTCGTTTCTATCTTGATTTTTAAGATTCTATTCTCTTGAATTCTGAAATTTCTTTTTTTTTCTTTTTCCTTTTATTTCCAAATAACTTACTCTCTCTCTCTCCCTCTCTCTCTCTCTCTTTTCTTTTCTTTTTTTTCTTTTCTTTCTTTCTTTCTCAATTGTGAAATGCTTTATTAGGTACTTATTTACTTTTGGGATTTTTTCTTTTTCTTTTTTTAAAATTATTTACGCTTTCTTTCTTTCTTTCTTTCTTTCTTTCTTTCTTTCTTTCTTTCTTTCCTTCCTTCTTTCTTTCCTTTTGCTTCCAAAATTATTTTTTCTTTCTTTCTTTCTTTCTTTCTTTCTTTCTTCCGTCTTTCTTTTTTCATTGGGAAATGTGTTATAATTTCTTTCGTTTTTGTATTTCTTATTCTTTTTCTTCCGAAATTCTTTACAGTTTTTTGTTTCTTTTCTTTCGATTCAAAAATCACTTACGCTTTTACTTTCTTTAATTTCCTTTTTATTTCTTTCATTTTCATTCTTAGTTTAATTCTTCTTCTTTTTCTTTCTTGATTTTTCCTAATTTATTTCTTCTTCTTCATTCGGAAATCGATCAAATGTTTTCTTTTATCCTCTATGTGAACACGTTTTCATTCAAAATTATTCTTTTTCTTTCTTTTTCATCTTTCTAGTTTTTCATTCAGGAATCAGCCAACATTTGTCTTTCATTATTGTTTGTGATTTATTCCTTCTTTTTCATTCCTAAATAATATTCTAAATCTTTTGGTTTATTTCATATTCTTCATTTGTCTCCTCATTTTTTCATTCTTAGAACACTTCACCCTTCCTTCCCTCCTTCCTTCCTTCATTTCTTCCTTCCTTCCTTCCTTCCTTCCTCATTCAACAATGAGTTCATTCTTTCATTCCTTTCTTCATTCATTCATTCATTCATTCATTCCTTTCTTCAGGCATTCATTCATTCCTTTCTTCATTCATTCATTCCTTTCTTCATTCATTCATTCATTCATTCCTTACTTCCTTCATTCCTTACGTAGTTCCCTCATTCCTTACGTAGTTCCTTCATTCCTTACTTAGTTCCTTCATTCCTTCTGAATTCATTAAGTCCTTCATCCGTAACTCCCTTCATTCATTCATTATTTCAGTCCTTCATTCAATTCTCCCTCGTTCATTCTTTCCTTCTTTCATTTATTAATTCAATCATTCCTTCATTATTCCCTTCTTTCATTTCTTCTTTCATTCTTTTCTTCTTTACTTCCTCCGTTCCATTCTTTCTTTCTTCCTTCTTTTATTCCTTTCTTATTTCTTTCTTCTGTCCTTCATTCATTCTTTACTTCGTTCCTTCCTCCATTCCTTTTTCATTCATACATTCGTTCACTGAGTTCATCATTCATTCCTTCCTTGCTTCGGTCATTCATTCTTTTCTCATTCATTCATACGTTCATTCTTTTCTTCCTTCCTTCATTTCTTCATCGTTCCTCAATTCTTCACTCATTCCTTCATTCTTTATTTTATTTCTTTTTTCTTCTTTCATTCCTTTATCTGATTTCCAGATTTCTCTATTCATTTTTTTACTTCGTTCGCTCCGAAAGAAGCTAAAGAAGAATAACTTTATTTTTCATTTGCAAAATCATTCATCATATATAATTTTTCCTTCATATTCTGAAACTGATTCTCTTTTATTCCTTCTCTTGTTGCTTCAAACTTTTTCGTCACTTGTTGAACAATTTTCCTTCCTAAATTCTTTGTTCTCCTTTACATTTCTTCTTCGTAATTTATTTCCTTTTCCATTCAAAAATTTATTCGATCCTTCATTTTCCCCCCTCCCCTGTGACTTTCGCCTTCTTATTCTGGATTAGCCGAGAATTAATTCCGTCGCTCGGGATAAGTGGCGTGGAAGGGGAATTAAGTAAGGAAAAGCTTTGAATATCGCCCGGGGCATTGGTCTTTCCACTGCAATCAGAAAAATAAAATGCAATAAAGTTAATATAGTTGCAGATCAGATTGGTCAGAAATCTATAAATAATGGCGCCTCTTTGCTTCGAGGCGACACTAAAATTCAAGTTGTCAGTGAACTGACTGTAATGAGGACAGTGGTGATACGTTGTGTATGGAGAGAGGAAAACGACTACCAGAACTGCATGTTTACAGGAAAATCTGAGGTCTAGATAGATAGATAGATAGATAGATAGATAGATAGATAGATAGATAGATAGATAGATATGAACAGGATGAGATAGATAGATAGATAGAGAGAGAGAGAGATAATGATCAGAATGAGATAGATAGATAGATAGATAATGATCAGAATGAGATAGATAGATAGATAGAGAGATAGATATGAATAGAATGAGCTAAATAGATAGATAGATAGAGAGATAGATATGAATAGAATGAGATAGATAGATAGATATGGAGAGAATGAGATCGATCGATCGATCGATCGATCGATAGATAGATAGATAGATAGATAGATAGATAGATAGATAGATAGATAGATAGATATTGGACATACCTAGATGCTTTGGTTCGAGGCGACACTAAACTTAATCATACAAGCGAAGCAACCGCAACGAGGAAGATGATTTGACTATTTTTGTATATCAAATTAAATCTCTCTCTCCCCCCCCCGCTCTTATATATATATATATATATATATATATATATATATATATATATATATATATATATATATAAAACCAACTGGAAATATACAGATCACTCGATCGATCGATAGATAGATTAAATTATTAACACTTTGTATCGGTAATTATAGGCCTTACTTAATGCCAACGGAATATCTCATTTCTCCTGATTTTGCCAATGAAATGATTAGAATTATATTTGACTTAATCCATATAAAAATCCTTATTAAGTCAATATTCATTTTTACTATGACTGATTTAGTATTAAATAAGACCATGAGTTTGGGACACCCAGTAAGAATAAGCCGACTTTAAGTGAGGCACTGAAAACTGAACGCTCATTGGGATAGAGAAAGTTGCCTTCTAAAATCTAAGTAAACCTGTAAGGAAAATTCGTTAGAAACAAAGAAAAACTACTGAACTGTTATGTAATATCACTCCCTCTATATGCCAATGAATTCTGGACAATCTGCTCACAAAGGAAGAAAAGAAAAAAAATAACAGAAATGTGGTTCTACAGAAGGATGCTGAGAATCCCATGGACCGAAGAAACGATGGAGATTTAAAGAAAACGGAAGCAAACAAGACAATTATAATTAAATTCAGAAAGAGACAGTTGAACTTTCTAGGGCACATAATGAGGAAAGACGGCTTGGAAAATTTGACACCTCACAGGATAGGCTGAAGGCAAGAGTGACAAAGGAAAACAACGTACTTAGTGAGCTTGCGTAAATGGCCAGTAGAACAGGGATTAGAAAGTTGTGGAGAGCCATGATCGTCATCACCCAGAAGGGAAACGCCACATAGAAGTCTTCATGTTTTGCTCGCTAATCTCCGCTTCCATGAACGAATGCCGATTGCAAAGCTGTACTATGAGTTTTGGGACATCCTGTGTGAATCGAATTCAGTCGACAGCCATTTGATCTACCAAATCTATCTTGTTAAACACAACTCTCCGTAAATCGATTGTTTATTCCGTTTGTAAATCTGGATTCGACGATAAACTACATCCGGCAGCAAGGCCTCTGATCAGGAGGTTTTGAGGAACGTAGAACTATGTCTTAATGGCAATTGATTCCAAGTCTACCCTGACCCGGAGTGGAAGCACCTGTTAGGCTCCCAGCTATGGGCAAATAGTGAACCGCCAAATAAAACACAATGAAAGAATAATACATTTTTTGCAGTAAAAATCCCAGCAATACATTTTTATATAAAAAAAACTTACCAACAATACATATTTATATTTATAGTAAAAAAGACCAACAATACATTTTATCAGTAGTTGTCGGCATACAACTGCGTTCAGAATATATTTAATTGAATCCCTAAAATTGTGTTCAAGATATATAAATTTCGGCATTAAATATCCCATAGAGGTGTTGATGTGCTACAAAGCAAGATCAAACAATTATTCCGTTTGTAAGGAGCAATCACACTTGAGAACTGGAACCACCTCTGTGAGTTCAATTCCTGGTTAAGACAGTGGAGAACTTGGGGATGTGAATTAACAGGAGATAACTGATAACTGACATCCATTAGGCATGGCACGTGGAGCTAGAACAGTCTACCCCAGTGAGCGAAATAAAGGGCTCAGTTCGACATTCCAACCACCTGAAGAAGGCCGGAGCGTACAACGGTCGAAACGTTGAGATAAATATGGTAACAAAGATGAGGCCAATAGTCCGAATAATGTAAATAGTGTACATAATACCACATCTCGGAAATATAGACAGAAACTTATATCCTATTTTTTATTACTTCAAAAGTACCAAGAACATTACATTTCAACATTAAATGACCCATAATGTGTTGACATGCCGCTAAACAAACAAATCAATCAATTAATCATTTAAGAACGATATTCACTAAGGTATGTACAACACTTCCTTTTTTGGTAACATAAGATTATAATAGGGGGCACGCGTAAGGATCTAATACTTTAAAGTACTAACCATTTTTCCCCAGCATGATTTTCTCATTTGAACTTATCACGAGGGCCCCAGGAGGAGAATATTTAAAATGGATTGAACCCTATTCTTTTACGCGGTAGATTTACTAAACACGTTTTTTTGCTAGTAAAGATTCACACAATACAAGGCCTAAGAGCCGCTCAAAGTAGAGGCTTACGAAATGAGGTATTTGCATGCGCGTAAGAGGAAGAAATAAGTGCCTATAATGAGGATATAAAGGATAAACACTGGTTTCACTTAGTCTTGAATAGGTTAAGATTGTAGAGATCGAAGAACTACCCCCTCAGGTGTCAGTTCTACAGGATAACGGATTCTCGGAAATAAGCAGTCTCAGTGGAGCTTCCTCCATATTAATGGAATACACTGGAAATGAAGATGATTCGACTCTGTATACGTTGTATAACAGGCCTTAGCTGTGAATGTCTGAACTATTGGAACTAAGGAATTTTACTCCTCTGAACTTTTGCCATGGAAATAGCAATAGAACTGCATTAGCCTTGCGTTGTTTTATCCGGAGGCTGTAGGTTTGCAAAAAAAAATCCATCACCCACAAGGTCTCGTAAACTCTTTTGGACAGTGATGACTGAACAGTCAGGATTTAGGTAGCTCCAATCCAGTTTTTTCTGCAATATTTTTTGATCTGATATAAACTCTTGTAAGATCCCATTTCTGTTGGAGGACGCATGATATGCATATTTGTTTACGTCACTGACACTATCCTAAAAACTAATATTCCCCACCAGTGAAATAGGAAGTTATGGCATGGGACTTGTCTGACAATGTGTCAACTATTCTTCGACGCGAGATTAAAGAAAAAAACGGGCTAGTCGCCCAGAACTGGCGAGCAAAACAAGAACTCGTGAGGGATCTACTTCTCTGGACATCTAGCCATGATGCAAGACGGGCTGGTCGCCCCGCAACCATCTACATTGACCGGTTATGTTATGACACAGAATGCCACCCTAATGACCTTCCGCCCTTGATTCAGCACCGTTGGCGTGATAGACTCATGGATGTCCGAGATAGCTCGACCGAATAATAATGAACTCTTGTAACGACAGAGCATATCAGGAGTCAAGCGCTTTCGGAATCATGACCGACAATTTTTACAGCGTCTTTCGCGTTGGGTCGTATATATGAGTTGCACTTGAGGTCAAGGGTGAACTTTTGTCCCAATAGACATTCCAGTTAAGCGTTCACCTGTCCATGAAAATCTCAAATGAATTGGGAAAACTTGCAGAGAGAACCACTAAGTGTTCGCTTCAGAATCTGAGTTCCATCATCTGCAACAGTATTTTTGATGTGACGAGAGGCCTTGATAGAAATGTGTCGACTGTTCTTCGACGTGAGATAAAAGAAAAACGGGCTAGTCGCCCAGAACACTGCTGGCAAACAAAACAAGAACTTGTGAGGGATCTATTTCTCTGGACAACTAGCCACGGTGCATGACGGTCTTTAAAGAGGGGAGGGGGGTCTTCATTTTTGATAAATCATCGAGATTATCAGTTTCCTGGCCGAATGTGGTGGTAAGCCGCTGCCTAACGGATCAACTGTTCTCTCCGCATATCTTGGTTGAAAGCCGGATAGGTATTCCTTCATGTGTAGTGTTTCACGGGTCAATATAACCTGGCGAAGCCTATCCATTTGAAAGCTGACCTTGATCACGGAGACGTTTCCGATGTTTACATCGGGGTAAACTATCCACTCTGGTTGTTGACTTCAGTCTAGGAAGGTAGCCCCCCTCCGCCACACAGAGCAATGAAATGTTATCACTGCATTGACTGCATACATTATTATGGAGCTCAGCTTAACCCATTGTGTTAGATGGTCGTTGCCTTATAAGAACGCCCATCCGCCTTTTGACAGCTGTTTTTTAAAAGCCAACTTTCCGCTACAGAAAACTAGGTTTGATCGTAGATAGTTTCATCTATCGTACGGTTCGCACACCTCTTCGGTCATTTGAACAGCAGTAGAGGTTTATTACTTGTTTAAGACTGGTTTTACTCTTCCTTCTAAATTCTACCTCAATTCTAGACTGCTAACATCTCTGCCAGAACTCCGAAATGTATACCATTATTGGATTTCCAGTTGCATCTAATGTTTTTCCTTCTCTTTCACTTACAGTAGCCCACCCCCGCATCTTAGTGGTGTTATCGCATTGCTTGGGCTAAATTGATATATATATATATATATATATATATATAAATATATATATATATAAGTAAACATTGAAGTCAACACTAAGAGGCGACAGGCTGTTTCATGTTAGACGCAATCGTCAGGCACCGAGTTTTTTTCTCGGCTATTTATATATACCTGTCAGTGATGCATTGTGGGTAGTCTATTTTGGCGGTTATTTTGTCGAAAGTCGTTTATTTGTTTATTTATTTGGGTTAGATTATTTTGCTTGTTTTTATTCATTGTTATTTTTTTTTTTTTTTTATTTTTATGTTGTATTTCTTATTTTATATATTTATTTATTTTTATTTTAATCGGTGTTTTATTAACGTAGTAAAAATTTGTTTGTATCGCTTATTTAATAGTTTTGTTTAGGTTTGATAATTAAAGCTATTTATTCAATTTTAGGGTTGATTGCTGTAGTTTATTCTAATTATTATTTGTCAGGAGCCGTTTTTAATTTGTTTATTACTTCATTTATTTATTTGGATTGATTATCTTTACTTGTTTTTTCTAACGATTAATTTATCGTGATCGCTTTGTTAGTTTGTTTATTTATTTCGATTAATTTGGGATTAATTTATTTTACTTGTTCATTATTATTTATTTATTATGCTGTATATTTTTTATTTACTCTTTTCGGTTTACGATTTTTAAGTAACGTAATATTTTTTATCGTTATATAATAGTTATAGCTATGTTTTTTTATTCTACTTTTGGTTTGATTTTTATAGTCTAACTAATAAGTTGGTCATAATGAATTTATTTGGGTTCATTGATTTTGTTTTTTTATTTTTTATTTATTTATTCTATTTCGTCTATTCTAACGGATGTGATTTTGTAATTAGTTTCGGTTAATTTATTTTACGTATTTTATTGTCATTTTGTTTATTTATTTTATTTATTTTTTTTTTTTTCGGTTTTCGATTTTTAAGTAACGTAGTAAAATTTTTTTTCATATCTGCATTTTGAGATGATCTTTTATTTAATAATTTATTTTGGTCTGGGAAGGTATATATATTTTATATATAATATTATAATTACATTTTTAAACAATTGTTTATTTCGCTCGCTGGGGTAGACTGTTCTAGTTCCACGTGCCATGTCCTACAAGTACTACACTGCCTTAACCGGGTTTTGAACTCACAATACCTTGGGTCCTGTCACTGGATATAACCAACGACTTTATCCACTGTACCATGTGACCTTAAGCACATCTGTGTATGAATTTCTGGGAATGTCTTCCTCAAACTATTTTTACCAGAGCTCATATTGCAATTTTCGTTGTTATAAATTGCTTTTCGCTGTCACTCCTTATTATTGGTTCCCATATTGTATTCATTTCTATGCTTAGTAGGCTCAGAAGATTTTTGTGGCCTAGCATATGTGCCGATTCCTTAAATTTACGAATTTTCCAATGATGTTCTTTGTCTATGATTTCAAACTGATCCCACAGAGGGCAGTGATGTCCCTTTTTTCTCCAAATGTGGTCAGCCACGCCTCATTTGTCCACTTTCCCGTGTTACAGCATTTGGTGTTCTTGAAGCCTTACCTTAAGCGGGAAGACTGTCTCCCCTTTATATTTCTTTCTGTAGCTGCATGTTCTCCTCTATGGGAAGGTCTTAGCCGGAAGAGGTATCTGCGAAGTGTCGTCTAGCTTTTGAAGGCTGTCCTGAAGTTATATGGTCCGCAGATCCTTTGTATTTTTTCCGATAAACCCTTTACATAAGGCAGGCAGACTGTTTTCTGAGTGTTGTTGTCTTCCTCTTGTACCTGCCTATCCCAGTTTATTGGGCCTGCTGCCATGTACCCAGGGTAGTTGTTACGTTGTAGGGTACTACTTATACCGACCAGTTCTCTATCTAATGTCTCTGGGGCGCAACTCACGAATTTTGTTCGGTTTTGTAAGCAGCGAACGATCTCTTTCTTTTAATAATATAGATAATATTTAGGTAAATTTAATTGACATTTGTTCTTATAGCCTGTCTAGTAAAACGTATTTACTTTCCAAACGCCGAAATACAAACTTCATACATTTGACGAAGAGCCAATAAGGATTTCAACCGTACCAAGTTTTACAGTGAGATAAGATGCCTACAGATATTATGGATAATGCTTTTGTGGGATCAAATTAAGCAAAACATATCTTGTTGCCTTTGTCCATCGGCATTTTAGAACAAGTTTGGGCGGGGTGGTGGTAGAGAAAATATGCAACAATAGGTCGTTTCAGTTTGGCAAGAATATGATGCCCGTCGAGATCTATAAACTCAAGTTTCACATATCGAACCTCTGTAAGTAAATCTCTTTTCTGTGTAAATCTCTGCATTTTGAGTGTAGAGATTTTAATTAAATTCCGATTAATAAAGTAAAGTGTAACCCGGATATAAGAGAGTTGTCGGGACCGGAGAGGAAGTCACTTATATCCGGGTTTCTCTTATATCCGGGTTTGGTCTATTATATATCCATTAACACAGGCTCTAATTTGGGACCAGAGAAAATCTCACTTATAACCAGGTTGCTCTTATATCCGGGTCTCTTATATCCGGGTCTCTTATATCCGGGTTACACTGTACATCATTCTATAATTTCAGTAAAGCAAAGTGAGTGCTGTCGTTAGCAAATCCGTGCTCGATGTATAATAATAAGAGGTTAAACTTATAGCGAATATAATTGTACATTTTTTCCCCTCAGCCTTTGGTCCAACTCTGAGTTTCATGCACGCGGCAATCGTCAGGTGCGGATTGAAAACTGAGCGTTATAAGATTTTAAGATAAATATCCATAATCTACTGTTAAGATAGTGAAATAATCCATTTATTTATGAAGAAAAATATATATATCAAGAACTGTTGTGGGGCTCTCCCCTTTTTACACAAGATGGACTCGTCTAAAGTATTCTGACAGAGTGGAGATACATTGAGTACACAGGATGTTCACAAAGAGATACGTTGAGACAAGGTTGAGATACGTCGAGTCCAGAGAGAGAGACAGAGACAGAGACAGAGAGAGAGAGACAGAGAGAGAGATAATTACAGCTTCACTTACAGAGACTTGTACATATACTTTCTACTAACCCGCATTCCTGGACTACTAATCTTCATTTCAAGTTTGTAATCTTACGTTTAATACACTTATTTTCCTATTTCAATTACTGATGTTGTTTATTTATTTGTGCAGAATTCCATTCCCGGAATCCATAACAAGAACAATATTGGGAAAATATATAACAAAACAGAAAAAAATAAAAATCTTGCTTTTTTTACGTCAATTTGAAGGTCTTTTTCGGTGGAAAACAGATTTATTTGGAAATTCTTGGAAAAATCAGATAATTGTCGGGTGTGAATTAAACTTTCAGCACTTATTCAGAAATGAATGAAATTATTATTCTTTTAATGTTTTCTTTTAGAAAATCTGTGTTAAAGAATATTTTATATCTGTTACTTAAGCAGTACCAGATGTAAAACATATACATAAATTTTATTTGTTTCTTGTAGCGGTTATTGTTTATTTTAGTTATAAGAACAAGTACTCGAAGAATATAATTCATCAGTTTTTTTTTGTTTATTTTTGTAAAACAGGATTCTCAATTACAGAAAGTTTGGTCTGAATTGCACACTTGAAATTTTAACACGTTGTTTGACTGTTAATCTGTCCGTGGTTGAAATTGCCAAAGACTTAAGTTGTTAAATCTGAAAGAAAAAGAAAAAAAAATCATTAGACGCTTAAACTTAATTCACATTTAAAATCGGTCCAAGTTATTGGGACACCCTTTAGAAGTAAGTAATATTTGTTTCAATTCGGAATAATTAAACATTAAATCATCTATTTTTATTTGTCAAAATAACGTTTCAGAAAAGTATATTTTGTTTTTGACTGAGTTTTAATATAAAGAAAATTAAGTTGTGCTAACATATTCGCTTAGGTACCTCCACGAGATCGCTAAAACAAAGAGCATAACGTGATGAAAAAGACGCCAAACATGACGAAAACAAAATTTTATCGTTTAAATATTTATGATATTATTAAGACGAAAGATCAAAATTTATTTCAATTATTTCAAATATTTTTCCTTCTTTTTAGAACAATCTGAATTTTCATATAAAAATCCTTGTTTCTCTTTGTTTCACCGGAAAATAGCATATACAATTTTTAGGACGTTTTTTTTTGTATGACACAGTAATTTGGAAAATCTTACAAAAATAAAAATAATTGTCGGATGTTAATGAATCTTTCAGAAACTATTCACAGATGATTGAAATTATTATAAATATGTTTTGTTTTATTAAAGTCATGGGAGAAATATTTTTTTATATTATTACCCGTCGCCGCAACTAATTATAAAAAATGCTAGAGATTCGATCGCGTCAGGTTTAGTGATTACAATAGTTAAAAGCACAAGGCTTTGAGGAATGCAAATCATGTTTATTTTTTGTTTTTAATTGGAACACCTACCTGAAAATCAGCTCTGAATTGTAACATACAAAACTCAACAAAACAAATATATTATTTAATTTCAAATGCTTTTATTTGCTTTTAGTTGTTTTTATGAATATGGACATTATTTTCTGAAAGCAAAAACATTTGAATTTTTAATACAATTATTTGTTATTTTTTTAATTATAATAGACTTTTACATTTACGTTGTTAAAATATTATAAAATTAGTTAAAAGCCGCATCAGGTTTTGTAAGTGTCCTTATTTGATAGATCTTTTTTTAGTGCGTTGTAAATTGTGTCGTTTTGACTAATCAGAAGATCCGCAGTAATTAAGAAATGTAATTTTGTGTTTATAATCGGGCTCTAATTATAAAGTATCGAAGACCAACCAGAATACAATTAAGTTGCGTTATTTGAATTAAGCATTGTTCTCCTCTGTTAAGGCTTTTACTTTTGAGAAACACGTGTGGAGAAGTTTATTTTATTTTTCAATTTCAACTGAGAAGGGTACCTAAGAGTATCAGTATCATCTTATGAAATTTATATGATCTTATTTTTATATTAATCTCAGTTATGGCATTTTTTCCATAAATGAAATATCAAAATTAATAATAAAATGAATGGAAATACAAATAACACAGTAAAATGTAGTAAATGTGCATAAGAATATGTACGAAAGTGTATGACCTGCTTTGTTTTATTTTCCAATTACATCTTTTCGTCGCAGAAGCTAAGTTAAGCTTGGTTCAAAATATTTTAAATAAACATTATAATTTCTGATTTTCTTAAAAGAAGTTTTCAAACTGAGATTTTCAGTGATTTTATAAAATGGAAAAAAATGGTTGCCATCTGTCAATTTTGCTGACTAAAAAAAAAACAAGATTTTTAACGAAATTTTCGGACGTGTTAGGAACGATTAAAAAAATTAAAGAAATACCTCAAAATACTTTGATCTTTCCTCTTAATAATAACAAACATTTAGACGATAAAATTTTGTTTACGTCAAGTTTGGCGTCTTTTTCGTCATGCTATGCTCTTTTTTTAGCGATCTCGTGGAGGTGCCTATATTTGCCAATATGGATGAATTCATCGATTTTACTAATTACATTTAATGTATTAGTTTGGAATTAAAACTAAATTAAAAGCTTCAAGAAAGATTTCTAATTTTTAAAATGAATTTTAAACATTAGGCACCGCTTGTTTTGGGTGGTACCTATGCATACATACATTCTAGTGTGTTTCTAGTGCGCAATAGGATACAGAGATTTGAGAACAAAAGTAAGGAGGCGTGTTTGAGGAAAGAATACAGTGAAGGACGGGGAACAAGCTCATAGGTGTCATTTGTCTATTGACATTACACTTGAATATTTGAAGATTATAGTCATCGGGGAAGCAAGTAAGCGGAAGGGAGTTCCACAGACGGGAAGTGCAAGACAAAAATTATTGGTATGAATAATCAAGAGTAGTCTCCCCTTGTTTTGTCACTTTCACCTTTGAGAGAGCTGTATCTGTTTATTGAGACTGTAAAAGGAAACTATACGCGAATGTTGTATTCTCAGTTAAATAAAGATTCCTTAAAGGCTATACCAGCGTACTTTTGGCATTACAATTATTGTTGCAGTCAAAACAATTTTTGGCGGGCATTTAGAATTTTTTTTTCAAATTTTCAAAAGTTATTCAATATTAGCGTAAAAAGAAATTTCTGTAAGGCATCTAAAACTGTGGGAAGCTATCAAACTCTTCTTTATTGCTTTTCCAACTTCCAATATGGCTGAATGTGGTTTCAACAGAGTTACACGACTTCTAACTAAAAAAACAAAAAAAAAAAACACCGCCTGCAAATTACAAAACGGTTACTGTTAAGCACCATAGGAGGTAGAGTAAGAGCCTTAGCCAGTAGGCACCAGAGTCAACCATCGCATTGAAACCATTTAGGTAAGCTAACAAACAAAGTTTTTTGGAGGGGCATTGTAATCATTGGCATTTGTAATAGGAATAAAAACACTATTAAATTTATTTTTGCACTAATACCTAAGTGTTATCTTGCTATGAAAGATGAATTCAGTATAATATTCAAAATTTAATTTTACAGGGGGATATTGACAAAAGGTTCGTGCCCAAAGGGGGCGCTGTTTGGAAAAAGATTGGGAAACACTGTACTAAGGCCAGCGGGAGTGCCACTAGCACGCAAGGGGTTACAGAGGATCGAGAACAAAAGTAAGGAGGCGTGTTTGAGGAAATAATACAGTGAAGGACGGGGATCAAGCTAACAGGTGTCAGATGTCTATTGACATTACACTTGAATATTTGAAGATTATAGTCATCGGGGAAGCAAGTAAGCGGAAGGGAGTTCCACAGACGGGAAGTGCGGGAGAAGAAGCTGTTTGAGAAGAAGAGACGGTTACATTTAACTGTTTTGACAGTGAAAGGATGGGACCGAGATGCCAGCCTGTTAGCTCGTTTAAATTCATGTCGTCCGGGAACCAGCGAAAGCAGCTCGTCGGAACAGTTGCTGTGAAAATATTTCTAGAAGAGACAGAGGGAGGACACGGCACGTCTGTGGGATTGCGATTGTAGACTAGATGCCAGATCAAGACCTGTCATATTGCATATTCGTCTCTGGATTTTGTCGAGGACCTTGAGACGTACAGCGGGAGCGCCAGACCATATATGACAGCAATATGCTATGCAAGGTCGGATGGTTGATTTATAGATTTGAGGGATCGGCTCAGACGAGAATAACTTTCTGGCACAACACAGAGAGCTAACTTTCCTTGCGGTAGATGAATCAATTGATTCAATGTATTTATTCCACCTCATGTCAGCGTGAAACCAAGCAGGCGTAACGAGGCGCTCTCAAGGCGTTTCCACCAAAAATCAAACAGCCCGCCCTGATTCACCCCTGACTGTGATGCAGCCATAGTTAATCGCAAACCACCATTTTATTATATATCGCAAGGAATGGTGTCGTTTGAAGTTTACTGAAGAAAGTTCTGGAAAATGCAAAGTGTATTCGTGCACAAGGGATTCAGGCCAAAGATGAAAACAAACAAATTGAATCCCGAAGGGTCTGGAAGATCTCCAACCAAATTATGAATAAAGGCAAATTGGCTTAGCCCACTATTATAAATGACCTCGATATTATATCTCCCTCGACAGAATTAAAGTAGTGACTAAGATCTCCCCACATGCTCCATACTTGTGGCCTTGTGCTAGAATTAAGCTAAGGTTATACACCATAGTCTTCATTGAGTAGAGTAATGGTTAACGTTCTTACTAGTAGTGAGTAGCAACTCCGCTATTCAATCATGATATATTCTTATGGCTAAAACTAAACTAAACTTGGTAAATAACAGAGAACCTCAGTGTAGGGTAATGGTTAACGAGCTTATCTGCTTGACCGAATAGTGAGTTTGATCCAAACAAGGGGTCACATAGTTTTGTCATTGTGCAAATCTAAGACGGACGCTTCGGCCTTGACCAATGATTAGCTAGCTTGTATGGTTGGCTGTTATGAATAAATAATTAAATCAATCTACTCTCGGTGCCCAGCAGTTGTGATCTTGTGCCATACCGAACTAAGTATCTGTCCATATCTCTGAGATGAGGTATTATGTACATTATTTACATTATTCGGAATATTGTCCTCATCTTTGTCGCCATATTTGTCACAACGTTTCGGCCGTTGTATGCTCTGGCCTTCTTCAGGTGGTTGGAATGTCAAACTGAACCCTTTATTTCGCTCACTGGGGTAGACTGTTCTAGCTCCACGTGCCATGTTTAATGGATGTCAGTTATCAGTTATCTCCTGTTAATTTCCATCAGAAAGTTCTCCACTGCCTTAACCGGGTATTGAACTCACACTCTTTGGGTCCTGTCACTGGATCTAACCAACGCCTTTATCCACTCTGCCATGTGTCCTTGACAGGACCCAAAGAGTGCGAGTTCAATACCCGATTAAGGCGGTGTAGAACTTTCAGAGGGAAATTAACAGGAGATAACTGATAACTGACATCCATTAAATATGACACGTGGAACTGGAACAGTCTATCCCAGTGAGCGAAATAAAGGGTTCAGTTCGACATTCCAACCACCTGAAGAAGGCCGGAGCATACAACGGCTGAAACGTTGTAATAAATATGGCAACAAAGATTAGGACAATAGTCTGAATAATGTAAATAATGTACCGAGCTAATAACAGCAACGAGTTTCATGTATCTATACATCTACGTTATTTTATTTTTCCGCTCGTCAAACTAAATCATTCGTTATATTGAGTCGGAGTTAAGTTAAATAACATTTTTTTTTCTTTAAATGACATATTTGTTTCTAATTTCTAAATGTTGTAAGACTTCCTTTCACCGTGAACCCAGTGTGCTCTTTCGCAAGCGAAGTAAAAAAATCTTCAGTTTGTCTAAACTACGGCTTTTATTTCTGCAAAGGGTAGCGAAAATATTGCCTTTGACGAAAGAAAAATCTCTCTTAGAATCGCAGTATGAAGTCTGTTCGTTCGCTCACGAAATCCCGACGACATGGTGACGAAGCAAAGAAATCCAACACCGAGCACAAAGAAGCGACATTTGACTTTTTCAAATCTGCACAATTTGAATGTGCCATAATTAAAATTACTTTGACACATTCTTGATTTAAACGATGCCTCGAGAGACATCATTGGCCACTCGGCAAAATTTAATTTTTTTTAACATTGAATTTCTCCTTCTTTTTTTTTTTTCAGACATTCGACGACGAAGAAACGTAATTTGTAATGTCTTCGGCCGCTATTCATGATAATGCGTACGATTCTCAATTAATTATGCACATTTACGAATCTGTACCACCTAAAATTAAATTTCGCTAATTGAAAGTACGATGTACGCTGGGGTTGGGGATCAGGACCGGCCACGAATAGTTAGAATCCATGAATACTTGTACCCCACCCCTAAAAGTGCTTATAAATACCTATTTTGATTGTTAAAACCGCATATGCCTTAAACTTTCGCCCTAAACACTTTAGAAACATTTCAGACCCTTTTTAAAAACATTTTTGAAAAATAGTACTAGTGACCATACACTTAGCGTAATTTTTCTGTCATACGTACAATAACCGATTTAATTTCGCATAAATCGATATAACCGTTGAAAATAATGTATAAAATATGTGTAACAAGACAGAAAATATAAAGTTTAAACCATTTTCTAAAAGCAAAACTGTGATGATGCCCCCAGATTTAGCTTAACCCACTTTTATGATCCCAGCCGCTGCTCCTAACAAATAACAAATTCCAAGCACTGCGCATGTTTTAGCGTTCGCGTTTTATAATGAAGATATGCAATTCTGCCAATTTTTATCATAAAAATGGACTGTTATATGTTTTAGGTTACTTAAATAACAGGAAAATAATACAAGAATATTTTAAATATGTTCTATCGAAAAATACGCGAATCGACGAAGTTCTCAGTGAATAATTTGTACATATGTTCTTAAGAAAAATCCGCGAATGTGTGAAGCCTCGAATACTGGAACGCGAATAAACGAGGACTCATTGTATTAGCGAATATGGTCAGAGAGATTGCTGTTAAATAATAGTTTAGCAGACTATTATTTTTTAGAGAAGTGTATCTCTGCTCGAACTTCCTAGGTTTGACCTTTGAGGTCAGATACAAGACAAAACAAAGGAAGTCGATTTTGATTGGCTGAACGAATGTGGGAATGATAGAGATATAGAAAGGGGTTTTAGAGAGTCGCATCTAAACCGTCATAAAATGTTTCCTTTGGGTCACGGAAGCAGCTTTTCGGTGGGGTGAGAGAGCAACCTCACTGGCTAGTTACAGATTTATACGTCTACGTTAATAAAATATTTAAGTTTAAAATTCCTTTTGTCGATGATTTTCATTTCCGGACTTCCAAAACATTTCGCTACCCGGCCGAGAAAAACGAGGGAAGAGAATAGAGAGATCAATACAGTTTAGTTATATTACATGCGTGATACACGCTTATGCGATCATGTATCTTTCGATATATGAATGACGAGGCAGATTTTTTCCCCGCAGTAGGTTGTCATTTCTTTCTGCGGTAGACCAGTTGTCATTCAAGGCTATAGATCCCGGTCTGTCCTGCTATATTCCCATATCTAGAGGAAGAAGAGGGGGATTCATTCCTTTACCAAGGGCATTAGCACGTAAGTGGATGTAATGGATTCGACTGGAATTCCCCGATTCCCCAATCCGAGCCGCTATCCATTACTCCACCGAGCCTCCTCACATTGCATTAAAAGACATACCAGAACGAGGGAGAGTATACGACACTTGCCGAAGAGTAACAGAGAACCAGGCAAAATAGAATGAAAAAGGACGTAATGGAAACAATTCGTTAGAAACAAAGAAAAGAGTGCTCAGTTGCTATGAGGTATCGAATGCTGGAACAATCTCCCCACTACATGTAGCAGAAATATGGTTCTACAGAAGGATACTTAAAATTCTATGGACAGAGCGAACAAGCGACAAGGGAGTCTTTAAGAAAATGGCAACAGAAAGAACATTTATACTCAGAATAAGGAGAAGACAAAATTCCTTGGACATAAAATGAGGAAGAAGGGCTTGTAAAATTGAACCCTCAAGGATATCTCGCGTGGCTCACTGAATAGAGGCGTTGGTTGAAGTAATCAAGTGACTGACCCAAAGAGATGTGAGTTCAATACCTGTCCACAACTGAGGTGAACAAAAACTTGGAGAGTTGAGTTACTAAAGTGAAATAAATGAAGTTGAAATATATAAATATAACAAGGATGAGGACAACAAACTGAACAATGTAGAGAGTGTAAATAGTATTCTCATATATATATATATATATATATGTGTGTGTGTGTGTCTGTGTGCGTGTGTCTGTGTGTGTGTATGTGTGTGTGTGTGTGTGTGTGTGTGTGTGTGTGTGTGTGTGTGTGTGTGTCTGTGTTTGTGTAAAAAACGTGGGTAAGTAATCCAGGTAGTTCTTATTAATATAAAATATTAAATCTGATCCAAAAAAGACAGCTTCATATAAGTTTTATTATAGAGCATATAAGTGAAATGCAACTAATGAGACCCAAACAATTTACCTCATACAGATGATCATTTCGTCCATGGGAAAGTAGTTTTTCCCTGGACGAAATGATCATCTGTATGAAGTAAATTGTTTGGATCTCATTAATATGTGTGTGTGTATGTGTGTGCGCGCATGTGTGTGTGTGTGTGTGTGTGTGTGTGTGTGTGTGTGTGTGATTAAATAATTTAGACAAGTTGTGTCTACATATTTTTATAGGACTTTCCATAATTACAGACAAGCTTCTTATTATCCTTATTAAAGGAAAAAAAAGAAAATTACCGTGATGATGCATGCATCATTTTATTCCGAGTACTTTCGACATGAGCACAATGTCGTTATGGGGATCTTGTTTTTTTCTAAGCCAAAATATTGCCTACATAATTCTACATAGTTTACATAATAAAACTGTACTCTAAACCTTAGTGTTCTTCACACGTAAAAAAATAATTTACAGATGATCGCACAAACAATTTTGTCTTTGAAAAAACAAGACCCTGATGATGATATTGGGCTAATGTCGAAAGTACTCGGAATCAACACGGTACTTTCCTTCTTCATTTAAAAAGGATACTAAGGAACTTGTCCGTAATTACAAGAGGATCCTATTAAAATAAGTAGACAGAATTTGTTTAAATTATTTAATGATACATCGCTTAATGAAAACATGCTGCCAAAATATATGCAATACATGTATGTGTGTGTGTGTATGTGTGTGTATGTGTGTGTGTCTGTGTGTGTGTGTGTGTGTGTGTTATAAAAGACGACTGGCATTTTGTCTCGATTAATGATATTGATCAACTTTTCCAAATTAAGAATAATCCTTCTCAGAAAAAAAAATTCTGTCACCGAGTCTTACCTGCCACCTATCGGAACAGCGTACCACCGGGCAACACATTAATAAGCATAGTAATATTAGACAGCTACTCACAAATAATACCATAATACTCGCAAAATCAAATAGTAAAAAATAGAGTCATGATTCTCGGAACAAGACAGATATATACAACGTTCTATGAATAAAAGCATTTATAATTTAAGAGCCCGTATCCTGAAATGTATATAAAAAATAAATAAAATAAACACACACAGATGTCACGCTTCGCTTACGTCAGAACACTTTTGCTCACATCTCTACACCCAACAGTTCGACGAAACCCACTATATTTCTCTACCTACCCTGATGATGACTTTAGAAAGTCGAAAGCTTCAATAAACATATTACATTGATAAACATTTTCTGTTTGTTCCTTATGCTATGATCCTGTCGGATTCAGATCCCATATTTGATCTGTATTTGATCCCAATGCATACATACGCGGAAAGGTTAAACATTATCCACACTCATACAAAAGGTATGTCAAAAGTGCCTATAATTTATGACTTACCTCGTACACACACACACACACACACACACACACACACACACAGACACACAC
>OZ038507.1:32684598-32702098 GCA_964036315.1 Acanthosepion esculentum | reverse complement strand
TCACGATCCAATTCATCAGACCTACAAAATCCCACAATATATATATATATATATATATATATATATATATATATATATAATAGCTGGCCTCTCGTATTCGAGGATATACGTCTATTAAGGCGACTAGCCAATCCCTATTGCAGACGCTCGCTCAGGTACATTTGTGTTTATTCAACACCCTCAGAGCCATGTGTGGTTTATACTGCAACTACGCTGATCAGACTTTAGTTAGAGTTTCTGGGAAAGAGCGTGTTATCTATCGTGATCAACACACTGAAACCTTCGGTCACGATGACTTATGACATTTTGCTAGCACAGCTATCAAGAGTTTGAAGGGTTCAACCCGTGGTATGGTTTTCAGACACCTTCTAAAGGTGTCGCACGCTGGTATCCCCCTCCAGACCGATAACATCAGGAAGTCGCCTTCCTGACAAATCGACCATGGTGAGAATCGAACCCGTGTTTCATATATATATATATATATATATATATATATATATATATATATATATATATATATATATATATATATATATATATATATATATATATATATATAGTGTATGTATATTAGGCTGACGACTAGTATAAAAGGTGCGTGCTTGCGAGTAAAGGATGTCGGCTTTCCCGACGCAGAAAACACACCATGTACGTTCTATTCAAAACAGCATTCACCAGCGTCAGTGTTTAACGTGAAATACCTTCCAAGACAAGTCACCTTGCGCCCAATGCGTTTTCTCTAAGCACTCAGTGAATTAGACATCTTCTGAATCAGATTTTCCCCGCCCCAGGGCTATCGTGAATGAGTATCAAAAGAGTGTAGACGTTTTAAATAGAGAGTCGGGGTTCAAATGGGGGTATTGACAACGAGACGCGACGCAAGTACGCATTTTTTTTTCTCTCGCGCGCTTCTTTCTGAATATCGATTCTCTCTCTCTCTCTCTCTCTCTCTCTCTCTCTCTCTATATATATATATATATATATATATATATATATATATATATATATATATATATATATATATCTGAATGTCGACTTCGCCTTTCCCCGGCTGGGAAAGAATTTCAGAGGGGGAAAAAATATGGAACGTCAATAGTGATTCGTATTATAAGCCATGTCGATATCGATTGGATTTGAATATAGATTTCAAATAAAAGGATACGAATTGAGCGGGATAGCTTATCAAAGTGATAGATTTTTGTTTTGTTTTTTTTGTTTTGTACCTGTCATCTCACCTTTCTTTACAGCTGAACACATTCGCGCGGATCTGTACTAGCTAATTTACTTGTAACTTGCGGGGTCGAAAAACACATTGTTCAATTCATATAACAATATAACGATAAAAGTAATATATATATATATATATATATATATATGTCGAATTTTGATTGGTCATTCTAGCTTATGTAACAGCGTTTACTCCTAGCTAAGGATCGTTAATTAATTTGAAACTTTTAAAACCATTTATTCCACATTCAACATCATCACTTGTTAAGACACCAGAAGTGTTGAAACAAAATGGCTATTTTTGTAGTGATTTTATAACATATTTATGTTATAATATTTAAATAAATGATTATATCTGCTCTACTCTGTATTGAGCACTCTTTAAAGAATAATAATTGTTGGTTATTGGAATTTACTCCGTATATACCAATCCCACACTTGTAAATATATATATATATATATATATATATATATATATATATATATATATATATATATATATATATATATATATATATAATATTGATAAAATAACTGAAAAAAATTGGGTGTTTTTTTGCGAAAGTATTTATTTATATGTTTTTATATATATTTAATATTTCAGACCACCTCGGTCCTTCCTTAGAGGACCGAGGTGGTCTGAAATATTAAATATATATAAAAACATATAAATAAATACTTTCGCAAAAAAACACCCAATTTTTTTTCAGTTGTTCTATCCATATTATATACATATCAAGAAAGTATACGTGGCTTCTCATTATGCTATATATATATATATATATATATATATATATATGTGTGTGTGTGTGTGTGTGTGTGTGTGTGTGTGTCTGTGTGTGTGTGTTGATGTAACAGGAACGAACAGATTAATAATCTAAAGTTTAGTATTTATTTAAAAAAAAAACAGTGCTCGATACCGATATAATGCTTAAAATTATAATTTTAAAAAAAAATATGTTTCCATCGCGACACAAAAGTTACTAAGTTTTGAAACTGAAACTCCACTTTTAAAGTTTAATTTCAAAATTAAACTTAAAATTTAGAGCAGATTTTTATTCCCAAGCGATATTTAGATAATAAATGTTATTCTAAACATCGCTTGAGAATGAAAATGTGTTCTAAATTTTAAGTTTTTTTCATTTCTGGCCATAAAGTGTGTAAAAACTGTACAAAGGTTATGCATATGCGAGCGCTTTCGGCTATTCTTTTAGCCATTATCAAGAACAATTTTTTTCTTTTTTTTCTTTTTTAACTGAATGTGTGTTTTTTTATATATATATGTGACTAAAGTTAAATGAATGTTTTTGTCATATGGGAAGAAAATGACTAACTACCGACATCGAGGTTCGAGCGTGAAATTCTGGACTTATGAATATATTTTTTCCGCCAAGTGTATAAATAGCGGTGTCAGCCTACTGACTGCAGTGATTATTGAGTGGCTATTGAATGGAACTATCCAGTCGAATTAGTGTGAATTATTGTGCACCGGTGATTTGGGTTTACATTTAGGATTCACCGGATGTTAATGTATTCACTAAAATGGTTACTTATCTTTGGTTGAGTTTTACTTCTTTGTTCTTGTTACATATTTATTTGCGGTTGTAATTAAATACTGTTTTGTTTTAACATTGAAGTCTTGAGTTATACTTAATTATTAACGGCTACCGTACGTCACAAAACATTTATTTTCCAAACACGGTCAGCACATTGTGGCCGTGTTCATAGTAAATGTTATTGAGTGTTGGCTTTTTCTTTTTTATTATTAATGCTTCCATTATTTTTAATTTTGGGGGGAAATAAGGGATTGCTGCACAATTACCTATCATATACTGCTCTCTGGTAATCCTCAGAGATCCCGCTTTATGCCTTGCATGAGCACGGCTGATGCTAACCCTCAGGGCAGGGACTTGTTACACCTTCTCCGGGATAACGTTCTCGACTGACAGATGAAAGAGAGTGATTATATTGAATCCATTGCTAGGTCAGCTAGATAATTTTTCTCCCCTGAATCTAACTTACATATCTATATGTTTATTATTTGCCCAGGTTTAGAATATTTCTCTCATATTTGGTCCGCTGTTCGGGCTATTTATTTAGAGATCCATGATGAGAACCAAAGGAGAATCGGACTTGGTGTCTCGGGTTCAATCACTTTCGCGTCGGCGTAAAGTTGCCTCTTTGTGCTTTTTCTATAAATACTTGCAAAGTAATTGTTCGGCCGAGCTCTACGTCATGGTACCTAGACTTTATGAATTTAAGCGCAGTACTAGATTGGCAGGTCGGTCTCATTAATTTACAGTTGAGCAGGCTAGATGCAGCAGTAAATTCTATGCTAGTAGTTACTTTTCTCGCACTACTCGCTTGTGGAAATTTCTTTTGGCTCCACGATTTCAGGCTACTTGTGATCTTACAAAAAATTTAAATGCAATGTCAATCGTTATCTACTACCTTCTTGATAACTCTTCTATTGTCACTACGCCTTCATAATGCTTTCTGTTTTCAAATTCTTTCACACTCAGTAACCCCCTATGCCTTTCTTAGCTTGCTTGGGGTGATTTGATAATATATATATATATATATATATATATATATATATATATATATATATATATATATATATATATAGTACGCTACGCCGACTCGGAGTTTCAATGCAATCCACGTTAAAAAAGATTTTCAATAAAAACAACGTCAAAGTTAGCTAGAGTTGTGCTAAAAACATCGACCAATATATATCACAGCGCAACAATGTTATTCTAAGCAAATATTTTACCAACCTACAAAACAAAAACATCCCCACAACTAAAGATTGCAACTGTCGAACAAACAAAAAGTGGTAGATGTATGAACAAGGCGTTAGTTTATAAAGGTAACCTCAAATATGATGCTGACGTCAAATTTTATGTGGGTTCTACTGAAAACCCTTTGAAATCACGCTTCTATAATCACTAAATTAAATTAGGCAATATTAAATGTAGTAAGTGTATTGCCCTCTCTAAATCTTTCTGGAAAATAAAAAGTGAGAATAGAAACCCAACTATCACGCTGGAGTACGTAACGAAAGCTAATCTCTTTAACGGGAAAGGCTATAAATGTAGCTTATGTCTTTCTGAGAAGTTAATGATCCTAAAAAAAATATGAGCAAACAAAAGAAACGAGTTAATGAACACCTGCTTACACAGAAGTCAATTCCTACTCAACCACGTTGATCCAGATTAATATAGTTTTCCCAGTCTCGGACGCATCAGATAATGATTTTGATGTTGTCATTATTATTTTTATTATTATTATTATTATCTATTTTTACTATATAACCATTATCTTTATTTTCATTTTTATACTTTTCTTATTTTTTGTCTTATTATTATCAATATTATTATTATTGTTTTATTTCCTTTGATTTCTGGTGTGTACACATTTCTTTCGGGTCCCGATCAGAGACCTAAGGTCAGAAATGGCATCATGACACTTTCCACTGAGCAATTAAAAAAAAGAACACCACACATATTTTACATAGATAAAGCGTGGTCTGTACTGGTGAGAACATTTTGTTTTTGTATTTCCTTAAGGCATGGGCTTCCACGAATCACTTCAATGAGTCTACTGGAATATTTTCCAACCAATCCGAGGGCTCCAACTGCAACAGTGATTGTTGATGTGCCAGATTTTTGAGACCTCGATTTCAAGAACCATGTATTTTGATAGCTTTTTTGAAGATCTTCAAAGATACATTACAGTCTGCAGTGATTGCCATATCAATAAGGAGGCAATTTTTGTTTTCGTTCTCTAATAACAATGTCTGAGCATTTAGCTTTGATTCTTCTGTCTGTGTGTATTGTGTAGACCCATAAAATTGTTACAGGTACTACCTCGTAAACGGGTCTGGGTGGTGTTCATACCAATTATTATTATTATTTATTTATTTATTTTACTGATATCATCACTTTATCACTACATTTTTTTTATATTGATCAATGTGAATTAACCGTTTCCTTATAAGGAAACATTTGGCATTCATTGACTGAGCAGACAGTACTGCTTTTGGTTGAAATTTATGAAATCTTGTTCTGGAAAATAGGTATTGCTAGCTGCTAACGTTATTTCCAGTATTGACAAAGGTTTTCCTTCTTCCTCCCTTGTTTGAAATAATGTCAACCTCATGCGTTATTATTTCTCTTACAGTTACATGAGCTACCCATTTTAGTTGTTGGTGTTGTGCAAACTGTTAAAGTGACAGTTGCTATTATTTAGTACAATTCTCTGTTAGTGATTCTGTAGCGCCAGTCACAAGGTTCCAAGAAGAATGATCCCCGGTAAGACCTGCACGAACTGAGAATACGGGTGAATACATCAGACATTTTAGATATTTCTGAACGAATTTGTGGTATGTATATATATATATATATATATATATATATATATATATATATATATATATATATATTTCTGAACGAATTTGTGCTATATATATATATATATATATATATATATATATATATATATATATATATGTATGTATATATATATATATATATTTCTGAACGAATTTGTGCTATATATATATATATATATATATATATATATATATATATATATATATATACATATTTAGTTGGATTGATAGGATCAATCCAACTAAATATGTTAACTCTATTACTGATACTGAGCGATATTTGTGCCATATATATATATATATATATATATACATATATATATATATATATATATATATATATATATACTTAGGTTGGGATGATCACATCAATTCAACTAAGTATGTTATCTCTATCAATGATATTGAGCGCTTTCTATTTCTTTATATTTATATGCATACACATTATATATATATATATATATATATATATATATATATATATATATATATATATATATATATACGAGGGTCATTCAATAAATAAGGCGAATTTTTCTATATATGGACTTCTGATACAGATAGGAGTTACCTTTTTTTTCAACCTAGTCTCCCAGCACTGTCATACACTTTTCCCATCTGTGCACAAGCTTCCGTATTCCCTCAGTGTAAAACACTTTTGACTTCATCGTCACTTTTAAACTTCGTGCCTCTCGTGAACGCTTTCAAGTGACCAAATAGGTGAAAGTTTGAAGGGGCAAGGTCTAGGCTGTAAGGGGGATGAGGGAGCAGTTCCCAGCCCAGCTCGTTGATAGTCTGCACCGTTTGGGCTGCTGTGTGAGGCCTTGCGTTGTCATGATGCAAGATGACTGATGACCCCTGCGTTTGTCCCAACGGATAAGCTCAAAATCCTTGCAATGTCATCTCCTGTCACCCTTCTGTCAGACTGAATGAGGTCATTGACTGATTCAATCACCTCAGGAGACCTCACTTCTGTAGGCCTCCCAGGCCTGTCTTCATCCTCAACACTGCTCCGTCCTTCTTTAAACAATTTAGCCCACTTGTAGACACTTTTCTTTGGCTGAAACATGTGGCACCATACACAGTTGACATTCTCCTATGAATTTCAACTGGTTTGCACCCTTCAGCACCCAAAACTTGATAACTGACCGCTGTTCAATCCTGGACCATGCTTCTTGGTCGCCATCTTTGTTAATCGCCAAAACTGTCAAAGTTTATTTTAATCTGCAAAAGAAATTAAATCCATGTGAAAAAGAAGTAAAACAAAAAAAATAAAAAAGTAAGCTTCTATCTGTATTAGAAATCCTTATACCGAAAAATTCAACTTATTTATTGAATGGCTCACGTATATATATATATATATATATATATATATATATATATATAGATAGATAGATAGATAGATAGATAATCACGTATCATGCAACTTTTGAAGACCCAATATTGTATTTAATTTTAAGGGTCCTACCTCTTCAGACCGATACAATTTAATAAATAAATTCAGCAAGACAATTCAATAATGATACATTAAAATATAAACCAGATAAAAATTATCTGTCGAAATAAATTTATTACTATGTTTTTCTTTTTTTTTTTACTATGATTTATATTGGTCTATATATTTTATACTTTGATCTCTCTTCTTGGATCTGTCTTCTTAATATTTCTTTATTAAAAAGGCCTCACGTAGATGATTCCTACCCTTTTGTAAATTTGGTAATTTATATATATATATATATATATATATATATATATATATATGTATGTGTGTGTGTGTGTGTGTGTGTGTGTGTGTGTGTGTGTGTGTGTGTGTGTGTGTGTGTGTGTGTGTGTGTGTGTGTATATAATTAATACTAGTTTTGTCACTTACCTGATTGGTGTTACTATCAGCATCTTGAGTCAGAGGTTCCCAGACGGACACTCCCGGAATCACTCCGCCCACTCGTCAGGAGGTATAACAATTGACAAGCTCATACTTCTCGATTTTTATCATTTTTACATTCAACTTTTCAATTTTCGTTTTTTTTTTGGGGGGGGGGCTCTTTTTTCATAATCTATGTGTGTATGTGTATGGGTGTGTGTTTAATTTGAAGATTTCATGTTTTAACTTGGCACTCTGACTGCCGGTTTCCCAGCCATGTACTGATGTTGTTAATCCAAATGATCACGACAGACTACGCGTACAAATATCCACGCGAACGCGCATCCGCAGAGACGGGCGCATGACTCCACGCGGAAGAGCGAACGCACACCCCTAGAGAGGGGCGAATGACAGCACACGCACAAACGGACACACACACACACACACACACACACACACAAACACACACACAGACACACACACAAAAACACAGAAATAAAATACACCAATGTTAAACGTATAAAAGTGAGAAAAAAATATATAAGCAGTAAATTGCTGAAACCCTCTGAAGAGTAGACGGACAGTTCGGCCTACGAAACTCTGGTATCGGGATGCTGAAGGTGAGATCAGTCAGCTATGTGACAAACTTATAGTGATATTAATCCTACACACACACACACACACAAACACACACACACACACACACACACACACACACACATATATATATATATGTAGAGAGAGAGAGAGAGTGAGAATGGGATGAACATACGGAGATAGATGTGCACATCATAGTAATTGCAGTTTGCTACACCGACGCATTTAGAATATTTGAATATAATTCATTTTCTTGGGTTCAGTTTTTAAAATAATTATTTATATTGAAGTTGTCCTCAAACTTTTGTACTTTCCTGACTGTACTTGAGGCATATTTCCGGAAATGTCTCGTGTTCCTTGTTGCTTGTAAATCATAGAATCGAATCAAAAGGAATGGTAGTGGGGGGTGGGGGATAAAAGCAAGACATTTAGTAACAGAAAAACGATCATGATATATATATATATATATATGATGGAAGTAAATTTCTCAGTCAAGTAAGGTCTAATTATCCTATTTAAAAAATGCAAATCTTTTTTTTAGATCCCTCGAAGCTTGTGTTCTGCTAGCTTTTACTTTCTTATTCAAAACATAAGCCAAGTCATTTCTGAAGTGTTAATTGATTTTATTTCCCATTACCGTATCTGAGAAGACATTCCTGTTTTATAATCAATATCCATCGATGTCTACCAGCCTGTGGATTCGGGAGTCTTAATAAAGACAGTCAGCATTCAGTGTGTGTGATTGTGTACGCGTATGCGCATTTGAGTCTGTGTGTACGCGTAGCTGTGACTGTGTCTAAAATAGGAATGGTTGATAATTTTAGAAATTTATATCGTCAGACGTATGTACATAATATTTTGAGATATGCGCAAAAGGTTTTTATACCCGCATTTCAACTAAATGTCAGTAATTCTTGATGGGAATACGCCATTATTTGTTCTTACAGAAATAAACGGTGTCGCAGAGAAAAGCGAAAATGATTACGCCATTGCGTATTGGGCGTCATGATCGTTTTTCTGTTACTAAATGTCTTGCTTTTATCCCCCCCCCGCCACTACCATTTCTTTTGATTCGATTCTATGATTTACAAGCAACAAGGAACACGAGACATTTCCGGAAATATGCTTCAAGTACAGTCTGGAAAGTACAAACGTTTGAGGACAACTTCAATATTAAATACAGTGTAACCCGGATATAAGAGATCCGGATATAAGATAAACCCGGATATAAGAGAGATGTTCGCTGGTCCCAAATTAGAGCCTGTGTTAATAAAACAAAATAGACCAAACCCGGATATAAGAGAAAACCGGATATAAGATACTTCTTGTCCGGTCCCGACAACTCTCTTATATCCGGGTTACACTGTAATTATTTATAAAACTGAAACCAAGAAAATGAATTATATTCAAATATTCTAAATGCGTCGGTGTAGCAAACTGCATTTACTATGATGTGCACATCTATCTCCGTATGTTCATCCCACTCTCACTCACTCTCTCTATCACAATTTATCTCTCTCTCTCTCTCTCTCTATATATATATATATATATATATATATATATATAATATCGCACATTCAATGCCAGTGTTAATAAAATAGTGTTCAATACAATATAACAGAGTTATAAACTATATATTAATAAATATACACAGTTATGTAGCCTTCTGCATAAAACTTCGAGTATATATATATATATATATATATATATATATATATATATATATATATATATATATATATATAAATAAATGTGTGTGTGTGTGTGTGTGTGCAGGTATGCAGAAAAATAGGAAAGAACACGTTAGGTGAATAATCCAGAGTTCTTTAGTATTTTTGTTTTTATTTTAAAAAAGACAGTGCTTGAAGTAGAGCTTATATTATAATATTTTTTAAAAAAATATGATTCCTTCTCTACATAAGTGTTCCCAGGTTTCAAAAACGAGAGCCGAAACCCTCAATATAATTATTGAAATTAAGTTGAATTAAGGTGTCGAGTCCTGTTTCATCCTGAAGCGAAAATTTTGGAATAAGCTATGTTGTGGTTTGCGCGTGTTTATAAGTATGGTCTCTTGCAACATTAATTATTATGGAAACGGCTGGGGGCGGCCATATTGGTTAGGTGGTCAAAGAGTAAGTTCTTATCTACAGACCCGTCACCTTCGGAAAGTTTATGTCAGGTTATGGTGGGGTCTCTATTTCAAATCTGGTGTTGGGGTCACCCTCTAGTTAGTTTAAAGCGGAAGATATTTTATGGCCCTACGACAGGTCGTTAAATGTCGAGAGGATTCTCTTTTATTATTATCTATCTATTAATCTCTTTATTTATTTGTTTATTCAAATGGCTATTTCTTATACAAACGTGTTGGACTGGACTACAATTTGTTTTTTTGACGACTTCACGAAGGGTTTTCTATTTAATGATTTGGCTAAGCTTTTAAGGCTTTTATTAAACTATGGAATTTATTTGTTTATCTATTTTTTATGTTGATTATTTAATGCGATAATTTGTTGATGTCGGCAAAAAAACGTTAACTCCTGCCTATGGTTTAATAACTTTTCATTATTTAGAAACTTAATGATGTGTAGTTTTTCATGTAGGCATAAAGGGCATGGGTCATCCCAGGTTTTACAAGTTCTTGTTCTATTTATTATTTTTCATTTTACTTTTGGTGTTTTATTCGTTTCTTTTAAATGCCAGAAATATTGGGATAGACATGTCTGATTTCTATTTTGAATATTGTTGAAGGAGCTCTTGTGTTGTCTCTATCTAATTTTAAATTTATTCTTCGTTGACCCACTGTATATCCTATCAGTGTTAGGACTTTCAATGGATGAGATGGTGCATTGTTATACCACGGATTTTGTGAGGCATTTGTTTTCTAACGGCCAGTCTTTAGGGTTTCTACAATCACATAATTTTTCATTATTTTTGTCTAATTGCAGTTTAGGAGTTTTATTGATACTGTTTTGGCATGCGTGTTTTTCCAGGATTTTATTATTATGTTTTTTTTATGATTCTTTCTAGATTTTCAGTGCAGCTGTAACTTTATTTTAAGGTGTTTTTATTAAAGATCTCGCTAAGTTTGCTATTAGTGGTAAAGTGTTTTTCAATTAAAGCTAGAAACGTACGCCCTAGTTTAGTGCTGACCATTTGGTTGAACGGAGGGGTATACCATATGATCTTTCTTTTCCTGTTTTTCTTACTATTGGTACTGTTTCTATAGCTTATGTCAGCGCTTTTGTATCGCTGTTTTTTTAGGGCTGTGTTATAAAAATGACTGTGTTGTCGGAATATTTCATTATTTTCAGAGTTCATGTTTATTCTTTTCTATATTGATGTGGGTATATGCCTAATTATAGATGGAGGCTGGTTTGCCTTAGGGTGTACATACAAGGGATTAGTGTTAGGTTTTCTGTAGGGTGTATAAATGTTGTTTATTAAGTCTAGAGTTACGTCGAGGAAGTTTACCCTTTTTAATTCAGTGTTGAATATAGTTTTTAGATTTAGTTTTCCGAATTCACTATAAATTATCTTTTTAATTTTATCTGTTTTAAAATTTGTGGAGCTCCTCACTACCATGGGCCCGTCATCTCTGTATAGCCCGATGTCCTTAATGTTTAATTCACGGTGTGCGGTTAGATTGTACAGTATAAATATACGGACAATGTCCGAAGACGCTCTTTTAGATATAGATACCTCAAAAACCAAACTTCCTTATCCAAACACTACTGGGATCTGGTGGATAACGGACTAACTCCACTTTTCGAATGGAGATACTTATCAAGAGCTATTACACCTACTAACTTCCCTGATCGGTGTGATTTGTGCATCGCGGAAAAAATTTATTATTAAAGATAAGAATCAAGATGAGTTGCTAAATCTTCGTAGTGAAATATTTTCTAAATGTAGACGCAAAAAACGATTCAAAACATAAACACGGTTTTGTAACGTGTTGTCGCTTGTGACATTTCCATCTTGGTTCAATAACATCAGGCATGACTTTTTAACGGAATGACTATTATCTATATGTATCTTTGTGTATGTTTATGTGATGCGCTATGTATTTCAAATTTTTGTTATTCTTTTTTTCATGTGGTGATATATGTGTGAGGGGCTATGTAGGTAGACGTTTCCTCTAGTAACTGATTTGCAAAATCAGATAGTATTATGATAGTTATATACCTAGGTATATAAACAAACGTAAGAGATAGATAAAGGTTACTCACTCAGCCTGTTTTTAATATTTTTAATATTTTTAGTTTTTTTAATATTCTTAACGTTGTCTTCCTCAATATTCTTGAGGTATAATTTAATTTAATTCCACCCGTATATTTTTATATGTTAAATGTATATATGGATGGATATGGTCCCCCATCAATTTTTTAAAATTTTTTAATTAATTTTTTGAGAATTTTTTTAACTTGGACATTTTGAGTTATATATTCATATCTGTGTGTAGGTGTGTGTGTGTGTATGTGTATGTGTATATCTGAATATATATATATATATATGTATGTGTATTTATGTGTATATATGTATGTATATGTGTGTGTATATATATATATATATATATAGATGTGTGTGTGTAGATATATGGATGTATGTGTGGATATATGTGTATATGCATATATGGATGTATGCATATGTAGGTAGATGTAGATGTGTTTATATGCGTGTATGTGTGTATGTTTGGGTATGTATACATATATATCTGTATGTAGGCGTATATGTACGTATGTATGCATAGTTAGACGGATAGATAGAGGGATTCATCGTTTAGATGGGTGGGTGTAGGTATTTGTATGGAGATGTGTAAGATTTTATGTATATATTGTTTATGTGCACGTATGTGTATGTCCGTATGTATATATGTGTGCAGATGTATATATGTGTACAAGCGAATGTGTATGGATGTATGTGTATATGTATGTATGTATATGTGTGTATGTATCTACATATATGTGCGTGTATGTGTGTATGTATATATATGTGTATATGTATATATATATATATATATATATATATATATATATATATATATATATATGTATATGTATGTATGTGTGTGGGTATGTACGTATACGTATGTATTTTTGAACATAGAAATTGAGGTCCTCGCTAGGTTAGATAATCGTTATTTTTATATTTTTATGTTTATATTAGATTTGTAACCTGTTGTCGATATTACCTTTGTCAAATTTTCTTGATTACGCAGCGGCCCTTTTAAACGCCATTCGCTTTTTGTTAACCCCACCCCACCTCCTGTTCTCCTTCTTTTCCTCTATTTCTCTCATCTTCTGAACTTTAAGATTATACCGTCTATTGTGTGTGTATGTCACCAAGAAATGTATACACTTTTCCGGTGTATCTTTGGACATTTGAAAATATGCATATTTGTCTCACTTAAACCGTCTTTCACCCCCCTCTTTAAAACTTCTCTCTGTTAAATCTTAGTCCCCCTTCATCTTTAGACCTTCCTGTTCTTCTCTCGTCTGTTACCCCTCTCTATAGATCTCTTTTGCTCTAGCGTTTGTCCCACAATCTCATACATACACTCTCACTAAATTTTATTTTATTTTTATCCCGGATTTGTTTTTTCTGTTTTCTTTTTGAATTTGTAGGTCTGATGAATTGGATCGTTTTCACGATTCCAATGGAATAAATTATGACCATGGAATATTAGTGTTTAAGTCTTTTTATTATATATATATATATATATATATATATATATATATATATATATATAGGTGTAGGTAGGCTTTCCTACCGCCCGGTCTACACTCCTCCCACCTCTATTGGACACGTTTAGAGGCCCAAACATTGTTTCGTGTCTAGGAAGGGGTCCCCGGATTTCTCTCTCTCTGTCTTTTTCCCTTCTCCACATCCTTTCATTTCTCATTCCTATCTGCTCTCGCTCCGGATCTTTTTTGGCCCCCTTGCCTTGATCGACCCACTGTCTTTCTCTTTCTCCACATCCCCTCCTTTGCCACTCCTATCTGCTCTTCCTCCAACCCCCTCGTTAACCCCTTGCGTGATAGTGGCCTCCGGCCTTGCTTGGGGTGATATGATTAAAAAAAAAAAAAAAAAAAAAAAAATATATATATATATATGTATATATATATATATATATATATATATATATATATATATATAGAGAGAGAGAGAGAGAGAGAGAGAGAGAGACATCTGTGTTCTTCATTTTATCTATCAGTCTATCTATTTTTCTATCTATCTATCTATTTTAAATTTATCAATGCATGCATAAATTCATAAACACTGACGTGCCAAAAGGCATAGCAAAACGGTTAGTATTGTGCAGGATCCCCGCTCATGTTCAGCTACCTGGTGTGGCATCGATTAGACACCCTCTCTAAAGAATTTTTGAGCCTTGCTGTTGTAGCCTCTGCTGTCCTTAGATGCGTGCAAATGTTCACGAAACACGCGGTATTAACTAATTGCTTTTTAGGCGGACCAACGGGCCCATTCCATGCCACATGCACACACCTCCTTAGCCTTATTATGCATCCATCACCCTGCCCGTTGCCATGTTATAAACTGGAGTTCATGGTCTCATGAGGTCTGCGAACGCAAGTATCTACCCGAAAATAATTAGCACAGCGATCCATTGGCCGACGCCACCTTGGCATTCCTTCAATATCTCGAGCACAGGTGAAACGCTTTGTTTAGTATACTGGATTAATACTGACATACTGGTTGGTATTTCGCTCCCATACATTATGGATACTAAGGAACGTTAAACTCGACTTGTTGATCTTCAAAATAATTCATCACCTACCAGGCCGCGTCACGATTGGAAAGAAGATGCAGTTCTGCATCTTCTTTCCAATCGTGACGCGGCCTGGTAGGTGATGAATTATTTTTTCGCCCTATATTCACTTTCCTACAGACGCAAGATTAAGAAGAGTACTAACAAGGTCTTTCTGTTATTGTAATTTGTTATTGTATTTTCCAATTTTCGAATAAGGTGTTGCGCATTAAGATAGTGGATAAACTGCTCGAAGTTCATGGTTTGTGTGTTTATTTATTATTTTTTTTCAATTACTTTCGAACATCCCGGTCATTTTGGAGACCTAATGTGGTACCTTTTTCTTGCGGCTTCGCACACATAACCGTTAGAGATGATGTCATCGCGGAGTATACTAAATTTTCAGTTTACTTAAAAAAATACCAAGATACAGGCAAAGGAATCTTGCCATCCATACAGATACCACAGTGTTTCTTGAAAATAACTGATACGGGATGAAGCAAAACAAAACTAAACTGCGGAGAATTTATCCAAAATGTCGATCCAACAAATTTATACAAACAAAAATTAAATTCCTTTTTCAATATGCGCAGGCAAATATACGAAATAAAGACCGGCTAAAATAAATCGAGCATGCACCCAAATAAGGGTATTTATTAAAAATGTTTGAATAAAAATATGGAGAAAAAATAAAATCCATGAAGTATATATATATATATATATATATATATATATATACAATTTATCCATACCCTGTATATATATATATATATATATATATATATATATATATATATATATATATATATATAGGATATGGATAAATTGTATAAATTACACAAGACTTGTCATCTAAATAACACAAAAATATCTTGAAATACGAAAGAGTAAATTTATTCAATAAAATCGCCATTGACTGCAGCCACGGTCTCCCTATGACTTCGGAATCTCCTGTAACTATTCTGGACAGTCTCCTTGTTTAAGTTGGGGAATGCTGTTATAATCCTTTCCTTCAGTTCATCCATGGTGTTTCAGAGAATTTTGTTGTTCCCTCGCTCAACTGCGCCTCATAGATAATAATCAAGGAGGTTACAGTCTGGGGAGTTAGGGGGCCAGATGTAAGGGCTGATGTGGCCACAAAAATTGTCTGACAGCCATGATTGTGTTGTGCTTCTGTGGCATGATGCAGAGTATGTTATCAGGCATATATCCAGCAGCCAGCCACTTAACCCTGGGCAGCACTAACTCCTCAAGGCACATGATGTAGGCCTCCGTATTGAGCCTGAGGGCCTGTAGGAAAATGAATAGGGGCATAACATCAACCTCACCAGTGATCACTTCATACAATTTCGTAGTCACCATTAGACTCATCCAACTATTTCCGAATCCTCTGCACTGTCCTCAGATTGACTCCCCCCCCCCCCAAACACTCTAAAACTTTCATACTGGCACTTTCGGTGCAAATGCTAATCACTACAGCATGCCATTTCCAAATTTCTGGCGCAGTGAATTGCGTCATTGTACCTATTTTTTCTCACAGATGGTACCCAGCGTACCCTACTATAGTGTGCAGTCGACAAAATCAAAAACAAACAACGCGTATACGCTAAATTAAAAATATATGGCGACATTTTACCCATCGCACTATATATATATATATATATATATATATATATATATATATATATATAGGACGAAACGGCCGTCCATTGCTTTCTGCATTCTGTTGAGGTTTCAGACTCGATGAATTACTTAACTATAATTATCAAATCCTCCTAATAATTTCTATCATTTATATATCATTGCTTGAACCGGCTTCTAATGCTCAACTTTGAGCGGCTTGGTGATAGTAGTCGTGGCACCGGGGGCACCGTCCTATGGTTAGAGAGAATCTCAGTTGAGTTCCACCACGCAATTTGTGAGCGAGCGGCGCTATAATGAGTCTGATTTACTATCCCCTCGTCACCCGTTTGAACAGTTGGTATGACGTTTGCTTGATAACCTAACTGTCAGGCTTTCAATTCTCGGTAGTGGATGCGCACTGCTGATGAGTCCTAATTATAGGACGAAACGGCCGTCCAGTGCATTCTGTTGAGGTTTCAGACTCGATGAATTACTTAATTATATATATATATATAAATAAGTTTTTATTGTTTCATGGTTAAAAAAGCAAGAAAAGTACCATATCAGCTAAGTCGTATAATTGTGTTTGTCCGAAATATATATATATATATATATATATATATATATATATATATATATTTTTGCTTTTGTGGCAAAATCTTTAACAATTCCGGTCTTACGCAAAGTCACAAACGGTGATTTAAAATAGTTTCAATGTTTTAAAAAATTTTTTGTAAGGGAAGTAACTTAAATTTAAATTTATTAAAAATAATATCAATCTTACCTATCATATTCATACACAGACCCCATCATAAAAAAAAAACTAAAAAAAAAAACAGACGGATAGAAAATGTGTGAACGCGTCTGCATACGTATATACGTGTGTGCGAGAAAACATTATTCGGCGAACAAAATTGACGAACGGTCTGCGCGTTGACACCGCATCTGACGAAAGATGTTCGCTGCACAATCCAACATTGAATACAGCGACCAATTGCGTATGTATGTACGCAACGATACATGTATG
>OZ038507.1:32649598-32682098 GCA_964036315.1 Acanthosepion esculentum | reverse complement strand
TGCCTGTTTAAAATTTTGACAAAAATTACAATCAATATACCGGAGGAAGAAAAAGAAAAGGGCAAATGCTGAAAGTGTTGAATGGCAAGAACCTATCGATATGGAAAACAAAAAAAATACTAATAAATAAATAATTATCCGAAATAGAAACAAATGTGTAGGGCTTAAATTTTAGATCGAATTATCGAATTGGGCTGCAAGACGAAGTGAATGTTTTTACAATTTTACATTCCTTTAATTTCTCTTTCCTTTCTTTTCTGTTTTTTCTTTCTTTTTTTTTCTTCTCAGTTCTCGTTGCATTTTGATCTTTTCTTCTTTCTTTTCTTTCGCTGATCTCATTCTTTCTTTTTAACTTCTCTTTCTTTGGCTTTCGTTTGAAATATTTATCCACACAGAGGTATAATTTTTTTTTTTTATGTTCGTTCATATTTTCTTTCTTTTTTTCCTTCCTTTTCTTTTTTTTTATCTCTCTCTCTGTTTTTCTTTCGTTCTTTTTTCTTTTCTTCTTTTTAGCGTTCTCCTTTTTTATGCTCCACCTCTTTCTTTCTTCTACTTTTTTTTTCTTTCTGTCTTTGTTTATTCTTTCATCTCGTTCGTTCCTCGCCCTCACTTTCTACCTTTTTGCAAACTGACTTGCTTTTATCTCAATTTCTTTCTTTCTTTCTTTCTTTCTTTCTAATCCTTTGTTCATCTCTTGACCTTTTCTTCTTATGATCTTCTTTCTATTATTTTTTTTTCTGTTCATCTCATTATCTCTTTTAATCACCTTCTTTCTTTTTTTTTTTGCTACTTCCTTTCATTCTTCTTTGCGAAGCTTTCATACTTTCTTTCTTTTACTTTTCTTTCTTATTCTTCCTTTTTATTTCTCTAATCACCTTCCTTGCTTTCTTTTCCCTCTTTCTCTATTTTCTTTTTTTTGTTTCATTTTCTTTCTTTTATTCATCTATTCAGCTTTCTTTCTTTTTTCTTTTTCCTTCCTTTCTTTCTTTTTATAATTTCTTCCTTTTATTATTTTTGAAATTTTTCTCGTCAGTTTTCTTTCTTTCTTTCTTTCTTTCTTTCTTTCTTATGCAATGAATATGCATACACCTGTGTTCCCCCTCACAGGAATATGGTTGGCTGGTGCCAGCCATAAATACAGACTGACGTGGAGGTACGAGGGAGTCCAAGCCTATTGACGACGCCCATTGGACTACACCATTGGCTATCCTATTAGTCTACACCTATTGCCTACATCTATTGACTACGACTACGACGAGAACCAGTCCGATTATGTTTACCTGCGAGATTGTGCTACTTGGTTACAGTAGCCAAAACCACTTAGCTATCTCGAACAAATATATCCCTTTCCGGGACATATCACTTTCTTTCTTTCTTTCTTTCTTTCTTTCTTTCTTTTTTATTTCCTGATCGCCTTCTGTTCGTCGCCATTTTTCTTTATCATTCTTTTTCTTCCTTTCATTGTTTAAACTTTGTATTTCTTTTATTATTGCAGTACTTTCTCTTCTGCCTCTTGTCCTTAAGAACGACCCTGTACCTATTTTCAAATAAAGAAACGGCATGGTTGGCGGTGAGAAGCCAGTCGTCACGGTTCTCAGCTAGAGTGCACCATTGGCCACGGCCAAAATGACAAAGGATCTTTTCAGCCAATCTTGGAATCGCTTCATTGGTGCCCCTCTGCGGCGATAGACTGTGGAGAGCTCGCCGAACAGTAAGATTTTAGGCAGGCAATGATTCTCGATCCTTGAAACGGGTTCAGCTCAGTATAACTGGGACTTCAGCAACACAAACGTAAGTGACAGTACAAACAGCAAAAACATAAGTTCCGTTTATGGAGATGGTACCATAGCCGAGATCATAGTTCGTAAGCGGTTCGCTGGGTCCAAGATTTGAAGTTTCGATCTGGAACACTACGCATGTTCCGGCAGGCCTGCAGCTGGTGATGAAGAGCTACTGATGGATAATAATCCAGACACGGGACATCGCAGAGATATTCCACATATCTCAGACGAATGTTGCAATAGATTTTGAAAGACATCGATACTTGAATCACTACGAGTTTGGTGTGTCTCACGATTTGACAGAAATAAATTTAAGGAACAGAATTTTTATAAGTGATTTAAAAATAAATCATTACACCCCCCCCCTCGTAAGATGATAACCCCACTAGTAGAAGTGATCGGGCACCTCGAGGCGGTGTAATGGTTAGCAATCTTGTCTCGCTAGAACAATTACAACTAAGTAGTGACTTCGATCCTCACTGTGTGCCCCTTATTTTCGGCCTTGTGCCACATCTAAGCTACGCTTGGGAAATCACTACTAGTAGAAGTGATGTTTCTTAGGTAAGATAGCCTGACGGAGCCCAACCTTCTCAAGGCCGTTTTTGAATGTAGTGTTTCCTTATCCTCGACTGGTTGCCGACCAACGCTATAAAACCTAGTCTGTTCGTAGAGGATACATACTTTTCCCAATGGTGTATATATATATATATATATATATATATATGTGTGTGTGTGTGTGTGTGTGTGTGTGTGTGTGTGTGTGTGTGTGTGTGTGTGTGTGTGTCTGTGTGTGTCTGTGTGTGTGTGTGTGTGGATTAAATTATTAGGAGGATTTGAAATAATATTAATTAAGTAATTCAACAGAATGCGGAAAGCACTGGACGGCCGTTTCGTCCTATATTTGGGACTCAACAGCAGTGCGCAGACCACTACCAAGAATCGATTCCGGACCGTTATGATGCGCCGCAAGCGTCATACAAACTATACCACACTCGATATAGCGCCGCTCTTCAAAATCCCGTGATGTAACTCATCCGCATTTCCCTTACACATAGGACTGTACCTCCACGAGCCACGACTACCATCCCAAAGCCGCTCCGTCCAGAGCATTAGTAGCCGGTTCAAGAAAGGATATACAAGTGATAGAAATTATTAGGAGGATTTGAAATAATCATAATTAAATAATTCATTGAATCTAGAAAAAGCCTCTACAGAATGCAACAAGCAGTGGACGGCCGTTTCGTCCTATCTAAGGACTCATCAGCAGTGCGCACCCACCACTGAGAAGCGTCATACCAACTGCACCAATATATATATATATATATATATATATATATATATATATATATATATATATATATATATATATATATCATGTCCTTCATAGGTCTTATTGAAGTGTTTTTCCAATGTCTCCTAATCCTTGTTCTGTCAAACCATTTACAGATGCTAATTACGTTGCTCCTTCGCTGTTTTCTTCCGTACCTCTTGCCTTTAGTAAGTACTGTGAGTGTCAAATTCTCAAAGCTATCTTTCCTCGTTATGTGCTCTAATTATTCCAACTGTCTCTTTCTTATGATGTGTGTAAGGATACTTTCTGTTTCCAGCTTCTGTTAGAATTCTTCGTTACTCTTATATTCAGTGAAAGTTAATGTCGGCATCCTTTTGTAGAACCATATTTCTAGTGCGTCAAATGCCAGGATTGTCCAGTGATCACTGTCATATATGAGGACCGATATTACATAATGTTTTTAGCACACTTAATTGTTCCTAACGAAATTTTCTCATTTCTTAATACTTTGCTTAGCTTCTGGGGTGATATTGCATAACAGTTCAACGCTCGTTTATTCGTTTTTAACGACATTTTCCTGTTTCTTAATACTTTGCTTAGCTTTTGGAGTGATATTACATAACAGTTCAGCAACATTTTCTTTGTTTCCAACGAAATTTTCCTGTTTCATAATACTTTGCTTAGCTTTTGGAGTGATATTACATAACAGTTCAGCAACATTTTCTTTGTTTCCAACAAAATTTTCCTGTTTCATAATACTTTGCTTAGCTTTTGGAGTGATATTACATAACAGTTCAGCAACATTTTCTTTGTTTCCAACGAAATTTTCCTGTTTCATAATACTTTGCTTAGCTTTTGGAGTGATATTACATAACAGTTCAGCAACATTTTCTTTGTTTCCAACGAAATTTTCCTGTTTCATAATACTTTGCTTAGCTTTTGGAGTGAAATTACATAACAGTTCAGCACCCTTTTCTTAGTTTCCAGCGAAATTTTCCTGTTTCATAATACTTTGCTTAGCTTTTGGAGTGATATTACATAACAGTTCAGCAACATTTTCTTTGTTTCCAGCGAAAGTTTCCTGTTTCATAATACTTTGCTTAGCTTTTGGAGTGATATTACATAACAGTTAGCAACATTTTCTTTGCTTCCAACGAAATTTTCCTGTTTCATAATACTTTGCTTAGCTTTTGGAGTGATATTACATAACAGTTCAGCACCCTTTTCTTTGTTTCCAACGAAATTTTCCTGTTTCATAATACTTTGCTTAGCTTTTGGAGTGATATTACATAACAGTTCAGCAACATTTTCTTTGTTTCCAACGAAATTTTCCTGTTTCATAATACTTTGCCTAGCTTTTGGAGTGAAATTACATAACAGTTCAGCACCCTTTTCTTAGTTTCCAACGAAATTTTCCTGTTTCATAATACTTTGCTTAGCTTTTGGAGTGATATTACATAACAGTTCAGCAACATTTTCTTTGTTTCCAACGAAATTTTCCTGTTTCATAATACTTTGCTTAGCTTTTGGAGTGAAATTACATAACAGTTCAGCACCCTTTTCTTAGTTTCCAACGAAATTTTCCTGTTTCATAATACTTTGCTTAGCTTTTGGAGTGATATTACATAACAGTTCAGCAACATTTTCTTTGTTTCCAACGAAATTTTCCTGTTTCATAATACTTTGCTTAGCTTTTGGAGTGAAATTACATAACAGTTCAGCACCCTTTTCTTAGTTTCCAACGAAATTTTCCTGTTTCATAATACTTTGCTTAGCTTTTGGAGTGATATTACATAACAGTTCAGCAGCATTTTCTTTGTTTCCAACGAAATTTTCCTGTTTCATAATACTTTGCTTAGCTTTTGGAGTGATATTACATAACAGTTCAGCAACATTTTCTTTGTTTCCAACGAAATTTTCCTGTTTCATAATACTTTGCTTAGCTTTTGGAGTGAAATTACATAACAGTTCAGCACCCTTTTCTTAGTTTCCAACGAAATTTTCCTGTTTCATAATACTTTGCTTAGCTTTTGGAGTGATATTACATAACAGTTCATTTCTTAATTTATGTTCTTTTAATGTTGTATCTCGTTAATAATTTTTTTCTTTTTCTCATATTCTTTAACGCTCAGTAACCGCTTCCGTCTCAGTGGCTTTATTGTATTGCTTGATGTAAATTGATTAAAAAAATAAAACAATTGGTAGCTCCGGAAGAATTTTTGAACTAATACACTCTTTCATATCAAATGGTGAAATGAAAGTAATCTTGAGCAGTCACTCTTCTAAATCCTTTTGTACTAATGAAGGTGTCACCAACGGCGCTATTCTTGGTTGTACTTTGTTTTAATTTTCATTAACGACCTTCCTGATGACATCAGCTCTCAACTTGGTATATATGCTGATGGTACAATCATTTGCTCCTGTCTCGATAGTAAGTCGGATCCGTTTAATAAGATCAAATTGGCGGCTGATCTAAAAAACGACCTACAGTTTTTTTTTTAACTGGGGCAAAGAATGGCGTGTTAATTTAACGCCTCTAAAACTAAACTGCTCTCTGTTAATCATCTGAGAGACACCTTCCTGATTTCCGCCAGCACGGCTGATGCTAACCTCCAGGAGAGTGATTCGTTACGGCTTTACAAGTTAATATTCTCGGTCGAGAGGAAGTGTGTATTCATTGCTACGACAACTGCTTAGAGTGTTGGTTCACTTTGTCGTTCTAGACAATTTTTCCCTCCAGAATCTATCTTACATATCTATAAGTCTACCATTCACCCATGCTTAGAATATTGCTGCCACATTGCAACTGCTATTTATTTACAGATTCTTGATAAAATCCAAAGGAGGATTATTGGTTCTGGCGTCTCGGCTTCGAACACGTTCCCATTGCCGTAAAATTGCCTCTCTGTGCTTTTTTCTATAAATACTTTCATGGTAAATGTTCATATTAGCTCTTTCCTTTATTGTGTATAGTTGTTTTATTCAACACTGGCAATGAATAGTACATATGGGGACTACTTGGGATTTTTATAGAGACAATGAGGTATTACGGTGGATGTAGTAAGAAAGGTAAGTAAGTATGCGTTGTTTTATTGTTAAGAATATTGTTGTATGTTTAGGTCTGCTTGCTAAGATTAATGTTAAAACAGATGTAGACAAGTCCTTTTCTCCGTTGCCCTTTTTGGCCTTGTCCAACATTATTTATTATCATGCAAATAAATATCACTCTCTGTTATGTTTTCATGTAAATATTCATCAGGGTTTCATTTTTAAATGTTGTTATTTTTACTCAACCTCCTCAGACAAATTCTACGTATGGGAACTACTTAGGACTACTTAGAGACTAGAGGTATTATGGTGACTGTAGTAAGAATGGTAACTAAGAATGTGTTGTTTTGGTGTAAGGACTGCTGTGGTTTGTTTGGATCAGTAATTTTAGCTAGCTAAGTTTAAGATAAAAAAGATTGAAGACCAGTTTTCCCCTATCCACAATTTTGATCTTGTATTATTCAAAATAAATATTACTTTCTGCTATTTTACTTACACTTTATTAATTTAAACGCAGTACTAGATTGGCGGCAAGGTCTCATTATTTTGTAGTTGGAACGGCTAGCTGCAACCGTAAGTTCTAAGCTGACAGTTTCTTCTCTCGCACATCTCCCTTGCGGGACTCTCTTCTGGCTTTTCTAATCAACCTTGATTTTCAAAGATTTAAATGCAATTATTGTTCGTTATCTTCTGTCTTCTTAATTCTTGGTCTATTATTGTTCTCTCTCCTTAATGTTAGTTTTTCTAACTCTCAGTTAACCCCATCCGTCATAGTGGCTTTTTTACGTTGCTTGGGGTGAAATGATTTTAAAAAAAAATATCGCTTCCTAAAATGAAATTAATACTATCGACAGTGTCATCCATTGATCAAATTTAGGTGTCAAAAACGTATTGCATTCAGATGAGTAGATCCAGTTCATTTATATTCATGGGTATTATTACCAAGAGTTATCTCCCTTCCAAATAACATCTCAGCGTCTTTTCCCCATCACCTATTTTGGTCTTGTGCCACATTTTGTTAATATTACAAATAAATTGCCTATATGTAACCGTAAGTTCTATGATGACAGTTTCTTTCTAAGCACTTCTCGTTTGTGGCTCTCTTTTCCGACTCCATGATTTCAGGACAACTTTGATTTTCAAAAATGTAAATGTCAATCGTTATCTACTGTCTTCCCGATTACATTCTTCATAATATTTTCTGTTTCCAAATTCTTTCACACAGAGTGACTTAGTGACGTTACTATCTTGCTTGGAGAGAATTCGATTTAAACAATAATTGTTATCTTTTTAGAATAACATAATACTCCAGTGATCTTAGATCTTTTTTTAAAGTTCAGTAGTCAAAGGGTTAAGCAATAACAAATCTAAAACAAAAATGGACTTTCAACCGGACATCACTGGTCTGTAAATTGGGTCTGGCTTAAACGCTGGCGTAATTTGTTTTTTGTTGGGATGTTCTTTGATATACGCAAAACGTCCAATTGGGAGCTCAAAGTGTCAGGGGTGTGGGTAAATATCAAAAGAACGGACTTGCAAAGGGTAAAATCGTAGGAATTCTGGGTCATTTTTGTTTTACGTGAAAAAAGAATTATTTAGCCAAGAAACAAACATAATTTTTCAGGAAATGACACAAGCATGGATTCGCTTCATATATTTAAAAAGAAAAATAAGATCACCTATTGCAAGACCCAAGAGCCAATCGAGCTATAGGGTTAAAGAATAAAAGGTACGAAATAGAGTTTATGTGGCAAAGGTAACGGCTATCCCTAGACTTGAAGAGGTCGAGATTCTAGTGATCGGGAAAGCATACACTTGGGAGTCGGTTCCACAAAGTAAGAGGTAAGAAACACAGTTTATGAGGATATGTGGGGAAGATAACGGTTAACCCTAGACTTGAACAGGTTAAGATTATAGTGATCGGGGAAGTATCCTCCTGGGAGTCGGTTCCATAAAGTAAGAGGTAACAAGCACATTTTATGAGGATATGTGGGGAATATAATTAAAATAATGAATAGATTTTTACACTTTAGTATTTCAAGATATTTTTGTGTCATTTTGGCAAATATATCTGTTAAAATGTGATGTCAATGTTATTTTCATTTTAGCGTCATTTATTCATCGCACCTTATATAGTTCTAATGAACTGATGGATATATTTTTAACTTCAGATATTATGAGAGGGGGCATATGACGGCATAGCCACATTCCTCTTTATTTCAACGTAACTTTTGTAAATCATAGAACTGTGAAACCAGTAAAGTTAATGTAAATAAATATTCTTTAAGACTTCAGTTACCTTTTAACGTCTTCTACTTATATATATATATATATATATATATATATATATATATATATATATATATATATATATATATATATATATATCTGACGAACCAATGTTAACGATTTCTGACTTCCTGCTAGTCACTCTGTGTTCTTCTTTGGTCTTCATAGTCAAAATACTTTCAAATAAATGGTGGAAAAATATCTGATATATGATAAGGAAACAATCAGCTTTTCTCCACCTGCCTTCAAACAGCAGACGATATGAGGAGCATTCTCTCCATTTTTCCTTCTGCAGTTCTCCATTTTTTTTTTCTCCTGCTGCTGATCTAAGAGTTATCGTCTTTGTAAGTCGATGAGAATGTCAGGGTTTTGGAAACTCGATCCGGGCACTTTTGATTCTCTCGGGAGTTTAACTTCATACGTATCACACACAGATACAGACACGCACACACAAAAAAAGAACAAGTAGAGGAGACTGTGAATCACATTATACATAGAATCGAGCAAACCTCCCGGAGGAAATACGAATGAAAAAACTACTGACACAACAGGAGAGAAACATTGACAAACTAAGAATTTAAAAAAAAGATTTGGGTTCGGTCATGTAAATGGCGTATGTTCAAATCGAAATTCGACGATAATTTTTAAAATACTGTAAAATATTCTATTCGGCCATTTTGTGATTAATCCGTAGTTACAAAAATATCTCTCAATATATATATGCAGTGTAACCCGGATATAAGTGAGTTGTCCGGACCGGAGAAGAAGTATCTTATATCCGGGTTTCTCTTATATCCGGGTTTGGTCTGTTTTGTTTTATTAACACAGGCTCTAATTTGGGACCAGAGAAAAACTCTCTTATATCCGGGTTTCTCTTATACACGGGTCTCTTATATCCGGGTTACACTGTATATATATATATATATATATATATATATATATATATATGAAGAAATATAGGCTAAAAGTGGGTTATATTTATGGGATAAAGTGCTCAATATCAGAGATAGAGCGTGTGTAAATATAGAAGTCAACACTTGAGGCGACAGTCTGTTTCATGCTAGATGCAATCGTCAGGCAACTTTTATATATATATATATATATATATATATATATATATATATATATATATATATAGTGTAACCCGGATATAAGAGAGTTGTCGGGACCGGATAAGAAGTATCTTATATCCGGGTTTCTCTTATATCCGGGTTTGGTCTATTTTGTTTTATTAACACAGGCTCTAATTTGGGACCAGAGAAAATCTCTCTTATATGTGGGTTTCTCTTATATCCGGGTTACACTGTATATATATATATATATATATATGTGGTGATTTTCCAAGCATAGCTTAGATGTGGCACAAGGCCAAAAGTATAGTGCACACGGTGAGGATAGTACTCACTACTCAGTCGTAATTGTTCTACCGCGACAAGCTTGCTAACCATTACACCACGTCAAGCTGCCTCAGCAAATACAGGGGTTGGACAAAATAACTGGAACAGGTGCAAAATCCACTCCTATATTTCAAAGACCCATTATATTAAGAACTTTAACTAAAACTTCGTAATTGCAGGTTATATCTATTGTAAATACGTTTATTTATCTAATTTACTGTCTTTGTTTCATTTACTTTTAGAATTTATCAAAATTTAATGTAAATACGTGACCCCTCCGAGTTAGAAAAAGAGCAAATTGTTTGAGCTCGCATGGCAGGAGCCTCGATCACTAAGGTTCCTGAACTGTTTGGTTTTTCAAGAGCTACCATATCGAAGACTATGATGCAATTCGAGAAACAAGGCAAAACCTCTTGCAACCGTAACAATTTGGGCCGGACTTGCAAACTTACTGACAGGAACCGACATGCATTGAAACGCAATGTGGCAAAAAATCATCGGACTACTGCGGCCAAAGTGACTGCTGAGTTAAATAATCTCAATAGTCCAGTTTCTACTAAAACTGTTTGTCGTGAGCTCCATAAGTCTGCATATCATGGAAGAGCCGCCATGAGGAAACCTCTTCTCCCGACTCGCAACATTCAGAAGAGGTTGAAGTGGTGCAGAGATCACAATGCCTGGTCTGCAGACCAATGGAAGCAAGTCATATTCTAAGACTAGTCTAGTTTTTCTCTTTTCCTAACTTCAGCGTGAGTATATGTGTGGAGGCAGCCCAAAGAAGCCTACAACCCTGACTGCCTTCTTCCAACAGTGAAGCATGGAGGTGGATCAGTGATAGTTTGGGCCGCCATATCATGGAAATGTCTCAGTCCAATAGTTGCCTTGCATGGTAGAATCAACAGAAAAGTTTACCTGAACATTTTGGGAGATCATGTCCATCCAATGACCCAGACTTTATTCCCTGATGGTGACTGCATCATCCAAGACGATAATGCTCCAATACATACCGCTCGAGTGGTTAAGAATTGGTATGAAGAGCATGAAAGTGAGCCAGAACACATGGAGTGGCCTCCCCAATCTCCAGATATCAATATTATTGAACATTTGTGGTGCATTTTGGAGCGACAAGTTAGGAGCCTCTATCCTCCACCGTCGTGTCTTAAAGAGCTGGAGCATGTATTAATGGAAGAATGGCTGAAAATTCCTCTGGATGAAGTCAGAAAGCTGTATGATTCCATTCCTAGACGTATTAAAGCTGTATGTGAGGCTAAAAGAGGACTAACCCCATATAAAATAAATTTTATTTGAATTTAACAAGTATTTCAATTATTTTATCCAACCCCTGTATATATATATATATATATATATATATATATATATATATATATATATATATATATATATATATATACATATACAGGGTATCCATAATGTTCGTGTGCACTTTAAAAAATTATAACTTTATTTGTATTTCTTTCTTTCTTTCTTTCTTTCTTTCTTTCTTTCTCTCTCTCTCTCTCTTTCTCTCACTCTCTTTTATTCATTAATCCGACTGAGTGTAATACTTATGCGTAACCTCTTTAGAAATGGCTTTGTTTACGTTAGGTTACGAAACAGAGCTGTTGTGAATGTTTCGAATGCTGTCGAAAGATTCTCGTTTATAAGTCACTATTCAACTTAGTTTGATCATCGACGCACGCCGTGACCGTACTGTCAGACGCACGTCGGTTCTGAAAGCGCTTCACTAAATATATACATATATATATATATATATATATATATATATATATATATATATATATATATATATATATAGTGAACTCTGCCGTCGAATTCGGCGTATGAGGCTCAAGCAGCTCAATTTATAGGAATCGACAGCCTATGACATGATTTGATTATCGCGGTGAATGCAGAACTAACCACACTTTTTCAAGGGCCAAGTACAGTGACACAAGATCTGTCCTGCTATTTACCCATAGCTGGAGGGAGAAGAGGATTAATATCTTTCCTAAGAGACAGATCATATTTTTTCGGCAGCTGCATTTACTTTCTTTTTTTAATCAAGTCTAATATTTTTGTTGGGATATAGATGTATCGATGTTACTAAAGCAGTTACTAACATTATTTTTGTTAAAAATCTTTTAGCGTTGGTGAATGGTTAAAGAGGTTTTTAATTAAATTTAGGAAAAAAACTTTCGATATTCGTTTGAACATTGCGATTCAAACGCGTATTAAATCATATAATATTTAGTTTACGGTGTTTCCGTTTCTATTTATCTTTTCGTCTTTTTCTAAATACTCGAAAATTACTTTATTCTTCCTTAGTTCTAAAGCATTTTTATATATAATTTTATTATTGCTCGAGGTTGTAGATAACTTGAAATGCTTTATATAAATTATCTAGAATTTTATAAGGTTAGTTTGATTTTTTTTATTATTAACGTATTTATCCTTCTTCAGATCTTTGGTATATGGCTTGTAATAACCAGTATTCAAGTCCATGTTTAAGTGTTTTATTAACACCAACTCTCTCTCTCTCTCTCTCTCTCTCTCTCTCTCTCTCTCTCTCTCTCTATATATATATATATATATATATATATATATATATATATAAGCTCGCTAGATAGATATAACTGTTTATTTATAGATATAATATATATATATATATATATATATATATATAAACGATAAAAATTATTAGGAGGATTTGAGATATTACTTAATTTTATATATATATATATATATATATATATATATATATATGATTAAATTATGATTAAATTGACAATTGGACTGGAAATTGTTTTATTCTTCAAGTTAAAGCATTTTAATGATGTTATCCTAACTAAAAAATCTTGTTTTGATCTGCTGTTTCGGCTGTGCTTTGGAAACAGACAAACACACACCCATAATATAAATTAGGCTAAAAACTTATTGATGATGTACCTACATCACATAATATATATATATATATATATATATATATATATATATATGTATATATATACCTACATCACCTAATATATATATATATATATATATATATATATATATATATATATATATATATATATATATATATATATATATATATATATATATATATATATATATATATATATATAAAAAGACACAGTGGAGTAATGGATAAAGACTTGGATTTAGGAATCGGAGAGTCGAGGTCGAATCCATTACATTCACTTACGTGCTAATACCCTTGGGAAAGGTGTGAATCCTCTTCTTCGCTCTCCAGCTATGCGTAAATAGCAGGACAGACTGGGTTCTATAGTCTTGGATGGCAACAGATTTAGGAGAAGGACAACTCTGAATTCAAAACCTGCGAAGGTTCGTTTGGGGACCCTGTAGCACATAGTGCACCAAGTATCTGTATTCGGCCCTTCAAAAAGTGTGGATGGTTCTGCACAAAACCTTCACTACTATAATCAAATCTCATGGGAACTGATCTGCTTCGCCCTCATACGTCGAATTCGACGGGAGAGTCGAGTATATATATTTATATATATATATCTATATTGGTATTTTGATGTTGTTTTTAGAATTCCAACAGAGTCATAAATTATTGACATTTGGAAAAATGTTCATATTTTGAAAAATATCCGACTATGCATTCGCCTGTTTTATAGACCCAAATTTATAACATACTGTCGACATTGAGAACGCTGAGATAAAAACAATTCTTTCATTTATTTTTTACCCATTCTGAAGGATTTCTTTCTCTAAACACGAACACTTAAAGTGGAGAACATAAAATGTTAATTGATTTTTTTTTTTAGAGTCACTCATTTTCTTTTTTTTTCTTTTTAGTCACGAGCAGCACCAGCTTGGCAAAAATATAATATTTCATTATTTTAGACACACACAAATACATAGACACGCAATTCATTTTTTCGTCTTTAAAACAGGCGAAATTCATTGTCGGGTATTTTGGGAACCATATTTTCATAAACGTTTTTCCTAATGTCAATAATTTATAACTGTCGAGATTATATACCCAAATTTATAACATATCTTAAAAACAACTTCAAACAGGCTGGTTGACCAACACAAGGTCTGACCAAAATTAACGATAAAATAAACAAGAAATGGAAACTACAGATAAACTTCACTTTCTTCAGAAATAGTTTTCACTACTGTAGTTCACTGCTACTAGAATTTTCTTCTCCTGATGATGCCATTCTGACAGAAACTAGTCGAGGAACCAAATTGAAATAATAAAACAAAGAAATATTATACGTACGTACGTACGTGTGTGTGTGTGTTTTGAACAATAAAAATATTAAAAAATTAAAATTTTCAAACACAATGACTTGTATATATATATATATATATATATATATATATATATATATATATATATATATATATATATATACAAGTATGGGATTGGTATATACGGAATAAATTCCAATAACCAACAATTATTATTCTTTAAAGAGTCCTCAATACAGAGTGGAACAGATATAATTATTTATTTAAATATTATAACATAAATATGTTATAAAATCACTACAAAAATAGCCATTTTGTTTCAACACTCCCGGTGTCTTATCAAGTGATGATGTTGAATGTAGAATAAATGGTTTATTCCATTTAAACCAGAATAAATGGTTTATTCCATTTAAACCAGAATAAATGGTTTATTCCATTTAAACCATTTATTCTACATTCAACATCATCACTTGATAAGACACCGGGAGTGTTGAAACAAAATGGCTATTTTTGTAGTGATTTTATAACATATTTATGTTATAATGTTTTAAAAAATAATTATATATATATATATATATATATATATATATATATATATATATATATATATATATATATATATATGAAAAGAGAGAAACCGCAAACTTTTTTGGTTGTAATTTGGATTTTTTTAATATATTTTTAAAAAAATCTATCTACATTACAACCAGTTTCTTTTTTCTTTTTAATATACACACTTTTCTTTTGTTGGAACTACTATAAACTTTTGCCTTTATGCATACATACATACATACATACATACATATATATATATATATATATATATATATATATATATATATATATATATATATATATATATATAAAATGAAGAGGTTACAATGGTTCCAACGAGAGAAAAGTGTGTATATTAAAAAGAATAGAGGTACCGCAATATATATATATATATATATATATATATATATATATATATATATATGAATTGAAACTAAATATGGATTACATCCGTCAAATTAACAGAATAAGCAACAAATTCAGAATATATATGGTTATGGGGTCTATCTCCAAATCAACATGAGTTCGATAACATGGAAACAGGCAGACAGAGGCTACAACTAAATTTAATTTCTGCGTTACTAAGCCAAATATGTTAACCAAACACAAGTTTTAGTGGGATATATTTGTGGCAGCCTGTTAGAGGAATGGTAAATGATGTTAGGAGTGCTGTCCCACTTGTTTACAATTCGATGGTAACAGTTTGAATATAAGTCGACTGCTAGTTTTTGGAAATATCTGTCGTAAAACTCGATTTGTACGTCGTAATTTACGGCAGTTGTCGAGATTTCTTTCTGAATATTTCCTGATGGAGCTATGTGATTCTTGATCAACTAATTATTGCTGATTCATGCAGAACTTTGCTTCGATTTTTAAAAATCAATATTTTGCGTCGTTTTCTTTTACCGTTAGGATACGAACAATATTGATGCATCCGCAGATGAGTGCAATCTCAATGAGTTCCTCACCGGCATCGGAATCAGCCATGACTGCCACAGGCATTGAAGCGATGTTACCAAAAGGGGCTCATCTGTGCTGCGCAGGCAAATCCTGCCAGGAGGAAAGAGTATCAACTTCTGAAGACCCGCTTTCTTAAGGGAACAGATCTCTGGGCGTCGAAGAAGCGGACGCCATAACAGAGTCGCGTAGCGGAGGAATACAAGAATACATCGTATTACAAGATTTAGTGTATTTGGAGACGGGGAAAAAAAAAGTAAAAAAAAAAAAAAGAAGACAAACAAATACTTTCGAGAATGAACGAAAACGAGTGTAAAAAAATCAAAAAAAAATCAGGGAAGTAAAAAAAAACAAACAAAAAAAACAGACCAAAATCCATATTTTTGCTTTATTTCTGAAATAAATAAAAAAAACGCCTTTGTAGCAAAAGAGAATAGCGATAAAAATGATTGTCCCTTGTGTTTCAATCTCCACCCAGACAAAAGTCCTTCATTTTTATAGCTCTAGCGTTCGTTGTAATGATTAACACACACACACACACACACACACACACACACATACACACACATACAAACACACACACACACATACAAACACATACACACACACACACACACACACACATACAAACACATACACACACACATACACACATACACACACACAGACACACGCTTACACGTGCGCACGAGCACACACACACACACACACACACACACACACACACACACACACACAGACAGACAGACATACACAGAGACACATCTTTTTTTTATAAGCATTTCACTCCAAGCTAGGCGGGAGACTAGTACGCAGTGGGCTACAGAAGGTGAATGTGAGAGCAAAGACTGCGTATTGAAGGGATTTGGGAAAGAATAAGAAGAAAAAAAACACAAAAAAAAACAGCGATCACGGCAACAGAAGATGGCGATTGACGTTGCATTTAATTTTTTAAAGATTGTAGTTATCAGGGAAGCAAGTAAACGGAAGGCAGTTGGGAAGTGCGAGAAAAGAAACTGTTGGATTAGAAGCGGTTGTTGCATTTAACTATTTCAACAGTAAACGGGTGGGACCTAGATGCCAATCTAGTAGCACGCTTAAATTCATGTCATCGGGGCACCCGGGGAAAAAAAAAGCTCCTCACAGCAGTTGAAGGCATACGATCGCGTTCGAAATATATTTAGTTGAAGACATAAAATTATGTTCAAAGTATTTAGATTTCGGCGTTAAATAACCCATATATGTGTTGATATGCCGCTAAACAAAATCGACCAACCAACTTCTTATCACTCCCTCTTTAATTCATATCACAAACCTCATTGATCACAAACATTTTTAACACTAACCCTCTACCTTGAATGTCTCTCGGGCTTACTATTGGGCGAACTTTGTTATAAAAAAAAAAGTAAATAAAATTTAAAATAGATAAAAATGTGCAGCATGTGGATGTATTAGGCTGAGCTTTAAGTCAATTTCCTTTTCGGACCAATTGTAAAAAAAAAATTGCATTGATGGTTATTTACTAATCGTAGCCTTAGACGTGAAACGTAAGCATAAAGTAGTCAGCGATGATCAAACTCACTACTAGTTGTTCTGAGCTACGACAAGCTCGTTAACCATAACACCACTTTCTTTTTTAAGCATTAAACCCCAAGCAAGGCAGGAGTGCCACTAGCACGCAGGGGGTTATGGAGAGTGAATGTGAGAGAAAAGATTCTCTTGCTGATAGATTTTTTTTTTTACTCCTGTGCCAGTGGAGACTTCAGGGGTTATTGGCCCTCGTTCGATGGTGTTCCTTCGGAGGATTGGCGCGATCCGATTAAGGAACAAACCTCGCGAAACGGAGTGGCTCTTGCAACGTGTCTCACTGGTGACGGTTCGAGGTAATGCTTTCTCCATCATAGCGGCTGGCAGAGGATAGAAAAAAAAATTGTTTATAGTTACGTTGTCCTGGAATTGTCATCATTGGCCGACTGAAGTTGCTTTGTTTCAATTATTGTTTCCCTTAGATTGAACTTACCATTTCTTTTTATACTATAATGTATTTCAGTGTTATCCAATAAACCTTATTTTCTATCTATGTACAGTTTGTTAGAATAAAGCCCCATTAATTTTTAAAGATTGTGTGTAGCGGGCATTGAGGAAAGAACAAAAGGGCAGGGATCAAGGCAACAGGAGATGGCAATTAACGGCGCATTTAACCAATGATTAGCCAATGAAAATAAACCATCACAAAATAAAAATACCAGATTTTTTTTCCTCAGAATTCTTTTCTTCAGAGAATGTGAGATGGAGAAAAGTCTCCACATCACATTCTCCGAAGAAGCTTTAAGAACAGTTTAACATGGATTCGATAAACGTTTCCTGTTTGTTCTTTATCTTAACATGGATTCTATAGTTGATCTGTTGTAACGTAAAAAGGATTACTGAATGAGGAATAACCAGAACGGAGGTTGTAAATAAACAAAATACAATACTCGCCAGCGGCGTGAAGTAGGTAAACCACTGGTTGTAGTGGACTACATAGCATATTACACCCACTTTCAATAATGTCCAATGTATTTATGTGGATTGGGACATATCCATTAGTGTTTTTAGGTACGGTATATAACAGTTATATATATGTAAAGAAAAATTATATATATATATATATATATATATATATATATATATATATATATATATATATATATATATTGTTGTAACCTAGAAAGGATTACTGAATCAGGAATAATCAAAACGGAGGTTCGAAATGAAATGGTAATCTTTATAAAATCAAAAAAATACAATACTCGCCAGCGGCATCAAATAGGTAAACCACTGCTAGTGGTGGACCACTTAGACAGCATATTACCCCCACTTACAATAGTGCCCAACGTATTTATGAGGATTGGGACATACTAGTTAGTGTTCATATGTACGGTATATGATAACACGCACATAATAATGTCTGAGCACTCGTATCCGAGGATGCCTGCCCACTAGGGAGGGGGGATAGCTAATCCCTGTTGCAGACGCCTCTTCCGGAACATCTGGGATTGACCAACACCCACAGATCCCATCTGTGGTTTATCCTGCAACTAAACTGAGCGGACCGTGGTTACGGTTTCTGGGAGAGAACGCAATATCCCTACGTGATCAACAGTCAGAACCAGGCCAGCACGGTCAAACCCTCTGTCACGATGACTTGTGGCAGCGTCCTAGCACGGCCACAGACGGTTCCCAAGGTTTCAGTCTACCCAATTTCACAAACGTGGCATGTGATAACGCGTGGTATTGATTTCAGGCACTTTCCAAAGTTGCCACACGGTATGATCGCCTCCTCCAGACATCAAGAAATCACCTTCCTGACAAATCGATCAACTCACACACACACACACACACACGCACACACACACATATATATATATATATATATATATATATATATATATATATATATATATATATATATATATCCGGTGTAACATCAAAATTGTCTCATTGTTAGATTTAGCTTTGAACCGTTATATCTTAGAAATGATTAAAGATATCTTACTGGAATTCTTTGAGTTTTTTTATAACATTATTGTACACTATTTTGAACAATACCAAAGCATTTAGCTCTAAGTTGAAATGATGATCCATTTTCCTGTTGTGACCTGATCCAGTTTTATTGTAATAAAGTTCAAATATATGTATATTATTCCACGATAATTTTTCAACTTATTCAAGATGATCTTCGCCTTCTCTAACCTTCTAACTTTTTGTCCTGGAATAAAAAGTTGCCTCGCACGTTTCACGTACGATTTCTTTTGGAAGTCTTTTTTTGCCTGCTCCTCGGACTGTCATTACTGAAACTCCTGTCTCATGTGCCAAACGTCTTATGGATTGAGTTGGATCTCTTCTAATTGATCTCTTTAGCTCTAAGTTGAAATGATTATCCCTCTTCCTGTTGCGACCTCCTGATCCAGTTTTCCTCTCTATTGTTCCCTCTTTTTAAAACTTATTCACCATTCTCTTGATGGTTATTGAATGGACATTGAAGAAGGAAGCCAGAGTATCACTGTTGGTACCATTACTGAAGGCCTGAATGATCTTTTTCCTCTCACCATTGTATAAAAGATACAGTTGGGAAAACATAGTCGAGCTGACAGAAAATTATTTTAACCTGTTCTCTTTCTAGCTGAATAACTCCAAGGGTTTTAGAGTGATTCTTACGACAAGATGGCTAAACGTTTTATCTGAAAACCTGGAAAAAAGAAACTCAATTAGTTTGGCGTTTTTTTTTTTTTTTAGATATTAGACATTTTGTGGGATGGAAAATTATCCCATGCTGTTACACGATTTGGAGAATTTTGCTGTTACACCTGGTATATAGTGTATGGGGCGAAGAAGAGCTTTGTAAAAAGGGTGGAGCAACAAGCTTCTGCTAATCGTGAGTAGTAATGGAAATTTTAGAACTTATATTCAACGGAGTCGAAATGTAGGTGCTGGCCAGGATTACAAAGTAAGTAAGTAGTAAGTTGATCTTCTTGTAATGTGTTCACTTCGAAAGATCTTTTTTTACCGACTTGAGCTATATTGTACTTTATTATATGATGTCATGAGGAGGCACGGTGGGGTAATGGATAGCGGCTTGCACTGAGGAATCGGAGTGGTGAGTTCGAATTCCATGCGAATCCAATACAGTCAACGCAGGACAAATAGCAGGACAGACCGGATTCTATAGCTTTGGATGGCAACCGTTCTACCGCAGGGAGAGGTACGAATCCTCTTCTCCCTCCAGCTATAGGTATATTGCAGGACAGACCGGATTCTATAGCTTTGGATGGTAACTGGTCTACCGCAGGGAAAGGTATGAATCCTCTTCTCCCTCCAGCTATAGGTATATAGCAAGATAGACCGGATTCTATAGTTTTGGATGGCAACTGGTCTATAGCTTTGGATGGCAACTGGTCTACCACAGGGAAAGGTATGAATCCTCTTCTCCCTCCAGCTATAGGTATATAGAAGGACAGACCGGATTCTATAGCTTTGGATGGTAACTGGTCTACCGCAGAGAAAGGTATGAATCCTCTTCTTCCTCCAGCTATAGGTATATAGAAGGACAGACCGGATTCTATAGCTTTGGATGGTAACTGGTCTACCGCAGAGAAAGGTATGAATCCTCTTCTTCCTCCAGCTATAGGTATATAGAAGGACAGACCGGATTCTATAGCTTTGGATGGTAACTGGTCTACCGCAGAGAAAGGTATGAATCCTCTTCTCCCTCCAGCTATAGGTATATAGCAGGACAGACCGGATTCTATAGCTTTGGATGGTAACTGGTCTACCGCAGAGAAAGGTATGAATCCTCTTCTCCCTCCAGCTATAGGTATATAGCAGGACAGACCGGATTCTATAGCTTTGGATGGTAACTGGTCTACCGCAGAGAAAGGTATGAATCCTCTTCTTCCTCCAGCTATAGGTATATAGAAGGACAGACCGGATTCTATAGCTTTGGATGGTAACTGGTCTACCGCAGAGAAAGGTATGAATCCTCTTCTCCCTCCAGCTATAGGTATATAGCAGGACAGACCGGATTCTATAGCTTTGGATGGCAACTGGTCTACTACAGGGAGAGGTATGATTCATCTTCTCCCTCCAGCTATAAGTATATAGGAGGACAAACCGGATTCTATAGCTTTGGATGGCAATTGGTCTACTGTAGGGAAAGGTATGAATCCTCTTTTCCCTCTAGCTATAGGTATGTAGCAGGACAGACCGGATTCTATAGCTTTGGATGGCAAATGGTCTACCGCAGAGAAAGGTATGAATCCTGTTCTCCGTCCAGCTATAGGTATATAGCAAGACAGACCGGATTCTATAGCTTTGGATGGTAACTGGTCTACTACGGGGAAAGGTTTGAATCATCTTCTCCCTCCAGCTATAATATATAGCAGGACATACCGGATTCTATAGCTTTGGATGGCAACTGGTCTATTGTAGGGAAAGGTATGAACCCTCTTCTCCCTCCAGCTATAGGTATGTAGCAGGACAGACCGGATTCTATAGCTTTGGATGGTAACTGGTCTACCGCAGGGAAAGGTATGAATCGTCTTCTCCCTCCAGCTATAGGTATATAGCTCGACAGACCGGATTCCATAGCTTTGGATGGTAACTGGTCTACCGCAGAGAAAGGTATGAATCCTCTTCTCCCTCCAGCTATAGGTATATAGCAGGACAGACCGGATTCTATAACTTTGGATGGTAACTGGTCTACGGCAGGGAAAGGTATGAATCCAGTTCTCCCTCCAGCTATAGGTATATGGCAAGACATACCGGATTCTATAGCTTTCGATGGTAACTGGTCTTCCGTAGGGAAAGGTATGAATTCTCTTCTCCCTCCAGCTATAGGTATATAGCAGGACAGGCCAGATTCTATAGCTTTGGTTGGTAACTGGTCTACCGCAGTAAGAAATGCCAGCCTTCTACGTAGGAAAAATCTAACTTGTCAATCATCTATACATGATAGCCTAAGCGAGTGTCACGCATGGCACTTAACAGACTGATTATGGGTTTGGTTCGACTACGAACATTAGGAAGTTGGTCACATATAGGTTATTGTCAAATGATTTTATGTCATTTTAAAGACTTAAAAATGGGAATAGATGAGTGTCTGATTTGAATGTGTTAGGAGCGTGATTAGATTATTATGAAGAATGACTTTGGCGGTCTCATTAAAAAAGGACACACATCGTCTATGGAGTCATCTACTCCCATTCGAAGGATAAGATGCGCACACTGAGAAAGGGCATCATAATATCTTCCAGGGGATCTCTCTGTTTCTAAAATGAACCACAGCTCTAAAGCCGGAGAAAATATGCAATGCCATGAAACCGGAGTTTCCACCCAATTCCCAGACCATCGCCAGCATCCGCTGAACAACAGCGTTGTCTGTACATCATAGGAGAGGACACTACTGAATCTACGTTTTGCAGAGGACACTACTGAATCTACGTTTTAAAAATGAATACATGTATACATAAGAATAATAGCTGACCACTCGTATTCGAGGATACCCGTCTACTAGGGCAGCTAGCACATCCCTAATTCAGATGCTCTCTCAGTCACATATGTGTTTGTTCAACACCCACAGAGCCTAACCGTGGTTTATACTGCAACTAAGCTGAGCAGACCGTAGTTACAGTTTCTGACAGACAGTATGTTATCTACCGGGATCAACAATCTGAACAAGGCCGGCACACTCAAACCCTCGGACAGCACAGATATTGACGGTCCCCAAGTGTTCCGTCTACCCAATTTCACTCACAAGGCTTGGGTCAACTCGTGGCATGGGTCTTTAGGTACTTTCCAAAGGAGCCACACGCTTCTGATCCTCCCCCATCCAGACCGATAACATCAGGAAGTCTCCTCCCTGACAAGTCAACCTTGGTGAGATTTGAACCCAGGTCTCATGGTCAGAAAGCAAACATTCTAACCTCTTTGACATATATATATATATATATATATATATATATATATATATATATATATATATATATATATATATATATATATGTATATATATATATATATATATATATATATATATATATCCGATGCGATGAGAACAAAAGTAATATATAAATTCCAACGTTCACAGCATTAATGCAAAAGAGGGCTCGATACCGATAGTAGAGCGATAATTATTTATTTATTATAATTTTATCATATAGACAAAACCATTTTACTCACTACAAAGATGCAACTTGGTTTCAGTGCATTTCAACTGCACTTCGACGGGTGAGAATCGAAAATGGTTATGAACAATCCTGCTTGGAGGCTAGCCGTATGTGAAACGTCACTTTCTTTTTTCGATTTGTTCGAGAAGCTTCTCAAACAAATGCAAAAAAGGAAAATTTATATTTACATACGCTCTATCACTGATGTGAAACATTTTTATCCGTAAATTTAGCGTACCTTAAAACTATATTTTTATCATTTCGCGTTTCGTTCTCTGGTGGACTTCATCTAGGTAAATGTGAGGATTTTATTTTGCAACATTTATTTGTAAATAGAAGTAAAATAATATCATTAGGCTTAACAAATTTTAAATTTAAGAACGCTTAAAAATAGCTTAAGGCTAACTGCGAAATTAAAGTTAAAATTTGGAGAATGCTAAGTGACGGAATTTAATGCCTAATAAACGAGGTACGATGGAGTAGTGGATAGCGGCTGGGATTGGGGAATCGGAGAAGTGAGTTTCACAAGTCGGAAGGTCGAGAAAATAGACTGTTAGCCTAGAACATACGGCTACATCTAGCCAGCACAACTGTAAATTGATGAGATCTTTACGCCAGTCTAGTACTGCGTTTAAATTTAAAAAGTCTAGGTACCATATCGAAGAGTTCATCCGAACAATTATCGTGGAAGTATTTATAAAAATGGTAGAGAAAAGCAACCTTACCGGCGATGTGCAAGTGACTGTAGCCGAGCTGCCAGATCAAGACCAATAATATTGCTGTTTCTTCTTCGGATCTTATAAAGGAGCTCAAGATAAATAGCAGAGGAACCGGACTATATGTAGCGGCAATATTCTAAGCATGGACGAATAGTGAGGACCCAAAATGGATAACCATTTCTGGTTCTCACCAACCGAGATGCAGCTGCATCGAAACAAGAATGCATCTTTCTAGTCAGCAAGTTGTTTTTGTCCGCATGTAAAAATTACAATAAATGATTATTGCTCTACTCTTGGAATCGAGTCCTCTTTTGAATTAATGCTGTGAACGTTAGAATTTATATTATTTTGGTTCTCATTACATTCGGATATATATATATATATATATATATATATATATATATATATATATATATATATATATGTTGTATTGAATGTTAAAGACAACATAGTCTTGCATATTTTCTTTTGAATTTTCTCATATTCTCTCATGAGACTTTTTATTTGAAAATGGTTTCGAAATATGTATTGTCCATACGATGATCTTAAAAGAAAAGTTGCTGCCAAATTACACACACACACACACACACACACACACACACACACACACACACACACACACACACACAAATATATATATATATATATATATATAATTTTTTCATATAGACAAAAACAGTTTAGTCACTACAAAGATGCAACTTTGTTTCGGTGCATTTCAATTGCACTCCGACTTGTGAGAACCGAAAATGGTTATGAACAATTCTGCTTATAAGCAAGCTGTATGTGAAACGTCACCTCTTTTTTCCATTTGTTTCAAAAAATATACACATAAAGCAAAAAGGTAGTAGTGCGTAAACTGTTTTTGTCGATATGAAAAAAAATTATAATAAATAATATATATATATATATGATACAAATACACTTGGGAATACCACGTGTTTAATCTTTGATGTGCGGGTGGTGTAATGTATAACGGCTCGGAATTAGAAAACGGAGAACCAAGTTCCAATTCCAATTGAGTTCGATATATCCACTTACGTGTAAATACCATTGGACCATTGGGAAAAGGTATGGATTCACAATTTCACCCTACCCCGAAACAATGGGTTTATTAGTAGGACTTGTATCAGTAAATCATCATTATCTTCAAAAAATTATTACAATGTAAAAATAGTTTGTAGCTTTAAAATAACCTGCGAACGGTTGATAAGCCGTAAAAAAGATTCAATCATCGAATTAAAACATGTTAAATGTCACTATTGGAAACGCGCGTTTGTTACATAAATAGATGCAGAGTTATGGATGTGCGGGCATGGTAATGTATAACCAGCTCGTAATGAGAAGTCGAAGTACCGAGTTCGAATCCTAGTTGAATTGGTTGCATTCACTTACGTTTATATAGCATTGCAAAAAGTATGAATCCATCCCAACCCCCCAGCTATGGGTTAAATAGAACAAACTATTTTTGTAGCCTTAGCTGGTAACCATTCTAGAGATTGTAATTCGATAAAGACAACTCTTGGGAAAACATCGAACCACATAGTGACCGAAATTATCCAGTCCTGTGAATTGATCATTTTGTCAAAAGAAAGCATCTCACATCTTAGCATCTGCATATCTTCAACAAGATAGCCTCCATCCGAGGCTCGAATTCTGGCTTGAGCGATGAGCCTTGCTAACCTTATTGGAACTATTTTATGCGCAAGGAGAAAGAGTGAGAGAGATGCCGAGAGAAAGAGATACCTATATATTTGGTTTCATTTAGATTGGCACAAGGGTTCAAAGTTGTATGAAATCTAGTGAGAAACGGATTATGTGAACGAGTTAACAGACTTCTGGAAGCATTTAGCTAGCTAGATTCATACATATGTAGTGCAATATAAATAAACTGTAACAAGCGAAATAGATAGAGAGGGCAGACTAAAACAGATAGATATATAAAAAATACTCATGGACAGAATGGGACATATAGATAGATAGATAGATACGAACAGATTGAAATAGATACATACATACATACATATCAACAGAGATAGAAACGATCAGACTCAAATAGGTAGATGCATACATACATAGATACATATCAACAGAGATAGATAGATAGATAGATAGATAGATAGATAGATAGATATCAAACAGAGATAGATAGATAGATAGATAGATAGATAGATAGATAGATAGATAGATAGATAGATAGATAGATATGCACAGACTGGGATATATAGATAGATAGATAGATAGATAGATAGATAGATAGATAGATAGATAGATAGATATGCACAGACTGGGATATATAGATAGATAGATAGATAGATAGATAGATAGATAGATATGCACAGACTGGGATAGATAGATAGATAGATAGATAGATAGATAGATAGATAGATAGATAGATAGATAGATAGATAGATAGATAGATATGCACAGACTGGGATAGATAGATAGATAGATATGCACAGACTGGGATAGATAGATAAATAGATAGATAGATACATACATACATACATACATACATACATACATACATATCAACAGAGATAGATAGATAGATAGATAGATAGATAGATAGATAGATAGATACGAACAGACTGAGATAGATAGATAGATACATACATATCAATATAGATAGATAGATAGATAGATAGATAGATAGATAACAAGTAGGAAGCGTTTATCAATCTGACATGTTTCACTTTTATTAATACTTCGTCAGAGACTGAGATATAGAGGAAAAGAAAGAAAATCTGGTATTTTTACTCTTGTGTTTCATTGGTTAATCGTTTATCGCGTGGATTTGACACTTTTAAACCAACGTTAGTATCAGTTGCGGCATTCCGAGTGCAGGGAAAGATGTCGGGTCCATGCGAATTTTCGAGGAAGATAGTGCATCATAGGCAGAGAAATAGATAGCTATGAACAGAATAATCAGATAGATAAGCAGATAGACAGAATCATGGGCAAAATTGAATAGATAGATAGATAGATATTAACAGACTGAGATAGATAGATAGAAATTAACAGACTGAGATAGATAGATAGATAGATAGATAGATAGATAGATAGATAGATAGATAGATAGATAGATAGAAATTAACAGACTGAGATTGATAGATAGAGAGATAGAGATATAGATAGATATTAACAAACTGAGATTGATAGATAGAGAGATAAATAGATAGATAGATAGATATTAACAAACTGAGATAGATAGATAGATAGATAGATAGATAGAAAGAAAGAAAGAAAGAAAGAAAAAAGGAACAGACGGAGATAGATAGATAGATAGATAGATAGATAGATAGATAGATATGTAACACTATTGTGACATTGGTAGTGAAAACCCCGTATGGGAATTAACGTTAAAATCGTTAAGGTCAAAAGATGAATTGAAATATGGAGCAAGGAAAAAAATAGAAATGTATTTTTCTTCTAAGAAACTGATGTGTAGATAGAATTGTTATGAACTCTCAAGAACGGAATCTAAGCAGTCTAAAATATGTCCTTTCTTTCACATCAGGAAATATAAATAATTTTTAAACACAAATGTTTGTTATCAAAAAATTATTGTTGTCGGAGAATGTACTGTTTTGAATAATTAACCGCTTTGTTTGAGGGCCAGTGCCGTTTCTCCGCAATTAGAGGAAATAACTGATATGTATATTAATTCTCGGTCGTAAACCGAATTGAGTTATCATAAATCGCGAAGCCGATGATGTAAGTAGTCTAAAATATGTCCTGAGGAATGAGGAATGTGATAAATCTTTGACATCAGAAAAATAGAAATATTTTTTGAACACAAAAAATTTGTTTTGAGAAAAAAAATATTGTTGTCGGAGAAGGTATTGTTTTGAATAACTTTGTTTTAGGTTCTGTGTCATTTCTCCAAAGTTGGAGAAAATAATAAACTGACACGAATATTAATGAGTCCTGAGGTGCGTTAGGACTCGGGCGAAATTCATATAAACAGATCGCTTATTTGAAGCCAGCAGATGGAGCCAAGAGTCGGCAAGAGACGCCGACGTGACAAGACAGGAACTGCTGAATCCCACATGACCTGCTGCTAACAGTAATTCCGACCGACCAACTTTTGATGTTGTTTTCAACTTGATCCAAGGTTTAAAAGAAAGAGATAAAATGTCACGATAGAGCGACAGAGGGTTTAATGGAAAGGGTTAATTTCGTTGTATCAACGACTATATAAACCAATCGAAAATTAACCCAGCGACCTTCTTCCTTATTTTCTTATGCTATTTTTATTTTGCCAGCGGAAACGTTCTGTCCTTTTGTAGCGCGGTTCTACCGCCGCCCGATCCAGCGCTCAAGTACGGACGAAATTCGATCTTCACTGCTCTGTGATCAAGAAACACAACGTGGGACAGAAGCAGATGAAGGAATGAAGTGGAAAGCAGATAACTATCAGATGACCGGCGACAGTGCTGACCAGCGTGGGAACAGCTCAGGATCAGATGTCATAGATAGATAGATAGATAGATAGATAGATAGATAGATAGATAGATAGATAGATATGAACAGACTGGAATAGATGGATAGATTGCAAATTGTGATATTTTAATAGATAACAGCATGCTTTTCTCCAGAACATTTTTTCAACAAAATGATCGCTTCAGTGTGATTTTATGTAATCTGATATAGACACACAGTCATTTTCAAATTATTTTTTTTTTAATTTTTAACACTTAATAAGTTTAGCTCTTGTTTTTCTTTTTTTTTTTCATATGTTTTAAACGGTGTTTTCGCAATGTGAACTTCGTTAAAAACAATCTTTAAAAATTTAACTTTTAAAATATTGGCAAAATCCCCCGCAGGAATTATTCCATACACAGACTGTGAAGAGCATTTTTCTTCAAAAATATTTATTCAATTTCTTCCTTTTTTTTATTTATTACTTCTGTTCCAGACGCTGTAAGCGATAGATATCTCCGCAGAGAATGGAATAGTGGAGGCAGGGAACAGCTTCTCCATCTTCCGTTTTGGGAGAAAGGAAAAGGGCGGGCTGGTAACAAAAACAGACGACCTGAAATAAAATGCTATATTTTGTCAAATATGAGTCATTACCGTTATTCTTGTCGGCTTTTCTTTTTTAATCCATCATTTAACAAAAAAAAAAGATGCAAAATACTTGATATAAATATATAGAAGGAATATTAAAGAAAAATAAAAAATGTCTCTCTTGCGCTGAATTGAGTCCTGTCCGTCTGCTTCGCTAATTTTTCTTGTTAACATTAGATAACATTTTATCAGCCGCTGTATCTGATTTGGTTGGTTGCTTTTGTTTAGCGGCATATCAACCTCTAGGGGTTATTTAATGCTGAAATCTAAATATTTTGAAGACAATTTTATGACTTCAACTAAATATATTTTGAATGCAATTGTATGTCTCCAACTCTAGAAAAAATATTTTTTGTCATCCCACTATAAATACCTAGTGTTGGTAATTTTACCATAAATATGAATTGTTGGTAATTTTACCATAAATATGAAATGTTGGTAATTTTACTATAAATATGGATTGTTGGTAATTTTACTATAAATATGAATTGTTGGTAATTTTACCATAAATATAAAATGTTGGTAATTTTACCATAAATATGAAATGTTGGTAATTTTACTATAAATATGGATTGTTGGTAATTTTACTATAAATATGAAATATTGGTAATTTTACTATAAATATGAATTGTTGGTAATTTTACCATAAATATGAAATGTTGGTAATTTTACTATAAATATGAAATATTGGTAATTTTACTATAAATATGAAATATTGGTAATTTTACTATAAATATGAATTATTGGTAATATTACCATAAATGTGAATTGTTAGTAATTTTACAAAAATATGTATTGTTGGTATTTTTTATATAAAAATTCATTGCTGGTATTTTTACGATAAATATGTCTTTTTATACTTTCATAGTTTTGTTTTGTTTCTGGTTTCACTATGTGCCCAGTGTTCGGGTCCTAACAGGTTCTACTACAGCACGAACAAAAGTAATTATGATGTAGTTCCACGGTCCTCAAAACCTCCACTCTCCCTATCAGAGGCCTTGCTGCCGGATGTAGTCTATCGTCATACCCAGGAATGCGCTGTATCTGGAGAAAGAAACGTAATTATTTGAATCTACATTTTTTATGCGTTCAACAACTTACTTTCTCTTGTTTTCTTACATATTGAGATTCTATTTTCTCTCAATGGATTGCAGAAGTGTTTTTTTTTTTTTTTTACTGTAAGATTAATCCAGTACAAGACCTGATGACCACTCGAGTTGTAAGGTTGTATTAAGTGGCGGTTTATGCGGATAGGAGTGAAAGATAATGATTAACCCTAGACTTGAACAGGTTAAGTGTAGAGATCGGGGAAGCATTCTCCTGGGAGTCGGTTCAACAAAGTAACAGGTAAGAAGCACAGTTTATGAGGATATGTGGGGAAGATAACGGGTAACCCTAGACTTGAACACATGAAGATTTAAGTGATGGGGGAAGTATCCTCTTGGGAGTCAGTTCCACAAAGTAAGAGGTAAGAAGCACAGTTTATGAGGATATGTGGGGAAGATAACGCTTAACCCTGGACTTGAATAGGTTAAGATTACGTGATCGGGGAAGCATCCTCTTGGGAGTCGGTTCCACAAAGAGGTAAAAGCACTGTTTATGAGGATATGTGGTGAAGATAACGGTAACCCTAAACTTGGACAGGTGAAGATTTTAGTGACCGGGGAAGTATCCTCCTGGGAGTCGGTTCCACAAGGTAAGAGGTAAGAAGCACAGTTTATGAGGATATGTGGGGAAGATAACGTTTAACCCTAGACTTGAACAGGTTAAGATTGTAGTGATCGGGGAAATACGGCTTAGGAGTCGGTCCCACGGAGCAGTGGTTCATGGGAAGATGCTGTTCGAGTGGAACTTACTTCTCACCGTGGAATACGGAAAGGAAGTGGGTGGCTTGCTACAATGTTCGTGGCATGACGTGTCCTAGACTGTGACCATTGAAGTTGCGATAGAGCAGTGAGAGATAAGAGAGAGGTTGGAGGGTGGAAAATAATTCTTCTCCAACAAAGACTCCGAGACACTTTTGAACTCTATCGAGACTGAAAAGTGTGAACTGGACATTTCCTGACAAAACAAAAACAGTCCTTCAATTTCGGTCTGATCTGGCTCTTGTAAAGATAGTGCACATCATGAGGAGTCAGGTACTTACTGGAGCGCTGCAGGAAACCGACTATTTTTCCTGAACCTTTAGCGATGGCTCTCATGTATGAGTTCCACTAAAGGTTAGGTGTTATTTTAAGGCGAAATAGTATCTTAAAGCAAGGAGCATCCCCTATTTGATATTTGGTTTACTAAACCTTAAGTGAAGTTAAAATCTTTCTTATCCAGAGGACATCAAATTCCTGATAACGGCTTCTGAGATAAACTTCTTTAAAATGCCTTTCCACAAAGTGCATTTGTCAACAAATTCAGGTGCTATTTATATAGTCTATGGTATCACAGGGGGTTATCAAACAGGAGGAATTCCTTCCTAATGCGGGGAAATTTTAGGGTTACAGGGTTGGGAAAATATCTTTTACTTTTTCTTGCTTCAAATATAGTCAATAAAAAAATTGACTATATTTGACGTTTGACTTTTTCTTGCTTCAAATATAGTCAATAAAAAAATTGACTATATTTGACGTTTGACTTTTTCTTGCTTCAAATATAGTCAATAAAAAAATTGGCTATATTTGACGTCTGACTTTTTCTTGCTTCAAATATAGTCAATAAAAAAATTGACAATATTTGAAGATCATTATGAGCGATAAACTAACCCATGTAAATGTTAATTTTTATAAGCGTAGCTGAGATGTGGCACAGGATCGAATATATAAAGCACCCAGTGAGAATCTAATTTACTACTCAGTCGTAAATGATCATGCGAGATAATCCTGCTAACCATTACGCCACGATGAAGTGCCCGAACAATTTTCTGTAGGTTAGATGTGGCACAAGGCCAAAATTATGAGACACCCAGTGAAGATCGAACTCACTTCTCAGTCTTACATGATCTAGCGAGACATGATTGCTAACCATTGCACCCCGTCGGAATGCTCCCATGTAAATGTATATGTCCTTATATGGAAAAGAATAGGAGAATTCAGTAATATATGCATATTATTCAGAATACACATTTTCAGTCGGGCAGTCTTAGAAAGGTGGGGAATGACATTCTGAATGGTGATGAAACGGGAGCTTTGGGAAAACATGCTTGTGGACCATTGACCGCAAGGATTAGCGTGTTGCGTAGTCGTCATAAGAATTGTGAGTTCAATCTCTGGGCACCTACCTTCGTAAGTGATTTGGTTGCTTGTTTCTGTCTAGTGCCATATCGACCTCCATTTATTAATCAATGTCGAAATCTAAATATTTTGTACGGAATTTTATTTATTAATTAGGTTAATTAACCCATAGCTGTGGGAGAAGAGGTGAACTTATACCTTTCCCAATAGTATTTGTAAGTAAATATAACGAA
>OZ038507.1:32642098-32644598 GCA_964036315.1 Acanthosepion esculentum | reverse complement strand
AACGCCGAGCCTAGTCAGTACCTAGACGGGTGACCGCTTGCGAATACCAGATGCTGACTCGGAATTTTTGATTGGAGAGCCGAGTTTCAATTGCGCGTGGGTGCCCTTGGGAAAGTTAACAATCCACCTCTTCTCCCCCTCCAGCTATGGGTTAATTAGTAAGACTTGTATCACTAAACCATTATCATATTAAAAAAATAAAATAAAATTACGTACAAAATATTTAGATTCTGCCATTAAATTCAGAAACACACATACAAGAAATATTTCCTAAAAAAAAAGAATAATAAAGACTCTTTATATGCGCTAAAATATCTCAAGCCATAGTCGTGGAGATAATTGCTGACAGTTCGAATTGTATCTGTTGTTGCTGTTGCAAAAGATCTGTAAGTCTTGGCTATTTCTTTACCGTTCGCACGACACTGATTTCAATAAGGCTGGAAATATTTCCAGAGGCACCTCAAGCGAATTTTTGGAGGAAGAAATGGAACTAATGTCTTTAATTTAATTACAAAATTAAATTCTAAGCTTTTAGGTTCCACTTTTGAAACATGGTTATTAATGTGTAGCGAAAAAAAACATATTTTAAATCAGTTAATTTATAATATGAATGCTCTGTAAATTTACATTGAGGACTATTGTGTAAAAATAAATATATCTATAAGAACACCGGATTATATATTTTACTGTTCTTTCTTCATATATATATATATATATATATATATATATATATATATATATATATATATATGGTTTGAAAACTAATAGTTTATAGGTAGCATTGTTTGTAAAACGAGCAGACGGTTAAAGTAATTCCAACAAGTATTTGGTGTTTTATATTTTTGTACAGCACCGCTTTCTTCAGGAACCCCAAAATGTTACTTGGGTCGATCTGATAATGTTTCGAGCAGATTTTACTGAAATCAATGCAATTCATCAATATATGTTCCATTGCAAATGGTGCATGACAGACAAGACAGAATGGAGGATCTTCTTTAAGCAGTTATGAATGTGTTATGTATGTGTGGCCTTTGTGACGACGAGCAAGGTTTACTGCCCCCTTTCTTACTTTTCTGTAACACTGGCAACTTCTCGCAAATGAATGAAATTATTTTAGAATTTTTTGTCTTGGTAAAAATATTTTTTACATCTACCCCCCACACACACACACAGACACCTTACTTAATTTTATGTAAATTTGGTTAGTTAGGTGGGTTTTCTGGCAAATCAACTCTGAGTGTTATTTAATGCCAAATCCTGTTTATATATATATATATATATATATATATATATATATATGTATATGGTTTGAAAAAGAATTGTTTATAGATAGCATTGTTTGTAAAACGTGCGGAACTCATTTGTCGGCACACGGTAAAAGTGATTTCAAGTATTTGGTGTTTTTATATTTTTATAGTATAGCCCCACTTCCTTCAGAAATTCCAAAATGCTATTTGGATCGACCTGTTTAAAAAGGTCCTTCAGGGTGCCGACGTGGTAATGTTTGGTACGAATTTCATTGAAACCAATGCATTCCATGGTAAAAGAATATAAGAACAATACGAACGAGAGAATATAACAGAAAAATAACTGGAATTAAGAACACAATAGATAACGCTTGATGTTGCATTTAGATTTCTGAAGATCAATGTTGATTGGAAAGCAAGTGTCAAGAAGTGATTTCCACAACGTAGAACTGCAAGAGAATAAAGAGCTAGCATAGAACCTACGGTTACATCTAGACGCTTCAACTGTAAAATGAGACTACCTAATTGCCAAACTAGTACTACACTTTAATTCGTAAAGCCTAAATCCGAAGGAATAACTAAACAGACTAGTAAGTAACATTGACTATCAATAGAAACAAATACGACTGCTGAACTGCTATCCAAAATCAACCCTCCAATATGGCCGTGAATACTGGACCATTTTCTCAGAGATGAAGAAGAGACTGAAAGACAGTTCTGCAGAAAGACGCTGAAAAAGTTGCCTTCATGCGTATAAAAAACACCCTTACGGAAATATAATAAGTGCAGACAATCATCTGGTTCCAAACGGCACTGAACTCCTACACAGAAAATCTAAGCCACATGAACCTTAAAAACTCTGGACTCTTTAATGTTAGGGTTTATACAATTAATAGCTCATTGATATCCTGATCGATACCTGATCTTTTAAAACTTTGACCTTTACCAGCAAAGTCTACTTATCTCCAATCAAAATTTGCCCGATACGAAGCGGTTTTCATTATTTTCACCTATTTTTATTGCAGCAAAATTCCTGCGGCTTTCAAGAGATTGCATAGTGTTCGTTCCAATCATGCTAGGAGTGTTTGGATAATACTTCTCCCTCTCCAATTTATATTCAAAACACACAAAAGAATGCTGCCTTTTTTCTTAAGCAAAAGTTCTGTTCTTTCTCGTGAAGACAGAGAACTGCCATCGCTTGTCTGTATCACTTATTGTGTGTTTACCCAATTCTTAGTTTGGGAACTTTTTGC
>OZ038507.1:32634598-32637098 GCA_964036315.1 Acanthosepion esculentum | reverse complement strand
ATTAATGACATATTCATTCGAAAAAAAATTGTTCTTACAATACAAAATATATTTAGGATTAACATGATCGATTGGTTGATTCGTTTTCTAATGTTATCATCACTAAAGGCAGAAATATGTTTAGAATATAAGAACTTTTTGTGGAGGATAGATAATTATGATTTAGTCATAAAATTCTTACTAGTTAACCCATAATTTTAATTTCTAAGAATTTGGAGGGGGATTTCATAATGACTATTACTAATTAACCCATAACTGGGGGAACAGGTGGGTTCATACCTTCACCAAGAGTATTGGCGCGTAAGTGAATATAACGAACACAACTGGAATTGGAACTCGGCTCCCCGATTAAAAACTTTGACCCTAATCCATTACACCAACCGTACATCTAAGATGATATTTCCAAGTGGTCACCCATTTTGGTACTGACCAGGGTATATTTTGCTTAACTTTAGTAAATACAAAAGATAAAATATTTCAATTGATTGATATTATATTCAGTACTCCGACAAATTATATATATATATATATATATATATATATATATATATATATATATATATATATATATATATATATATATATATATATATATATATATATATATATATGTGTGTGTGTGTGTGTGTGTGTCACTAAAACGAAAGACGGTCCACGCTTCTTATAATATGTAGATTTAATAGACCGGTTCACTGTGAGGAATGAAAAGACAACAAAATGGAAATAAAATTATATTTATTATATATTGAAAAGCCTTTTGATTAAATCGAAGCTCGAAGAGAAAGATTTTAAAGTCGGAATTTTCGGACCAGTCTGTGTCTTATCTGCACCTCTAACCACCACCAACCACATTCATCGGAAGAGTAAGATCGTCTTCTTTTTCTATTCCTCGTCTCGTTGAAAAAGGATACACGCGTGTCCGATAAATTCCTATTTTAAAGCCTTCATCAGGTTCATGTCTGAACCTTTTATTTCAACTATGGAGCTAGAATTGTTCTCGTCTTACTTTCCATGTCTAGAGATATCTCGTCTACTTCTTAATTAGTACTACTCAGTTATTGCTAATCTCGTCTCCACTGAGTTCACTTACACATTGCCCATCCCAAAGATTGAACACTCAACTTATAAGTCACCTAATTCAGGAAGAATAATTTTTCAGGCAGTTTAGGTTTAATGCTCCAAGTTATCAACTCATAATTGTCCCACGAGACAAAGGCCTAGTGGATTAAATCATTTGTTCGTGAATTTGGTGACCTCTGAGTTAAATCTGTTGATGTCATTGAAATTGAGTTGAGCCCTGATTTAGCAGTAATAAATAAGAGATAGACAGGGTCAGCAACAGAAAAACTGTCTGCACTCTAAGATTAAATAAAGGGTTCCGTTCAAAATTCACTTAAAATTACGCGAACCGAGAGGCATTTTGATAGAAACGCCTGACGAAACGTGAAACAATAACAAAAAATAAGGACAATAATAATACACCCTCATCTCAGAAACGACACATTGTGAGGACAGAGAGCTAGGAAAATTTGATACTCCCAGGGCAGACTGAAGACAAGTGAGACAGATGAAGTCAGCGGACACCCTGTCTAGTAAGCCTGAGTAAATGGATGGAGGAACAGGGAGAGTGCAGGAAATTTTGGAGAGCCATAATCGCCAACGTCGTGCACGGACACAGCGCATAGAAGAGACTTGAAGCAATAGAAATGTGCTTCTACAAAGAAAAGAGTCATGAATTGTCATGTCATATCAGTCCTCCTATATGGCAGTGGATTCTAAACAATCCCCTCACAGATGAAGTGGTTCTACAGAAGGATGCTGAGAATACTATGTACCAGATATATGAGCAACGTCGATATCAGGATGAGACAGCTGAAATTTCTAGGGTACATAATGTGGAAAGTGGGCTTGGAGAATTTGATAATCACGTGATAAATTAAGGCAAGAGAATATGCGGAAAACAATACATAACCTAACAAGGTTTAGGAGAGATGACAAAAAAACATAACATTTATTAAGTGCTGCAAACGACAAAAAACTGTAGTGATCACCAACGTACTGAAGGGACACCTCATATAGAAGTAGATCTTAAGGTTGGCGTTTGAAATAAGATTTTGTAATTGACAGAAAACTGGGGAGAGCTATGATCGCCAGTGTACTGAAGGGACATGGAAGGGGAAGTAAAAATTTGTAGGATTGGCGCAAAAATGTGTTTCGAACCCTATACAGTGTGAAGAAGAGCTGAGAATATATAAAATATTGGGTTTAGTCGCGAATCAATTTCTTAAAAATAATCGCGATAAAAGCAAAAAATAAAAATAAAACAAATACAACAAAAACACACACACCCATTCATACAAACAAACATAAGAAAGGCAGCCATTTTGGATTGTTTAAAGTTGTAAAAAGAACGAAGAAAAAAATAGTTTGTGTATGGAAAAATGTAAAGAGACGGAAAGAGGCCTATTTACTAAAATGCGCATCGATATATTATATTTAA